>JBBDHG010000289.1:485000-813643 GCA_037951165.1 Lophius americanus | reverse complement strand
CTCTCTTTCTCTCTGTCTCTGTCTGTCTCTCTCTCTCTTTCGCTCTCTCTCTCTCTCTCTCACCCTCTCTTTCTCTCTCTCTCCCTCTCTCGCTCCCTCCCACTCTCTCTCACACATACACATTCACATTCACACTGACATGAAGGTTCAACTTATTTGCCCTGAGGAGTTGCTGTCAATCACCCATCAGGTTCCCAGGTCAATTTGCCAAGCTGCCAAATGTGTCGAATCGGTGTGCTCCCCGGTGTCAAGAGTCCTCATTATGGGCCAAAGGCTAAACCAAGGAAGCCAATGAGTCTTTCCTCTTCATTATTTTCAGTCCCTCATGACCCCCGAACCTCCTTATGCTCTCTCGACACCTGAACACCAACATCCTGCATGCCTGCCCATAAAAAACAGTCCAACCTTTAACCAAGTATTCTGGTATGACATTGTTTCCCTGCAAGCAATGGTCCTGCTGCTGCTGTAAGTCTCCTTAACTCCTTCTTTTGCTTGTTTTTGTACGTTTCCCTCTCACAGTCTTTTCCCCCCAGAGTAGCCACTGAAAGGACCGAGCTTATGCCTCGGATTAGTGTTTTCCCACACTGCACTCTGCATGGTGCCAAAAGCTTCCTGTACTTTAGTGTCAGAGATATAGGGAACTAACTTGTGTTTTTGTATATGCTGAAAGCTCATCTAGCTTATAGCTTCTAACAGAGGCTCAAAGGATGCCAGTCTTGTGATGGCAGTGTTACCTGTGGAAAATGCAATTCCATTTCCTTTCATCATCTGATGCGTGCAAGGCCATGTGACATGTCTCGTTGTTGGAATGTATCTGTGATGCAAGAATGCTATCTGTTTAAATATTTTATTGAAGTTATTAATTCACTTTAATTTAACAATTTATCTGTGATTAGCGCAATGGATGCAGCAGCCTTCTTTTCTCACTGCGCCTGTCAGACGTGGCCGAGCGTATTAGTTGCCATAGTGACACGACGCCTTGTAATAATAACAATAATATTAAGTAGTCATAAAGTAGAAAGTGAAGTTTGTGGCTCATTAGAAAGGACGAATAAAAGAGGTTCACAGCAGCCAGAGCGCCGCGTGCTATGAAGCAAAAACTCCATACAGTCAAATGCAGCATGCTTACCCACAATTCTCTAAAATAGACCAGCTGCGCTGTCCACGGTGTTCCGGACACCTAAGAGCCCAGATTAAACGGCAACTATGAAAAAGAAAAAAAAGTGTCGGCATACAGGATGGAAAAAGAAAAAACAAGACAGCTTGTTTCTGTCTTGATAGTATGTTGCTAAAAAACAAACTTTTTTTCTGCCTCGGAGCTTTAAAAACAAAACTTTGACAATCGTTAATAGGGGAAAAAAGGCTGCAGAAGCCGGACCGGTTTTACAGCGTTAGCACTAAAGTCGTGCGGGAGGATTCTGATCGTACAGTGTGGGTACGCTAACCGTGAGCTTCCACAAACATTTGATTCGTACATTATGAGATGGAACAAAGCATCCATGACTCAAATGTCAAATCGTGTTATTCCAGTTTCACGAAAAGGCTCCAATGTCACCCTTTCTGTGTGGGTGATAAATATCACAACTAAAATGTTCAACGTATTAATGGCTAGATTCTAAATCACATCCAACATGTGAAATGACAGGTTGATCAGGTCTCAATACGACAACTCATTATGTGGCTCAGGATTATTTTTATCCCCCTCTGTGTATGCACCCCTGTTAGAATCCGGACATGCTCCTGATGAGATGCTGAATGGCTTCCTGCGGATGATGTTATCTGGGGTTGAACAGTCAAGTTGAAGGTGCTGGGCTATGACCACGAGTTGCACTCGTGGTCATGACATTAAGTCCTCATGCCACCCTCATGGAGTCTGATCATGTCAGTTTGGTCAGAAACATGCACACCGTAAGCCTGCAGGAGGTGATTTTGTAGGGTTCTGGGAGTGCTCCTCCTGTTCCTTATCACACAAAGAGGCATCCTGCTGTTATGTTTTTGATCTTCTATGGCCATAGACAGGTTGGCCATCTCTCCTCGTGTAACAGCCCATGTCCTGCTATCTCCTCAACCTCTGTAACTACGTAATCTTATCGTGGGCAAGTGTACAAGTTGGCACAACTGCAAGCAAATGGTGAGGGTGCATGTTGGCCCTTTGTGAGTGAGAATGTCAAGTAGCTTAACCCCAGGGCCCGTTCATCTTCACCTCCTTCTCTGTTCAGTCTGACTCATGCCAGTCAAAACTAAACAGCACTGCATGTAAAGCTTGTCCCTCACGGATAAGCCTCATTCAGTCCGACATATGGTGCTTGACCACAGCGGGAAAGGAACAAAACAGGAAGTGTGAAGGGATAGTCAAAGAGTAGAGAGCATTCTTAAAGCAGTTAGGAGGCACACTAATCCTTCCTCCCCCTCCAGGTGCTGAGAGAGGAGATAACCTGGGAAACAATGGCAACAGCCAGCAACCTCCCCTCTACCCCCACGCTGCTGCCTCTCTCTCTCCCTGTCTCTCCCTCTGTCTCTCTCTCTCTGTCTCTCGCTCTCTCTGTGCGTGTGTGTGTGGGTCAAAGGGGAGCGAGACTGGCAGCAAGACGGACAACAAGAGTGAAGAGAGTGGGTGATAGAGGCCTTTGTCTTTGTTTTGCAGGCTTAAATAGGGATTAGTGGCTCGCTGATGTTTTCTGTCACTAACCACGCTGCGGCTGCTTACAGGAGCCACGGCTCAGAGAAAGTGACTGTTGAGAGTGACCCGCCCCGGCTTAGAGCCTCGCTGACTGATCTGTGTCCTTAGCAAATGGAAGGACCGTGATAGCTACTCAAAGCTTAATTGAATACATATTAAGCTCTTAAATTTATTTTCCATTATCAACCAACCTCTAAATCATATTTAATTTTTGTTAGTTCAAATAAAGTAGTTATTGTTCAAATGAATTCACAAAAGCATTGGTGTTGACTGATTCCTTTGTATTATTAGGGCTTTCAAGCTGGGGATATTTTTGGTATTAGCAAAATTATAATTTTACTATTACATATTGGAAAAAATCTTTAAGTTGTCACTTTGTCAGTGACTAAACACAATTCTATGTGTGTGTAACAAGGCAAGATCAGAGTTTCAAAATGATGAACCATGTTTCTTACTAAAATAATCAGAAAATAGATTTAGCACAGTTGGTTTTTTCTTTGGAAGTGAAGACACTACTAAAGTGAACAAATGACCTGTTGGGTCACCCCAAATCTTTGTGTAAATCCCCTGCAAAAAGCCAGCTGGCGTGATTTTGACATTGTAGGGGCCTGCCGGGTTTGATTCATTATAAATCCCCGATAAAAGGGCAGAAAGGCAAGTCCCCCAGTTACCTCAACGCCCACACACAGGCTTTTTACATTTTTGGCAGCCCCCATTGTGAATCATCTGTTTCATCCACTCTGGGAAAAACTTTACATCTGTCTGCAAAACTCAGCACTCTACCTTTATGAAAGTAAAATTCTATCAAGCTGTGAGCAAAGTGGACCGTTTTTTTGTCGTTTTTTTGTCATATTAATACATAATTTGCCACTAGCGTTGACAGATGACTATTTTTATGGAATGTTTTCCTCTTCAGTTTTCTGTCATTGTCATACCTGCAAATGCTTTATCATTTAGTCTTTTCTAGCACAAAAAAAGTGTCACTGTTTATTGGTTATATATGTCAGCAACATGTGTATTTTCATTTTTGCATTAAAAGGAGCATAGACATTTGGGAGTACTTCACATGACAGGATACATAAATGGACACAAGGACAGGAAACCAGAGAGGGCAGAATCTTAGCTGTTTTGAATACTGTAAAGAGGTATATATATATTTATATATATATATATATATTATATATATATATATATATATATATATATATATATATATATATATATATATATATATATATATAAGGGGGGGGGGGGTAAAATGGGGTGTGTTGTGACCGAGCCAGATTAGGTCTGACGAAAACTTGGCTGACACCTGACAGCCTTTCCACTTCTCACGCTCATATTGGATTACTGTTCTTTTTCTTTTTACTTTTTAAGCATGGAGAACAAGCAAGTAGAGATACGCATTATTCGAAACATTTTTCCCACTGTAGAACTTGAATCCAGTCCTGGCGATAAAATCATGAACTTAAAATGTCCTGATAGTATCAGCGGTTGACCTTGGAGCCCTGCTCTCTTCCATATGTTCATGGTGGGACGTATTTTCTTCTCAGACTTTATCCTTGTTATGTGTGAAATGAAACACATGCCTATTTTAGTGTAAGTGATTGCTAAACAAATACTGCTTTTCTCCCCTCTGTTCGTTGAATTATTTTAACTGAGCCAAAAAAGAACATAGCCTCATGGAACATTTGACTGATCTTGAAATGTGAAGAACAAGTGACTTTATATGAGCGACACATGCCGTCTTCTTTTAATCAAGCTCGACTTTGTTTGGGCCAACAAGGGTCACGAGGGGAAACTATCCAATGCCAAAAAAGAGGTTTTGGTGGTAATGAATGTCCCAAGCACACGATAGAGATAAGCTCACAATGACCACCTTGTCCGATTTACTGTGGGAAGAGCACTGGAAAACTTTAAACCACACAGGAGTCTCAAACAAGAAGTGAAAAGCATGACAAACATAGCTAGTTTGTAAAATGTTACTGCTGTGGAGAACTAACCACAGCCTGCTTATTGTTCATTTGAAAAAGTTATCATAATAAGGCAAGTGTTTAGTTGCAGAAAGGAAAAGTAGGAATTTTAGTTCAAAACGCTGAAAGGAAGCACAAAATCTTTCAGTTACTCTCATCCGTTGGTATAGCGTATTATAAAGAAAATATGCTATTCTTATTTCCCAAATGAATCCAGTACAATTTTTCTTCTTAGAGAATTCTCAATTGAAGGTGTTATTAATCTCCTGCTGTTTCAATTTTTACTGACAATTTGAATGTTTTTGCATAGGATCCAAAAAGTAATTGGCGTTTTGACTTCTCACTTCAGTGAGGATTGGGTTATTTGTTCCACTCTGATTGCACCTCTGTTTGAGACCCTTGATGCCATCCCAATGAGATGCCCTTCATAAATATTGAGATTGACTGCTTGTTTGACAATGCTGTCTCCGTTCCACACCAGATGTTTGCAAGTATTCATAGGTAACTAAATCTAGCCAGGGTAGGAATCAGATAACAAGATGTTCTCACTGAAATACTTTTCCCCCTCCAGTGCTCGTATAAAGGATAGAGTGCCTTTTCTAGCACACTGTTTCACCAGCCTAGTGCTTCTTCTCACTTGTTTTGATCTTAGGTGACAAGTGAGCGCTTTTGCAGACAGGAGAAGAAGCAGCGGTGTAGTGTGAGAGAAGGTGACTTTGATAGTTGAAATTAATGAGGCTAGATATGTTTGGCTCCGCTCATTATACCTACACGTAGACCCTAAACCCCAGGGGCCCCGGAGCTCTGCTTCTTGTCTTGTTCAGTGATCTCTCTGTCTCTACATTTAGAGGCTCCTCTGCTTTTTACTCCTTCTAAGCTTGCCTCTTTTTCTGCCTCCATTTCTCCCTCCCTCCTCCCACAGCTCATCCCCATCTCTCAAATGTTCTTTCTACGGTGTTTGGAGGAGAGCGATAATATAATCAGCCATGCGTGGTGAGAACAATAAGTGTGTTGTGTCGGGTTGACACAAAGCAGACACCTCATCATAGCCACCTTAACATTCCACTTCAGCCCAAACTGCATGTGGAAGGAAGGTTGGAGCAGCTGAAATGTTCTGTCTGTCAAATGAGACTGCCAATGCCTGGAAATGTGCATTTTGTATAGTTTTGCATTTTGCGAGGTTTTGTACCTTCAGGCTTTTTGGTCCTCCCTTGCATCAGTGCATAAATGTCTGCTCGTAATTAAACCAAGAAGCATTTTAATGCCAGAGCCAGTCCCAGAATGATATGTGACAAAAGCAATCATTATCATCCAGTGGGTCTGTCTCTGCGAGTTTTTGTGTTGAGGGGTTGATGGGCTTGAGGTTGGTCCTGTGATAAGGAGGGACATCTGTTAGTCTGTCTTTATCTCGTGCAGGGCTCCTGGCACACAGTAGTAAGAAGCGCCATCTAATCAGAGCAGACAGAGTCGAGGGGGCGGGGGGGGGGGGGTTAGCATTGCTGCCAGCTGTGTGGCCAGTCCTAGCTCAGGTCTGTCACTGGGACACATCAAAACATAGATCCATGCACAAATACACAGATTTTGCTTGGCTACCTGTACACTTTGTCCCAGTTTGGCGGCATTGTGTCAGGGTAGGTGGGTTTACATGGATAGCCTAATTCCGATGAGATTTGGAAAAGATGCCTAAGCAGAAAGGTAATGCTGCATGTAAACAGTCCTTTCCGAATGGAAAGTCCCTTTACGAATTTGATTTCATTCCTTTACAAGGAGGTAGTCTATTCATTGCAATTAGGAAATGTTTAATTCAGATAGGAGAAAAGTGTCCCATGAAAACCCACCTACTGATACTGGTTATATTCACACCTGGAGCTGCCTATGAAGGGCACAGTTAAACAGTGCTTAGCTAAACCAGTTCTGCTCATTAGTTATTTTACGTTAAGCCTTGCCTGAAATAGCAAATACCAAAATAAACTTGATGTAGCTCCATAACGGTCAGGTGTATTTGCAAAATCTCGGTGTTTATGGACAGTTAAGACCTAAAAAATATTGTTTTTAGGGCTAGAAGCATTGCACCTGTTACTGCGCAAGTAATCTGTGATTATACACAAAAAATACCAGTAAATTTAAAAAAAAGTAGCACAAGTCTTTTAGTTTGGGAGGACAATATACTCACACTTCCCTTCTTTTTTTGGCTCACATCAGAGTGTAGAAAGGTTTACATGTTTCTACACAAAGCCTTCATCAGAGCGTGATGAAGGCTTTGTCTCCTCCCAAACTTAAAGACTTGAGATGTGCTACCTTTTTTAAATGTTTTGGAATAAGCTCGCTAGATGGGTTTAGCGCTCCACTGACAATCACATTATTGAAGTGCAGTCTATTTTTCTAAAACATAAAAAAAAGCCAATATTTTTATCAACGCCTGATTTTATTTTATTTTTCATTTCGATAAAGTCTAAAACATCATGATATGATAGTAACACCAAGAAATAAAGCAAATCTGGAACTCTTTATTTACTACAACATCAAATCTGATAGAAATAAAACACAGTTTGCTGTGGGATAGGACCAGGAGGGCTCTCCATTTGTCTGATTGAAATAGCCAACGTACCCAAAAGTGTGCCAGAAATAGGATTTGGACCCCAGAGAGGGATATTGGCTCCGTAATATCACATATGTCTGCTTCTGGGATCTCTATGACTACACAATATAATACTCTATAACCTTTATCTTCAACATAAATCAATGATTTTGTTATAAAATCTAGCATTGTCGAGAAAGAGCAGAAAGAAAAAAAAGCTAGGTAGTTCTTAAGCAAAGACCTACAATGATTTTTGTTTTCCTCTCCAACCCACCTGCTGCTCTACCTCTGGGCTAAACTTAACTGCCCCAAAAACAATGTTCTCATGAACATATTTCACCAGTGCTGGTATGTCATGCCCTTTGTAGTGTTGTTTTTAGTCCAGACACCTGTCACCCGTAGTTAGGTTTCAGACTCAAAATCTCCTGTCTTACTCCCTGACATTAATCGTCTGGTATTGACTGCTCTCACTGCTTATCACGATCAATTGTGGGAGTCCTCTTCCACAATTTCCCCTCTGAAGGAATGTTTTTGCTATCGTGTTGTGTCTGTGTTTATTTGATATTTGTGTGTAACCAACAGTGACACCAAACTGCTACAATGTATGGATCCGGTCCTTAGGAGGTCTAATGAGTCTAGGTGGGCATTGTCAATGTACGTCTCCCTACAACACCTTTTCGATCATGGGAGATGGCAGGGTGATGCAGCTGAGTGACTCCCTGGGTAAAAGGGATGGAGCAGGGGCTTGGGGCCACATGCAGTTTTTTCATTTGTGCAGTCGAACTGATGCACTCAAACCTTTGGTCAAGAAAGTATTAATCCTGCGTAGAAAAACAAATCAACTGACTTTTGAGACAGAAAGATGCCAGAAGGCTTTTTGGTCATTTGCACATAAAACAATTAGGTACTGAACTAATGCATGGGGGTTTATTCACAGTTACCAAACAAACTGTGTTGTGCAGGATAAGATCAGAACAGATTGTTTTTTTCTTATATGAACAATAACATTCCTGGTGGTGTTTAATACAGCTTTTTACTGGGTGTCTTTAAAGACAATAACCTATAGCATTGGGAAAGAATCAGAAAAAAGTGTTTTGAATTATTTTTCAACATTCAGCCAATCATCATTGTAATAATAGAGAGGAGGAATATTCTCACCGGGAGATACTATTTAACCTTGACTACAACTCTATCAAAGAATATTATTTTGCCTTTTATCTTTGTATGCCAACTAGAGTATTTAACAAAAAAGTATTTATGTGAATATATTCACATAGTAAATGGCCAAACTTTAAATGAAATATTCAGCATGACATATTAATGTGGGCTGACAGGCATTAGGGATTTAAATATTTCCAAGCAGGGAAGTGAACCTTTGCTATATTTCTTTTAACTGGCCTGATTTATTTTTTTTATTTTTTTGTCATCACCATAACAGACGCAGTGCTAAATTGTAGGCTCCCACCTGTAGCATTGCAATAAGCAAACACATGAGCATTCTTAAATATGTCCTGCTGGGTCACTACCCTTACTCTCAGAGGTCAAAAGTCACAAACCAAACTCCTGATAATGACTTAATTAATGTAATTTTCCCTTTCCATCCTTTACATTTCATCTCCCACAGATGGGGACCTTTGACTTGTCAAGGCTTCCACCTCCACATATGTTACTTTCACTACTACACTGTTTGCTGAGCCTGTTTAGATAAATGCCAATTTGAAGCCCGCCCTGTCAGCAAAAATTATGGCATCGCATCTCATCTTGGAGAAAAGCCAGATGTCTTCTTGTTTACTGACATGTAATTTAAAGCTGGACTTTAAAAGACAGATCCACTTTCTCCTGGGCAAACACTCAAGGATTTAAGAGATTGAGGTGAGATGAAACTTGTTTTGTGACCCCGGGGGAAAGAAAGTTAAGCGTGTCGGAAAACGTTATGGCAGCCTTGTCAAAACTTGTGGGGAGAGGAGAAAGCTAAACAGGCACTGTTCTGGTTTACATCCACATAGCCATGTTTTCTTTACAAATAGTAAATAATTTTACTGTTTCTAAGAGTCAGTGTATATGTCATAAGGATTATGCACACATCGCTGTGCATGTATCAAATTCTGTTGTCAGAAGCTTATAATGGAAAATGCAATTGCAAACAGAATAATATTTATCATACGTGAATTTAAGACTTCAATTTCCATTTTGGGGGTTTATACCACGGGCATTTGCTTAAACTTAGCTTGAACTTTCATGGCACTTCTGACTACAACCATGCATACACCCATTTGATGGGCCTCATCACTCGGTTTACTGGGTTTGAAGAATTATTTTAGATGTTGACACATCTAGGTTCTAACATTCCTGCTCCCTCAGCTGGAACACACAAGTCTTGGAAACAGAGTAAAGCACACAAACCTCAGCACTTTGGAACCTTCCAAGCTCATACCTCTGGAGGTAGGCAGGCAGTGAAGAGATAAGGCTAAGCTTTTTCCTCTCTTGTTTCCCTCCCTCGCGTTCTCTTATATGCCCCCTTACCTTTTCATTTGCAGTGAGCTGAGCTGAAGGGAAGAGAGGTGCATCTAGAGTTTGGATGTCCTATTGTGAGCTTTTGATGTTCCTCTTTCATAAAGTTCAAGCAGGGAGATCTTTGTCACTAACCACCTTCATGCAGCCATCACGTGTCCAGTAATGTGGGGTGGTCAAGTTGTACAAGTGTGACTGAACGTTCTCTGGTTCAAGAAGTTTGGATTTCTTTAATACTCACTAACATATGTTTGAACAAGTAATTTAGAGTCATGAGTGGTTGTTAGAGTACGTCCACATGGCATATATGTTTCAGATGGTGCTCTTTAGTTCAAGCTGTTGCGTTTATTTCCTATGTGTTGTTTCTATGGGAACTCCAGGCTTGTCGACGGACCAGGGTATTTTTGTTCGTTGAGTGGAGCACTTTGCCTCTGGTAGCTATCAGCAGCAGCACACAGGTGGTAGATTGTAGCCATCAGCTGCTCAAGCTTTGAATAGATTTGTAGTTGCTGGTTGTTACGGCTCCTTAAATCTCTTTTAGGAGCTTTGTCCGCAAGTTTGCATGCTCAACTGACATTGCACCTCATATTCCATGTGGGTTGAATCCAAAACAACTGGAATTCTGTTTTGGCTTGAAGCATTTCACCTCTCATCGAAGAGGCTTCTTCAGTTTTGAATCGCTCAGATCAGAGCTGAAACTTCTTCAAACCAAAACAGAATTCCAGTTGTTTTGGATTCAACCCACATGGATTACTAGGACCTGGTTGAATAAGAATCTATACAGAGACATGTCATATTATTTGATTTTCTGAGGTCACTTTTGGGGAATACTGCATATTTCACCCTTTATGTCAGGAAGTCAATTTCTGTTAGCAAGCTCTTCAACACTGACTCTAAATACCAAAAGAAAACAAGGAAGAACTCAATTATGGAATGTCTGAGGCACAGCTTATTTTCTTTAGCGCTATGCTTGTGAACATGGGTGATGACTGGAGGGTTGTTCAGTAATATTTATCACTGCTGTGAGGTGCATTAACAGCAGAGTATGAGCTCATATCAAATCATATAGGCTTGTGTCCAAAATGATTTCCCTGCGTAAAAGTCAGTAGTGTGGAACTATTTTTGTTCATCTAAAAATCAATGGATTTGTTCTCAAGCACAGATAAAACAGTGAAAAATATGGGTGTAAGGAGGAACCGCGTCCAACATTTAATAACATCATAAGCCTGTAAGTGATGTCCAATCATAGGATTACAACTATACTAAACCAATTTGACTTATTTTTTTCCTCATTAAATATTTTCAGAGCAGCACTACGATATACCTGAATTGTCTGTCTGTTCATCAATTTCCACCTGAAGTTATTTCCATATCACATTAAGGATATGAAATTTCTTCCACCACTGCATAATGATTTAATCGTAGTTATTATTATGTTCGTAATTAAAACACCTGCATGTAAAGAAGTCCAGAAATTCTATTAGAATCTGATCAAAAGAGTAAAGTAAAGTGTAAAAAGCGATTTTCCCTCCCCAATTTTAGTTGCTCAAAGGGAAATACTGTTTGATTTATACATTCCTTAATACAGGCTTCTTCTCTTTTTTTAGCAATCCTAGTACACAACTTCTAAAACATATGCCAGGTTTTTCGAGGTCGACATTTATATAATAATAAAATGCGAGAGGACTGAATCATTTAACAAACCGCAATTACCTGTATCAATATAAAAACTAAAGTCACGGTTAACATACGTACAAATGCACAAGCATGTACAAACCAACACATGTCAATTCCCCGTAGATACATACATTATGCATTAGATTGTCATATTTACTATGTAAACATATGCAGTTCATCACACGTTCACTGACCCAACTGGGGCCGTGTTATACAGGATGTATGAGTATTATATATCTTTAAAAATGTGAGGCAGGTGCACCTTGTGTACTGTCAAGGTCTCTGCCAGTTAAGTGGGTGAACAAAAAGAATTGGCTACGCTTCATTCACATTCATGGAATTTCATTTCAGTGGTTACACACTGCCATAGAATTTTCACAATGACACAATGTTCACTTCAACCTTACAGTAAAAGTGTGGCCATACGTTTTTATACTGACAATTTCCACTTGTTCACACGGACATGCAGCTATCATTGTGCATCTGTTGTAAAGCTCTACACCCACACACATGCACATGCACATACCCAGAGACATCAAGCTGTAGGTACACACTCGTTCACAGTCCAGAGTGGCTCCATAGCCTGTGATTTAATGGTCATTTTGTTGGCTGCAATGGCTTCTCTCACATCTACTGGTGCCCAGTGGTGAAATAACAGGCTCAGCGCTCATCCACAAAACCCAGAGGACCACACTTGAATCATTGCTACAATTTGAGCTATCAAATCATAATGAGAGGATGAGATTACCTTTCTTTCCTTGGTGCGTGTGTGTCTATGTGTGGGAGAGTTTGTACATGCCGGGTAGCTAAGCAGGTTTATATTCTCTGGGCCTGTAGGCTTGGGTTAATGTTTCATGATAGCTCATATTTATTCTCCTATTTTCTAACTGAGGTGAAGGTAGTTTTTCTTTGTTGTTTTGCACTTCAGAGCTTCCTGTCATAATTAGTGGAAACAAAGTGAGATTGTTGTACTTTTACATAATTTTATTTAAAAAGCCACTGTATTGTGAGGTTTTTCTACCATGTACTACTTGGTTGATTTATTTCTATCTGAGTGACAATCATGAAGCACAGTTTATTTTGTTGGGAAAAAAATGGGAAATTCAGCATCCCAAGACAATAATCAAGCATGACAAACAAAGTCATCCGCCAGTGCTTACTTAAGACACAAAATATATTGCTTGTTACACCAAATCATCATTTTTTGATGCCATATGTCACTGTCTTCCTCTGTGTGTATAGATGGTTCTTCCCCCATTACATTCATCATGGTTCAAGTTTGTTATGTCATTTTGATAAATTGTAATCACACCGCAAGTGACAAGATATCAGTGGCACAGAAAAAGAGCAGGCAGCAGTGGATGATTGCTCTCGGACCAGAGACACTGTTATTACAGAGCTGCCTTTACCCTCACAAGAGTGGTGAGGTCAATTATTCCTCTGTGAATAGAATGTAATTTACCATCAGCTTTGTAAAGCCGAGCTGTGGTCATGGCACAAAGCGCTCTCTCTCCTGCTTGGGCTAATGATTGGCTTTGACAGTGGAATGGTCAACGCGCTTTCCACTACAGTCCTTATTCCAGCTGCATCGATCTGTCTGTCTATTTTCACACGGTAATGGATGGCATTGTCCCTCCCTTGGCACTGTTACTACAAATAATTATGAATCAATATGTACTCAAGGCCTCACATCAGAATATCATTTTAACACATGATTTATTTCCAGCAATGCCGCGTAGTTCCTCCCATCGGCTGGAGTCAATGGTCGACCCTTCTGTGACTGACTACCTTGCTGCCCTGTGCAATCAATCGAAGCAATCAACTAAAGACTCCCAATTGTAGCTGTTGAAAGAAGAAGCCTGAAAGGCACCCGAGTAGACCTATGCTGGTAAATACTCACAACAAGCCATTTTTATTCACCAGAACAGAATAACAGATCTTTGTAGTTTTGATGGACATAGCAAATCGACAAAAGATCATTTATTGTTCAAACCATACAAATGTAAATTATTACTGTTCATTGGAACAAAACTCATAAATATTATTTTTATACTTATACAGAAATAATGCCCTCACAGTCAAACCGAGATTCTAAATAAGACTTGGTGAGCGGTTCATATCAAAATCACCCATTTGCTGATCAGAGGCTCGCTCACTAGTCTCTGTGCTTCGGACAGGATAGATGATGTCATACAGTGTTCCGCAGTCAGGCATAGTGTGAGTACTGGGGCGTGTCATAGAAGATTTTGGCACACAGGAAAGCTGTCAACTCTGATCATCACCATCAATTATTTATTTCCACCACGTTTCCTGACCGTAGATTTACTTCTTCTTCCTTTTTTTTTTACATTATTCTTCATTTTCTTTGACTGCTTTTCCATGCAGGGTTGCAAGGGGCTGGACCCATCCAGTAAACATTTGGCATGATGTTTAACAATATATTAAATTAATTTTTCTTAATATTTTTTTTTGTCTTTTTTCAAAATCAGACCAGCATTTGTAATGAAAGTATAGTGTGTCATGTTCAGGCTGGAAAACTGCACCTTCAGCAAGAGGAGCGTTGTATATGTCAATCTTATCCCTGTAACCTCTTAAAGATTGCCAATATTTATTACATTTCTTTCATTTGAGAGACCTGTGCATAAGTTTATCTTTCTCTGTTTAGGATCAAGTGCAAAGATCTGAAATTGGTTAATTTATACTACCGAGTATTTCTTGTTCTGTAGATAGAACAAGAAATACGAAAAATGTTGAACTACCAAAGATGGTGACTCTTGTGTGTGAAGGATAATTCCTCTTCAAACTGTGATTACTATTCATTGACTTCAAATCTACAGAAGGTCTTGGTATCATTTTCTCCTGGTCCATGAAGTTTTCAAAATTCTGTCATATGTTGAGGAATATTCCACTATAACCTCAGATGCCAGAGGGTAAAGTCAGGATCACAGTGGCAGGGACAGACATCCTGAATCTATGTCAATAACTGCGTGGTCTGCTGACAGAGCTTGCTGTGGAAGATGTCAGATTAATCATCCGCCACTGAATGCTCCAACATAACTAAAATGAGAAGTTTCGTCTTGATCTCTTGATTGGGGTCATAATTGGGTTGATATTATGCAGCCTGTATTTGATTGAACACTCATCCTCCTATCTGTTGAGAAACAGACAGAAGAGGTCTTTATGGTCAGAACACAAAGAGTTCATGTTTGTAGTGTTAACGTCAGTCTCACCAGGTGATGACAACAAAAGAGCTACATGAACTCCGTCTGAACTGAACACAAACCCTAATGGCACAAGCCCACACAGCATAGATACATTAGACCTGTGCTCAGAGTAAAGAGTCTACATGTACTGTTCCCTGACTGGGCCTCTGTTCGCTGATGCCTCCGTCAAGAATACGATGAAAATACGACAGTGTGTGTTAGAAGAGAGAAAGTAGAGCAGCCAGCTGGCAGAGGGTCAAGTCAGATCCTGTATTTTCTTCCTAGGCCAGATAGACACCCACAAGTCTTCTTGCAGACAAGACACAAAAAAAATCATACTCACCCGTTAACTGTTGTAAGACGGTCTGTGGTGCTTCCCGGTTCAACAAGATTACAGGCTTTGATTCTTAGCAGATGAAACAAAAACAAATATGGCACCAGTAGCACCCAGCAGATGGAGGTCACATGCTCTGATAGGTGAAGCTCATGCCCTCACACACGCGTTCTCATTGCACGTCGTTGTGCTTTTAGCGAGTGTAAGTGCAGAGTCTAGTAAGCAGAGAGAGGAGAGTGGTACTGAGATCCTCTCTGTTGCCTCAGCGAGATATGAAGTGAGTGTATTTCTCTTTCTCTGTGAATAGTTGTGACAGTGTGGCTGTCAGAAATGTAGGAGACATTTTAATCTTTTAAGAGAATTTTTATGCAATGTTTGTAGAAATTCTCATTTTTCTTTCACAGGTTGGATACACACAGATAGAAACAGAGGGAAAACCTCAATTAGAGGGACAAAAGGAAGCTCCCGTGTAAATAATCTAAGGATTGGAATACTTTAAAACCTGAACATGTCAGTTTTCCTCTTCTTTTAAAAAAAAAAAATTGTCTTCCAATGTTTCATTCATTTTTCACTTTACATTTTTATGTAATTTTAGTTTACTTTATAACATTACCTTGTTATCAATGCAGAGGCCATTGTAAATTTTTCAATTTGATTTTTTTTTTTGCATGTGATTCAATTGAAATAAAACTGATATATGGATCACAGAATATAAATGAGTGTAAATGAGTATAAATGAGTATAAATTCCCAAAACCATCAAATAACCCAAAAGAATGAACTAAAAAATAAATTTACAGGTGATATTTACCTATTTATTAGTTTATGAGGTATCCTTTTCTTTACAGGTATTAAACATGTTCCATAAAAGATGGTTTTTGCCTCACGTCCACACCTCAAAGGACAATCCTGCAGAACACTTCTTGTTCTGAAGTTACCTGAATAACACTGAGTTAATGAACACTTGGACAATTCACTCACCTTTCTATTTCTGCCTTTTTATTAGCTTCATCAGGAAATGATTCATGATGCAGCTTGCCGGCAGTGGCTTTATACATTGACGAAGGGGGCAGATTTGAATAACTCAAAGCGCTTTCACACAGATCTAATCCCCAACCCCACTTTAATCAACCCCGTTGTTCCCTTATTAAATCCTTAACATTTCTATGTGATGGAGTGAAGCAAGGCCAGATATAGGGGTTTAAATGTATGCACTGGCAACCTAATCTCTTCAAATCCACCCTCTGTTACTTATATGACTCTCCTGGGGTGTGCATTGTTGTCTTTCAAGTAATTTCCTTCACTATTGCAGTCAAAAAGTGGTTTCTTGCAATGTGAATGATAACAAATGTTGTCCAGTTTCATTACCAAAATTGCTCTAACCCTCCATGAAACACCTCCGGCAGTGAAGTATTAGAAGTTTGTTTTTTATTGAATGAAGGACAAGCTCTGAAAAGCCAAAGTTGATAAAGACATGACAAGTTCATTGGCCTCTAGAGCCATATAATGATCTCCCCCACTCTCTTGCCAATCATGGTATTTACTTCATTATTTATCTATCTTGTGGAAATCTTTCTGAAATCCTTTGAAGATAAGCAAGATCATTTCTCCTGGCATGGATGTGATATTTTCTCCCTCTGCCTCCCCTTTCATTCTTTGGAGCTTAAGCCCAGAAGCGAATGACACAGGAAAATACAGCTTTCTAAAGTGATTTGAGCGCCCAAAGCTCCAGTGACATTCAGCATGGATAAAAATCTTCCGGGAGGAAACAGCAGCATCCCCAGCTGCCATAGAATTTCACCACAGGGAGAAAGCAATAAAAGTGCAGCGATAAGATGAGCTGATGATGTGGACAGTTTTGGCATTGATGATTCCTTTGTAAATTTTTCAACTTCGGTGGCTTTTATTGTATGCAGGTTTTTGCTGTAGAGCTGGGAGTTAATGTGGCTGTTTCACATGCTTATGCACAAACTAATTATTTATCTTACCCTAACCCTAATATCACAACCAACCTGTTTCAGCTTGAGAAGTTCACATACATGTGTTTCCATTTGGTGCACAGACTAAGCTCTTGTGTTTCCTCACACACTGCAAGCTACATTTTGAATCGCCACAGGGATCCTCATCCTTCTTACTTTCACGTGAACCTTGTGCCTCCCACACCCACCTCTGTTTCAAACTATCCCCCCGACTGTTCACTGCAGTCGGGGGGAGTTTCAGAGCCAAGTCTTATTCACTGGGCTTCTTCCACGTCAAGTGAAGACATCCATTGTTAGAAGATGAAATCCGCCAACACTCTTCCTGTGTTGCTTTTGAAGCTATGCACTTTTCTTATCTATCAATCCATCTTTCAGCATATCCAACAGGGTTAATGACATAAATGCTTCAGCAGTTCAAGGCTGCAACATCTGTGGAGCATTCATGTTGAGACCCCGGGGTCCTCATCCCCAATGTGTACCAGGATATTATTAGTGAAAGGTGAGAAGGTAAAAGTAGCCTTTTTTTGTAAAACCTGCGTCTCTCTGCTTAAGGAGAAAATAAAAAAACGTCGGAAAATGTGTCTAACTTAAAACTTAGTTCAACTTATATTTGTCCTTTGCGTCGGATTTACTAAAATGTGTAAGACTTTGATAACGCCCGCAAACAAATGTGTTTGCTAATGTACTAACAGTGCGCACCAAGGATTGTGTCCGTCAAACATATAAATTAACAGGCACTATCCATTTAGTACATTTGCGATAATGAAAATGCAATATCGGGCATTTCTACCTGAGTGCGTAACATACTAGGAGGAATCGATGCAAATTGGGTAATTTAGCGTAGGCAAAGTGATTTACCAAGCCTGAAATAATTTGCGATTGCGTCTGTATTGTATACGTGAGCATTTTATACGTGGGTCACTTAGCATTGACAAAGTAATTTACCGATCCTGAAGTAATTGCGATTTCGTCTTTATTTTATAAGTGTGAAAGGAAGGTGCCAATTGGCTATGTGTCAGGCTCAGACAAAGTTTGGCAATCTGAAAAGCTGGTTCCTTTGTTTGGACCGCCTTGGGGGAGCATTAATATACAGCCCAGAAAAAGTGGGCCAGATTGTAGTTGTTTTCTGTAGGTTGCACATTACCTGACATCACAGTTTGGAGCATGAAGCCATGGACAAGCAGGAGGCTGCTCCATCCCTTTCCTCCCTTTCCCGGCTGCTCTATGGGACCGATTGGATTGAGAAACATCACCCATGTGTGCACCCCATCTTCAGACATCTTGCCAGGCCACTCATGGCCGTCGTGAAACCTATATACAGCGCCAACCAGCTGCCTGCTGAGTGCTGCAATGGCCCGTGTGTCCGGCCTGAGCGCTGGCGCCACTGTGGACGCAGCTCTGACCTCCTGCGTAATGGATGACATCCATCTTAAGGAGCTGTAGACTGTTTTTCTGAAACAGCGTTGACTCCCTATCCACTTCCTCATATACTGGTTTCTGAAGCTCTGCAGGGGTGCCTGCTGATTTGAACTGAGTTGAAGAGTGTGGCGGTGTTGCCGAACTTCTGATGAAAATTCTCCACATGAAAACAGATCAAATATATTTTTTTTTTTACATTGCCACGTGAACTATACTCATTTTTTATTTTGGGAAATATGGCGGAAAAAAATGGAATACATCCAGGAAAATGTGTGTGTTATTGTGTGCTTACACTCTGCACCTGCTGCTCTGTAGTGTTCAGAGGCGTGTCTCCCACCAGCCCCCCCCCTGTTTTATTAACCAAGGTTTTTATAGAGGCAACTTTTAATTTTGTTCTTCTTATATCTTACCATCTTCTCTTAATGTCATCTGTTGTTCTTCCCGTTTTACCAGCAGCATTGACCTTCTCGCAGTTACTCTCCCACATCATGTTTCTTTTAGTAACATACAGATTTCTTTATTTGCCTCTTTTACTGACACTTCCAGTTCCATTTCATTTCATGTTGCCCTTGTGGTCACTCTATGCTCACCTACCAAACTTTCCAAGGCAGAAACCAGTAACCCATGCAAAACCGTCGTTTAGCAATAGTACATGTCTCCAGCATATTTGCGGTGGTTGTCGTTTACGCTATTATTTTTAGTTGATCACCTGCAAAAAAAAATTTATACCTGTCTTCCTAGAATGCACACGCTATTTACTAGTCTTTAATCGGGATCGTTGTGTATCCCAACAACAAGAAATAAATCTCCTTGTTTGTGTATTGCCTATGAAAAAATTAATCCTCCAAAGAAGTTTAACCTGGCCCAAAATTATCTGCCCAAGTGTTCTGTTGATTATCAAACATGAATCCAATATTTTTACTTTTGTTAATACATTCTTCGTGCCAAATTGGTACAGAAAGCTGGAGGGAGAAGATTTATTTTGATGTGATCCCAAATAACTATATGTGTTGAAAAAAGTTGATGAATGCTGATGGGAAATCGAAAATAGTTAAAGCGATATTCCACTCAATGTAATGAAGCATGTGATTCTCTGGAGTGGTGGTTATTATAATGTACGCTAAAACAAATTAACCTGAATAAAATCGGATTTTATTGCTATGTCAGATAAAAGCCTGAATTTTCCTTCGAGAGTACTCAATGTTCTTTTGAAAAATGGAATGATAAAATAAAACCACTGATAATTAGTGTTTTTTTTTAGTGAAAAAGCATTACATTTAGTAATCAATGCATAGTTCAATCAATGTTTTTCTTCATTTTTGTTTGTAGGATTTCGGCACAATGTGCTAAGCTGAGACCGACTAGCCATGATTCTGAAAATGATCTTTTTAAGAGAGCATTTGGTTTCTAAGGAGGCAGATCCCTTTTCACACTGATGGGGTTTTTTTTGTTCATTTAATAAATATAATTTAAAATGTTTGTTTTTAAATTTCATTTAATTTCATTTAAATTTTCATTCAATTAATTATTTAAAGTTTACAGTTTACAGTTTTATGATTAACTTCTAATACCGTCCAGAATTAGTTTTACACCATTCACCATCCATTACCATAACCCGAACCTGATACAACACGAATATTTTTAGTGTACTACTTTATTTCTTACAACAAGACATGTTTGAATAAAAACTGTTTACCAATGACTAAAATTCACACAATATTGGATAATTTGCAAGATTTTTAGATAATTTATCGACTCAGTAATAAACAAGCTAATATACTGTGTGAAATGCAGCAGACCAACCTCCTAGTGGTCTCCTTTTGTTTGGGATCCCTTTCCAAAGTGTGTCCCCCAGTACTCAGAGACCCCCCTTACCCTCAGCACACAAAGGCGAGACAGAGTTGGCCTGGGTAATTGGGATAATTATTATTTCTGAATTTAGTGGCAGCTGGGTGCCTGAGAAGGTCAGGAAACAGCATGAGGACCGACTTATCTCCATGTTTGAGCTGGCTTCCATATGGCAGCAGACAATAGGAAAGGGCTTTGGCCCTGGACACAGCAGCATGGCACAGCACAGCTCCCACAGACAAAACACAACACACTGAGGCAGCACTATCCACGGCGGGTCAGAGAGCTATCACACAGGCTGGCTGGATGAATGACTGGCTGCTCAGCAGTGGACTGACAGTTAAGAGGCAGAGAGAGGTAGATGGAGTAGAAAGAGAGCAGAAATGTAGCATAGGTGTATAAAAAGAGACCTTTCATGATCATAAAATAATGAACTTGTTGCCCTTAAATCCTCCTCCTGTTCAGGAAAAAAATAAACGTGTTGGGGCCTGATTGGACACAATAAGAAAGGCTCTCATAATTTATTGAGAGGACTTTGACCTCTCTATTGAAACTCCACCTTCATGACTTAGCCTGGCTCAAAGCTTGATGAAAAGATGGGAGCAGTGAGATGTTAGAAGTCCCCTCTCTTTTTTATTCCCATTCTACACCTCCTTTTTCATCTGCCCCCTTCAACCTTACCGTTCACTGGGTTACCATGGTACCAACGCACCCATAGGAAACCGCCGTGAGCTTCATAAATCAGATTTTTTACTGCGTGGCACTCCTTTTAATCTCCGTTCGCTGGCAGCTTTATTTGATTCTTTCCCTTTGGAGAGCTTTCAGCGGTCGGTCCATCTTGAAAAGGATTCAGGGGTCCGCATATACATGTGTATATGTTAAAATGCATGTGCACAGGCGAGAGAAAAGTCCTTTTGAAAAACAAAGTTGTCCAAGGCTTCTTTGAACCCCAGCATTCATTTCTCTCAGTGTGACTTCCTGAGTGCCCCCTTATCTGTGTAGTGACTTGGGGACAGAGCCACAATGAGAACCATCATCATTTTGAAGGAGTCGTTAATCCTATAACACTGCAATCATAGCTTCTCCTCTCTTCAAATGCGAGCCAACAAACCATCTAAAGACCCCTTAATACTTACGACTCACTGATCTGTGTTGTGGTCCTCTCTTGAAGTCCCCCTTCCTAAGAAACAGCTGAGATGTGAGAGAGGGCGGCCACAGTAACACAGAGATGTGCTTTGCTGAGCAAGGAAGGACATGGTGCACGACCAAAGTCTTTATAGAACCTGAGCGGGATGAAACACTTCTCAAAGGGCTATTTCAGTAACAGTCCCATTGATCTGAAAGTAAATGCCTGCAATAGTTCTGTAATAGCAGGGACCTCTGGCTCCCAACAGCAGCTGTCCATCTCAGAGGTTGTAAGATGTGATCGATGAGATTGCAATGTGAATCCAGATGCATGGCCTGGATTGTTGTGAGTCTCCCCATGACAGTGAATCTGCACTTGTTTTGTTGGTCTTTTTGTACCAAGATAACGTTTCAATGTTGTACAGATTAATATGGTTTGGGGGATTTGGGGTACGAGAGAGTTTCACAGTTTCCCACTCGGTCCCAATCTGTCACTTTAGTGATTTCATATGTGTTTAAGAATTATCAAACTGAGACATCATGCCCATCTGATAGAAGGTCCAGGTCAGCATTAAATAATAAAAGTATGGTTTTGAGCAATTCTTGATTATACTCGATGGAATGTTAATTTTTAATGCAGAATCTAAATACATGTTGAAGCAAACATTCAATCATCATTTTTAGGGTAGGCAATTTCAACATTTATCCAACTAATACCTTAAGTTTAAGGTAGACAGATAGACAATTTATCTATCCCAAGAGAAATCCAGTCGTTCAGTAGCATCTGATACAGATTAGCAAAAATATTTAGAGCATGGATATTTGGTTGAGTGCAAAGTCTCAGCAATTTCGCAGATTCAACCACAGTATTGGTATATGGTATATGTAGTATATACAGCGTACATTATGCATCGTACAATCCTTACATAACAGTGAGTCTAGATATCAGTAATTCATATAGTAATTAAACTCACTGTGGCGCAAACGGATGATGTAGCCTGTACCTGTTGTTTCCAGTAGTGTCGGGAAGCTACCATGGTGGGACAGGATGGGTGGAAGCTGCTTTGGACGACATGCCAGATATTTAAATGTAATATGTATATTATAACAGATATTTAAACATAAAGATATTTTTAAAAAGAAAGTTCACGTTTATCTCATTTGTTCAATCTGTACAAAGTTGGAAATATGATCTGCGCTCTCTGTTGGCCAGGACCACTTACTTTATCTAACGCATTGACTTTTATACAAATCAAAAAAAAAATGTAATATGTTAATCAGAAAATGTCATGTGTCAATGACGTTAACAGTTGATGATGAATCTTTTAAATGATGCTATTAATGGTGAAAGTTTTCATTTTTAGATACACATTTACAGTGAAATCTGTGACTTTGACTGTGGTATTTGGTGGGTTGACATGGACAGCCTAATTCCAAATAGATTTGGAATAATCCCCGGTGACCAAGTGCCCAGCGGCGCCGCTCGATGCGGTCAATTAATTAGCGAAATCCACAACAGAGATTTTGTTTTTAATGCAAATGATGATGGGGAAGTTAGAAATAATGAACTCTACTAACACATCCAAGAAAACCGTCAGGAGCCATGATGGACCCACGCTGTGAACAAATTAAAAAGTGCTGGGAAACTTTAAAGATGTCAATTTGATGATCGGCAATGTATACATAAACCCTAGGACAGTCAAGTGGATCGAACCCACTGACTTCCCTTTTTATGTGGCATGAATGAAGTAATGAAAGGGCAGGGACAGTCTCCAGCCCCTCCGACCTGAGAATGTATGAATCAAAGACCGCTGTCATGATGTAGATCGGAGTTTTCAGGATGACGCTCATGATAAGGAGTTTCTCCCTTTTTTTCTGCGTTGTCACGGTTGATTGATTAACCTTACATTTCTCTCGAGTTTACTACACAACACGGCAACCTAATGCTGTTATTTTAGAGTAGCTACTCGGAGTTAATGAAACTCGTTTTCCTCTCTGTCTCCTCTCGCCCTCACTCGTGTCTCCATGTATAGAAGTAAACTTGAGTTATAATCAGTTGTTTCTACATTAAATGCATCAGAGCACAAACAGCCCTGATCACACAGTAGATGCCCAACCTCTGATAAACTAATAAACTAAAACAATCATCTATTGGTCGCTTTAGCGCTCGTCACTCAGCTGTTAACAACCCTTCTGATTGACGTGTCTGCGCGTGTAAACACCGTTTCTGATTAGATCACTGCTCATGTAAACAATCAATCCAGGAAAAACCTTTTCGGAATGATTTGATTATTAAATGAGAAAAGTCTCCATGTTAACCCACCGTCTGTTTGTATGAACCTATTTATCAATGGTGTGTTTGTAAATAGGTGTCACATACTTCCAGCCACAATCTAATTGCATTGATGAACTCTGTGTATTATAAAAGACAGGAGAAGTATCAGACAGCCTGTCCATACGGTGATCATAAAAACGATCCTAACAGGCTCTTCACGTTCTCTCTCTCCCTCAGTTTGGACCTCTGACAGTAAAGATCTAGAGAGTATTTTCTGTTACAGGGGCACAGCGATAAAGCATCTTGCGAGATTGCATCACTCCCAACGTTGTCACATAAACTTTGTCCACTTACATACTGGACACAGTGGTCTGACCTTTCTGAAACAGGTCTTTCTTGTGTATCGTTTCTCATTCAATGTAGGAAATTAATCTTAAAGCTCCCATAGAGAAATCACCATGTCAGATTATAAACAGTATTCGTGCAAAATCCCTATTACTGAAATAACGTGGGCAACGGAGAATGTTGGACTCATTGGAGCGATAGTTAATTCATGTTATAAACTGTAACTTTGGAACCAACCACTTGTGGAATAATGTAATGGTCTTTTGCAAATATGGATATATGACAAGGAAAACTGTCTAGAATTGCTATGAAAAATTTAATAATTTGGTTTGACCTCCTAAGCAGCCGGAAAGAATATAGAAAGCCTATCAGTCATATAAGAGATGAAAACCTTGACTTCTGCTGTGTGTCATGAAATGAATCAGGGTGGGCCACATGCACTCATAAGCTCATAAACTAGCAGATATTAAACCTGCAGATGAGGAATAATTCCACGCTATAGCTTTATTACCTATCCATATAGGGCCTGATTTAATTCAAAGGGTTTTTCAATTGATCCGTGAGTAAATGTTGACATTTATCAACACAAATCTGCAAAAATGAGTTTCAGACACTCCTGGCTCTTTCATACACTTTTTTAAGATTAGATGTGATTTTCTTTCTTTTTAATACACTGGCGTATGTGTATTGATGGGAGGTGTCCAAAAAGCCAACGGTCTCTTAGAATGTTTGGTTTTGTTGATGAAGGATAGGCATCATTAGACTCTATCTTTCGCTGCGGAAGATGGTCACTCTTTTATTTAAAGTTTGCCTTTCGGGTTTGCTCAATGGTGTCCATCATACTCTCCAATTGCCAGGAGTTTCCAAAGTCTGCTCATACCATCATCTTCAAAACATCAACTTGCCCATTCTTTGATGTAAGAGCTCACACACTGGCTTCAAAAACATATAGAATAATAAACTATTATCTATCACCGACTCATCTAATACCTTTTATATTTTTCAATTTTGATGGAAAAATGAAGGGGAGCAAAGGATACCAGGAGAATGAAAAAGGAAGGTTGGAATGATTCACTCTTTATTTTTTTTCCATCAGTCACCAAAGCCACAATTCAATTTGCCAGGCATATGAAGTTTTCCTTAAGCCTGTCAAATGCATTGACTGGAAAGCTGTCATTTCTCATATGGTAATATGTTCACCATCAACACTCGGGTTATTTATACGTCTCATCCTTCACACGACCACAACTGCAGGACCCCTCATGAATCTCTGAGCCCATAAACAAACCAATTAAGTCAATTTACCTCCCATCTTTAGTGTTCTTTGAGCTGGTAACTAAATGTTATTATAGAGCATACAGCTGTTGAAAATTGTGTGTTTTAATAAGTCTACCTTCTGGGAGCTGGTTTTGGTCTGTAGCTTTCCTTAGATGTTCATAAAGGCACATAAAAGGGAAAAAAACTGTAAACAAAATGGTTAATTTCCTTTAGAGAGCTTAAAGGAAGTCTGTGTTTTTATTTCACTCTAATTTTGACTTTCGATTTCGATTTATATATTCATGCTCCATTCTCCACTTGAATGCTAAAGATTATCGTAAATAATGGGATATTAGCTTGCACTTTGAGTGGGGGCAAAGCTAATTAAATGTGCTTCTACTTCTCAGTTTCCAACAATACAGTTATTGCTTCAATTCCATTTGTGTGTGTGTGTATTTTGTCATACCTGGAGGATATGTGTTAACTCAGCAAGCTGATCTTTACCAAAGACTTCCATTGTTCTCAGCTCCATGGAGAGGTCTACAAACACTGACCTATAATTAAAGGGCCAGCTCCTACTTAATGCTTTTGTTCCCATGCTTTACATTTAATTTCCTATCTTTTTCTCCCCAACCCCCAACCCCTGGCAGGGCGAGTAATTATAGCATTTGTGTGTAATTGGGATACATGTATAATGTAGTAAAATGTTCGCAACCAAGTTTTGAAGGGTGGTGCATTTGTTCACACCTGAGCCACCGCAGTTACCATCT
Source organism: Lophius americanus (assembly GCA_037951165.1). Taxonomy (NCBI): domain Eukaryota; kingdom Metazoa; phylum Chordata; class Actinopteri; order Lophiiformes; family Lophiidae; genus Lophius; species Lophius americanus. The sequence continues at coordinate 787,670 of JBBDHG010000289.1, read as the reverse complement.
GTAGACGATGACTCTTAAGCTTATTTTATGAGAACTAAGAGCTAATCCTCTGTGGCTTGTCTTGGGCTGTGGGAATTCCATCAAGTCTTCTCTGCCACCCATTCCTTAAACCACCTGAAGGTGACAGTATTTTGTCAGCAGTGTCTGTCGTCTCCCTTCACTTTAACGTGTTCTGCAAGCCTTTGGAGCTAAAGCGAGCCACCCAGCCACCCCTGAATAATTCTCTCATCATGAGCTCGTCTGAGTGTTTTGCTGTGCCGCATTTAAAATGTTAAAATCCTTTAAGGGGATTTCTTTTGAAAACGGAGACTTGTGAAACGGAGGCACTGTGATGTGAGATGAAATGGAGCACATTCCGAGAATGGGTTTTATGAGAACTACTTCTCCTCTTTTCTCATCCCTGTGATATCCAGCTTGCTGTATTCGAGACCGTAATTATGTAGATTTTTGTTATTGATGGCTCAGACTCTGCCTCTGTGCTTTCTCTCATTTTTGGTTGATTTGCAGTTGCCCTCTCTCTTACTATCTCTGTCACCCTTCAGAGCTATTCCCTGACTCAGAAGCCGTGAATAGTCAGAGGATCAGAAGTGTATGTGTGATCTTGTTTTGTCATAACAGCTCATATTTTGTGAAAGGTGTTCTTTAGTCACCTACAGAAAAACAGAGACAAAACAACAAGCTCCTTTGGCCTCATGACAGAGGCATCTTTATTAGCCTGTCTGTTAAAAGGCTTGGAGAAACATTATCTGATAGATCTCTGTGTGCTGGCTGAGGCCTAAAGCCCATCTTAAGTTGACTGGTTGAGATCCATCAGCTCATAGGAAACAACAGAAAAGGACGGATGTGAGTTTAAATATACTGAAAGTGACATAAGCTTTAACTGCTAGTGTCAGTGGAGTGTTTTTTTTTTCCTGCACTAGCATGTATGCGCTCTGGGAACACTGCCACCGCTGCCATGCTGAGGACTAAAAGCTTGTCGCAGCTGACCTCATCGATTTCTGTTACACTGCACGTGGACAGTTATTGCTCTCTAAATCTCGAGGGAGGACAAGGACATTGTGAAGTAATCTTTGGCCTCATTTCAGTGTCACAAGTTCAGCCTTTGGAATATACACATATGCCTCAGTGATAAAGCCAGTTCTTATTTCGTCTTGTGTGTTGACTTTTTCTCTCCTCCGAACCATATCGTTTTTCCTTAGTGGTCACAACAGATTACTTTAAACAAATTGACATCAAAAAAATATGATTATACTTAACCAATTCTGCCCCTGATGACCTTTTGACTAGCGCTCCTGATTAGCATGTCGGTCATAAGGGAAGTTGTGGCCCGCAGTCATGACATTAATTGAGATCATAATCACAGCCAATGAGTTTATTTGCGTAAGTTTGTGTGGATGAAAATGGCAGACAGGGTGACAGCGGGTCCCAGCTGTCACAAGGGTTTTTGACTGATTGATGTCTGAAGCCAGATGATTGATGCATGCTTACAATAAGCCCAGTGGCAGCCGTGCTGAAGCTCATGGTGGCGTTACCGTTACGGCTTTATTAAAGCAGAGAGCGACTGTGGCCATAGATCATGAGGGGGACAGGCCAACATTATGTCTGCCTGGGTTGGAAATGATGTCATGAATGTGAGGGTCACAGGTTGAAGGGGCATTAACATATGTAAGGCTCCTGGAAGTTTGATGGGAGATAGCTGTAATGGGAGGATATCTTCTGTACTGATTTGACTTTGTGACTTTATGGACTAATACAGATGAACTACAGTTCTGTGACACACATAACTGCTGAGATATGGAGGCTTAGGTTTCACATAAATGGTTGATTCTTTATTTAATGTATGTCTACCTGTATATGGGAAACTGGGATCATTTTAATGTGTATAATAATTGACATATATCTCTAAACCTTGAAAATATCAGTAAAAATTGATCCAAAGTTTATTCCAGCAGAGAACAATACAACTACTTGAAGTTAGACTAAAATATGAATGACCAATCACAAACTAGAGCAAACTAACCGTTACAATTACAACACAGTTTGTATACGCAGTATGACTAAGTACCTTAAGTAAAATCAAAAACATTCAAAATGAACGGAAACTAAGACTTTAGTTGACACAATTTGTAGGGGCATGACCTCTAAATGTCTGTAGTCTAAGGTCATCCCTGAACTTTAGTGAAGAAGTAACTGTCAGGTCATGAAGATCATGTGCTGAAAAAAAATATACCAAACACTGTAGAACATAATTCATTTTAGGTTCAATCAGTCCCAAGATCGTCTGTCGGCTTTCATGATACCCAATTGGTATGAGGCTTTACTGGAGAAATTTCTGATATAATATAGGATTGGTCCTTTTTTAAAAACACATTTATTGCTAAGTTATCTGCAGCCGTTATCTTGTTTACGAGAGAAAAGTGTCATTTATCGGTCAAAAAAGAGTTGCATTATTTGTTTTAGCGTATGACTTGCTGGTGCTTATTTTTTTTTTTCTCAGGATACAAATCCATCATTGTTATGTCAACATGGATAGTTTTTTTTTTAATATTTACATATGTTTCTTCTTTCATTTTCATGCTTTTATTATTCCACTTCTAGTCTCCCCATATGTCAGTATCTGCCAATCTCTTGACCTTGTCATTGATTATTACACAGCATTGATAACCTAAATTGAAATTATGCTGCCATTGTCATCTTTTTTGTGTCTGTATGACCTTTGGTAAGGTCATGACCCCTATCCTCCTCCCTTTTTAGCCTGTCTAGCTTTCAGAGGACGACTCCAAGACTTAATCCAGTAATGGAAGAGACAGTTCAGCAATCACCACAGGACGCCTAGGGATGGCGGGGAGGGGGAAGGGGTAACGGTTCCCCTCTCCTTCTCTCATTCCTTTTCTTTCCATTCATCTATCCATTTTTCAGAGCTACCACCAAACAGTAGTGCCCCCGCCCCCACCCAATTCACTCTTCTCACCACTTAAAGCTGGGACCAGCTGAGTCGGGAGCAAAAATCATTGGAATCTCTCTTTTTAATTCTGCTTTATTACACCCACTATCAATATTGTTATTGTTTAAAGTGGCTCTGGCGCTAGCTGAGCTCTGACTGACGGGAGTCCCAGTGTGCCTCTTGTATTAATTATGTATGAAGGAAGTAGAGGCGGCACAGCAGGTCTTGGAAGAGAGGACTTGAGGGCTGATCGTGTATGGGATGAGGAGGAGAGCTGCAGAGGTTTGCTGTGAATTATTTACCGCTAGCTTGTGGTTTGCCTGCTGAGCTCCACGCACTGACATTTGGAAACAGAGCAGTTGTCTGCATTGACTACTGTGTAATTTCATACTGAGATACTTCACAGGTGTAGGCCTTCTAGAACAAACCCAGAAGTCCTCAGTGCCCTTAAAGAGAAGTCATCTGACCTGTTTTGTAGTTGCTAAAAAAGTATTTTAAGAAATAATAATAATAATAATTACGGAGGAGTAGTCTGCCCCTTGAAGCATTTTGGGTCCAGGGTTCTACTCAAGGATCCTACGACATGAAGACTTGCTATGCTGAAACCTGCTACCTTACGATTTTTCAGTTGGAAGAAGACCACCCTAGCCACGAGCTACAGACGCCCCTAGAAATAGATGTACAAGTGACCACAAATACCGTGGTAGAAAATAAACCTTTCCAGATCTTCCAATCCCACTCAAAATGATGCACCAGATGTCAAATTATGCATTCCTGTATATATGCATGCATGTGAAATGAATGGTCAGTACGCTAGTGTTGCTAAGAACTGTTTGAAGTTTCATATTAACCTTTCATTATGTCAGTCTGTTAATATGCTTCAAAAGTCAACTCATTTGAGAATATGTGATTTTATCTTCCCAATTACATGCTGATATCGTTGCATGTATTTGTATTTGCCACACCAGAACTTTAATCAATGTGGCGTTTATATAATGTTCCAGATAATACCATCAATTACATTTTTTTTTCTCACAGCAGACCACGATTGTATTTCATTCATCATAAAATAGCATGAATGTCAACTTTCCTCGAACAAATGTGTATTCTCAGGATACTGTTAGCATAAAGCAAAGGGTCTACTTCCATTTATAGAAGCAAAAGTTCTTCTTCACTCTTGTTCCATTGTAATGCAGTTTAAAACATTTCTCAAAGTTTTTGGGTTGATATGTTCATGTGGTAGTAGGAATAGCAGAAATCCTTGTGTCAACTGCTGGCCAATAATATTATATCCTAATCATGATTTGTCTTCGTTTTGAAGTCTCTTCAAGCTTCAAAATGAACAAACAGCATTTTTAGCGTTAGAATGGAATGCAATATAGTCTTGTAGAAAATAGTCAGTAAATAATTAAGACTTTTGGGACAATGTCAAACGTCTAATTTTAAAATGGACTGCAGTTAATCTCCGAGGGGATAAATGTATCAGATAAAAATAGGTAGTTACTTGGACATATAAGTAATGGGTTTTCTTGCATGAAAGGTAACTTTTAGTTGCAGTTTGACCCGTTTGTTCACCTGACAAGGTGTTTTAAAGTCTGAAAAGGTGAACATTTGAAGACTTATATGTTACAGATTGTAATATTTAAAAAATGTCACTCTTCCTGTTTCCTGTAGACACTACAAAAATGCAATAATTGTGAAAACTGTGATGTATAGACCTGTCATCACACATGTTTACGCAGGTGGCTGGTATTATTCTCTAGTGTTTATTTCTAAGAGTGACACCATCTACTACTAGCCTGGCATGCATACGAAGCATTTTCAATCACTTTTGCACACCCATGTGCACAAGAATGATTTTGTCTTTTTCTCTTTTCTTTTGGAACTCTGATAGAAAAGCTTTCCTGTTTTTAGAAAAACTGTTGTAATGTAAACGGGACTAAGCCACTGAAGTTGAATTGCGTGAAGTTTGTCTTGTTTTTTGAATAATGCACTGGAGGATGTCTGGTTGTAACTGACATCCCCACATTGTTGTGATTAATATTCTCTCATATAGAAGTAGTACATCCCAAAACCCAAAATTTGAAGGGCCTCCACTCACCGTGTCTATTTGCCTCTGGCATTGAAGCTGTGGTACAATGTGCTGGAAAAAGCTAGCTCCTCTCTAACAAGCTGCCTGTGAACGTTCCAGCAGATATGAGCAACTCAAGGATGAGGTAATTTCAGAATACAAAGTTAAAAAGTAAGTCATATTGGATTGAGGGGTTTTGATAGGGATGGCACTGCAGGGTCATGCAGCTATTTTATGAGATTAAGCTTGACTTGGCAGCCTGGTGCTTGTAGATTCTGTGACTTAGCGTATAGATGGAGTAGCTTCTTCCTTTCACTCCTTCGTACTCTTCAGTCCCAAAACTTGTTAAATTAATTTATTTTGCAAGTTTTGTTTCCCTCTTTTTCCCTCACCCTTAATTCAACATCAATGGATTCACTTTAATTTTGTGGGTTGTTGAACTTCACATGTGGTATCTCTTTCCCGCAAAACACTTCAGGCATCCATTCCTGGCTGAATAAACTTGTCCACTCGGCTCCTTCTTGTCTATGTGCTGATGATCGTCTTTCCAGCACTTTACCCGGATTATGCATCCCATCTCCAGCTTAGGGAGCACTCGAAAAAGAAACCTGCAAAGGTGACTCATTATTGCAGCATACCGAAAATTTATTTCAGGGCACTAATCTATATTTGGACCAAATATTTTGGTGTCAGGGTCCATGAAATGTGCACTGGAAGTCAAAGACATATAATCCCAGCTCACTGCTCCTCTGGCGTCTTGGTGTCAAGCTAGTTGGTATCCCAAAAAGCTTGAAGGGCTTGTTATATCTGAGCTAACCTGCTGAAATGGATATCATATTCCGAAAGAGGAATTTTGATGAGTTGGAAGAAGGAAAGGAAAAATGGACATGCATCAAGACTTAAACAACAAGGACCAACAAACAACAACACCAATGAACAAATTGCTGAAAACGTTAATGCTGGTTGATAGAAAGGTGTAAGAACACACAGAGTACCGCAAAACTGTTTTGATGGTTCAAAGGCTAACCACACAATGTAAGGCCGGTGGCTTTTGCTCAGGGGATAAAGCATTGAAAACTCCCACTTTGTACTCAACACTCAAAGCTTTGCTTTCAGTTCAACTGGACAACTAGTTTGACCTCCTGGCTATCTATCACTGTCTTTCTATCTGTGACGGCCTCACAGCTGCGCCTTTATAATTCATTGATTTAAGAATTGCTCCCCAAATTTTTTTTTCCCTTTCCTTTCTGATTTGTTGTCTCATATCTGTGCTGATCAGCACTCTCAAAAAAATTGATTAAAAAAGGCAACAAACAATTATCTACCTTCTCCCTGGTGGCTGATCTCATCCTCTGCTTTGGTAAGGAGCTCCTGGATGACATGCCGTTTCCTCAATTTGACATCTTTAATTGATTTTCTTCTTCTTTGAGATATCAAATAACCACTAAAGCCTGCTTTAATGCCCTTTAGTTGTGAGCTATACACATAATTTGTCATCTAAACCTGCCTTTCCACATTGTGTTTATACATATGTCTAATTAGCCTCTGCTACTACCTTCACTGCCACCTCAGAACTGAAACATCTCAGAGCCCCCATTATGCCTCCATTGCTTTTATACAAAATGATGGTGCAGAATTAAAGTGCACCGGGGCTGCTTGGAATAGGTTTTATAAGCATTGATACCGACTTAATCCATTTTGTTGTTATGTAGATTCCCATCTCAGTCTTTTAGAGACAAGAATGAGTGAAAGAAAGAAATTGGCTGTCTTCTTCATTTTCTCTAAACAATGTATTTTGTAGTTGAAGGCCTTCTGTGATTCCCTCTAAGGCTGAACTTGTTCTTAATTTCTCAAACTAGGGGAGCAAGAGATTAATGATATACCAGGGACCAAACAGGCTAGCATAGAGGAAGCAGCTCTTCAAGGTTGGTTTACATGGACAGCCTAATTCGATTAGATTTGGAAAAGACGTCTAATCAGAAAGAAAATGCTGCATGTGAACACCTTTTTACAAATGGAAAGAATCTTTCAGAATGACATTTCATTCCTTTGCAAAGGAGGTAGTCTAAATCCTTTCATGAAAGCCTTTCCGGTAGCCAGGCGCCGTATGTAAACACTGTATCAGGAAAGCTTTCGGTTTGAGTTGTATCTGTGCATTCCCAGCGTCGTGACGTAATGCTCCGCTAAGTTTTTTTTAGTGCTGCAACGCATTTTAAATACCAGGAGTTCAAAACAGTACCGGTCTGCATTGTAGAGTGATTATTCATTGCAACTTTTAAATATTTTAACATATTTGGACGGTTAGATGGGCGAAAAGTCCCTTCCTTCCTGTCGTTGCCCTCTTTGTCGTATTCGCCTTCTGGGCGCTTGTTGGCGGTCGGCATACAGCTCACCGAAACAATATCGCCACCTTATGAACGGGAGTGTGGATCGTCTGTGCATGTCTGAAAGCGTTTCCAATTAGATGAGTCGATGCATGTAAACACCGGGTCGGAAAAGATCAAAAGTTATGTAAACAGGTGACCGGCATTGCAATTCGGAAAGGTTTAATTCAGAAAGGAGTAAAGTGTCCCATGTAAACCCACCTACTGACACTTCTTCTTTCTCTTACTATCAGTGCTCCAAACTCCTAAGTCATATCCACACGATGTCCTCGGTACACATTCCAGAAGACTGCATCTTAAGACCCATGAGGACATGGACTGGTTAGGAGTCTGAAAGGAACCATGGACATATTTACACACATTCAGACTAAAACCTGGAAAGAATTGTAGTTTAATTTCGCAAGGCTCAGTTGTCAGTGCATCAGTCACAGGAGGACATGGCTGAAGTCAGAGCCTGACAAATCCAGGGTTTTGGCAGGCATATGAGCAGCCTGCAGCTGTCGCTTACCAGGTTAGTGAGAGAGAATGAGAGGGCAGAAGTGAATTCATGAGCTATCCCTGTAACCACAGAGGAGGATTGAAGCATTCAGAGATAAAACTTATGGAAAGAAAGAGTTAAATATGAGAGAAATGAGGCAAAAGAAACATATTCAGGATACTTTTATGAGAGTGGGAGGGAGAGAAAAGGGTTGCTTGCTTCAGCTGCTTTCATTTGATAGCAAAAATCACAACAGACTGACAGATCTTGTCTCTAATTCTAAAAAGTTTTATCTTTTTCCCGCTTCCTTTCAGATTTGACCAACGGTTATGCAGATCTAATCTTTTTTTGTCATTGTGGTGGGTTTCAAAGGCTTTCCATTTTGCCAAAAAGGCCTCATCTTTCTATCTTTGAAATAAATGAAAGTCCACAGGGTGATGGGATAAAAATGAACTAAGCTTCAACTTGATGCAAGATTGCCATAGGGCCCAAACTTAAGAAGCCTGCGCCCCTGTCTGCTGTGTGGAGATACTGGTGCCAGAGCAAGAAGCCAGAAAATCTGATAGAATTTCAATCAACTGTGATCAGATAAGAAATTACAGCCTGTTTGATTTTAAAGTCACACTGAATCTCAAGCATTTTCACTTTATGTGGAATTGAAGAAGTCTGTGACAAACTCTCAGAATTCCCATCAAACTTCTCTTGAAATGTTATCCCAAGGAATGTAACAGACCCCCTGTGATGGGCTGGAGCTACACCCTGACCTTAGGTATGCTCTTTTGACCCTTGTTACACTCTCAGTGATTGGATTAGTCTTTTATTGACCAGGGGCAGTGTTTACGGGAAATGTTGAGACCCCGTGTAGCTTCCATACACCAACAGAAGCAATAGGCGTGGCGTTTGCTTCTTCGGCCTAAGCCTTGTAGTGTGTGAGACATTTGCTAAATCCTCCTGGATCAGTGGATGACTATTACACAGACAGGCATCCACATACTGCCAACTGCAGCTTTAGAGGGCCAGTGATCCCTTGTTCTTTTCCTATCAGCATAAAAACCACAGGTTGTAAGGGGGTAAACTGTTTCTCCTGAGTTTGTCATGAAACACAAAATATGCATTGCTCTCTGAGTACTGATATTATGTAGTAAATAAACATGAAATTGAAAAACTTTCACATTCACCAAATTCTTCAAAATTTCAACTACCAGTACTGTTGTTTGACCTGACCCTGCAGGCTAACTATTTAGAAATTCACCTCTGTTAATTAGACTTTAGAGTCAGCTTTCAGTCACGCTATAAATACAGCAGCTTGGTGACTTTACTGAATAGAACTATCTGTATAGTGAGCAGACGCGTGTTGGGGAAATTGAGATTGTATAAGTGGGTCTGCATTTTTTGCGTTTCTCCCTGCATATGTTGCTGTCTCTGTCTTATGTGAGTATATTTACATGCATTGGTAAACGACATGGATAACTTGAGAGGCCTGACATTTCCGTCAGTGAGCACACTGATGAATTTTGAGTAAATCTCATTCTACAGGACATATCTAAAATGCTTGCTGAGGAAAAACAGTGGCATATGGATGCATTATCTCCCCAATGATTTTTAATTACTTTATGAGCTGTATTCCCTTTCCATTGTCTAATGTTCGAAAAAAGTACTGTCCTAAAAAAAGAAAAAAGAAAAACACTGAGTCTAAGCCCTGCAAGCTCATACAATCATGATGCAGACAGCCTTCCTGTACCCCTGAGTACACTTATACAACCTGTGACCTTTTCTCCTTATGCACAAACACATGGCTTACAGCAAACTAATGAGCTTATTCATATTCCCTCATACACATCTATTGCTGACTTGGGTGAGACATTTATCCACATTGCTGGGTTGGTCTGTTGACTTAAATTGCCACTGGTCTATTCCTAATCTTTGCTTGCAGCTCTGGTTGTTTAGGTCTATTGGTTGATGTATTTTAAGTTGATGTATTATAACCAGTGGCATCTGATTCATCAACAACAATAATTGTGACTAATAACACATTATGGTGGCCAAGCATTGGGTTTTGTCAGCAAATGTGGCTAAAACCATTTTTTTATGTATAGAGAGGAAAAAACTACAATCTGCACTTTTACTGACTCCTGGGCTTGATTTCTGCTATTCCCCATGGTTTAGCTTTCCAGCTCCTTTTGTCACTCCTTACGAAATACTTACACTAAAGAATTACACAGAGTCCTTTTCAAAAATCCCATCATCTTGGTTTCTCCATGGTGGGTGGAGGACCAAGAGAAGCCCCTGCAGCCAATTTAGACAATGCAAAGGCCTCCTTTGAACTACGATGACAAATTCATCCCTCAACCCCACTCCCAGCACCAACTCAATGCAATTTCCATTTTGTTGCACTTTGAAAAATATATTGAAGTGCCTGGCTGCCTTTTCTTTAATTTGCTGGAGATCTGGTTTCTCTCATCTTCCCCCATTCCACCCCTTTCTACTAATCCAGCATATAATGGAGTAGAAATTTGGTAAAATACAATTGATGCTATAGTGGCTGAGAGAGTATGGTTTATTTTGTAGGGCATGGGCATGGATTAATGCAGTCTTGTATATTACCTGAGTTGTGACCATTTCTTATGAGTCTCCAGCTGCCTACTTTGTTTCATCTTGCCCTGTGGTACATGTTTGACATGCTGATGGTAGCACTGACCCTCACTGGAGGGCTTAAGCAAAAGAATATATGAGGGTGTTTGTGTGCAGTCAGTCTGCTCTTCTCTTTGACCAGCCTCTGGAATGATACTAATTTCAAAGGATAGGAAAAGACAAGAGAGATCTTGGAATTCCAATGCTTGCAGTAAAACTTCTCTTTATCTGAGATGAGAAACATGCACTGTATTCCAACATACAGTATGTCTTAGAGAAAGGCCAGGAATTGCTAATGCATTTTTTTTTTCTTTTTTTTTTCTCCATTTTCTAGATGTTTGAGTGTTTGTGTGGAACAGCTTAGGGACAAATATCATAACCTTCAGAAGTTTTGTCATTCACCCATTAAACAACAAATTAATGTGAAAGACATGGGTGGGAATCTGCAGAGGTCCCACAATGAGATATCATCACAGTATTTAGGTTCAATTTTTAACAGTTTGTAATAGGTTGTGTATAAAGAAGCAGAGGACAGGGCAAGATGAAAACAGATCCACTGTGCAGGCCCCTAAAGGGAACAGCCAAAAAAAGAAGAAGAAAACAATAGGTTGTGTATTACAATAACATTTTACGTAAGTGATAAGTGGGTTGTCAACATAGACCAACCTGCAAACACAATGATGAAAAAAATGAAATTAAAGTTGTCAGGACTGAATCTATTTGTATTCCAGCCAAGTCAAATTTGGACTGGGAAATATGAAGGTATTGCTGGAGTTTGGAGAAAAGTAGTCTCTGTCCCTGTTAAGACTTGGCTGTGATCCGATCACTCAAACCACTCGTTGAGATGGTCTGGCACGCATTTCACCACACATATTTTGTAGTGCAAATGTTAATGTGTCGTGATGCGTCTCGTAACAGGACGGATGTTACAGGAAAAGTGCTGGACGTGGTGCTTGTTTTGGTGGAAGCCTGCGACCAGTTGAAAAAGTTGACCAGTTGCGTTTTTAGCAAGTCGTACATTACTTTTCCCTGTCAGTCTCAACACCTCAAATAGTCCGTATATGTATATTGGCTATTGAAACATCTTCAAGTTCTTAAGTAGCCTATGCTAGCTAGTTTAACCAATGTGGCACTTTGTCTGACGTGACTGATAAGTATGTGCAAGGCCCTTTGACCTTTTAGCAGAAGTGATATGGGCAGGAACGAAATCTGGACACAAGTCCAGAGCTGGACACATTCGGAGAAGCATGAAAGACACAGGTGTAAACGGTGATGTGTCTCGCTGTCTGCTTTTGATCCAATCACCTAAACACATTTTAAAACCAAGGCTAAAGAGGATCAACGAGCTGTTACTGTCATTTTAAGCCACAGCCCATGAATTCCAGGTTTCAAAGGTTAACGCATCCATGTCTAGTGTCCTGCCTCACTTCTTTGGAAAGTTCTGCTTTGTCTATGAAAAGACATTCTATTGTCTTTAGCAGATATCTAAAGTTTTCTGGTCCATGGTCTTTACACACTTATTAGTTGACTGTGGGGATTTCTTAGCTCAATCTGATTACAATGGTAGCTGTGTCAAACTAAGTGTGTCCAAGTGTTGTTTTTTTCAGTGGTGCTAACTTCACACAAGCTTTGCTGTCCCCAACCGATGTCCGGGTAGTTGCATCTGACATCTAAGATTTTACTTTATACCACAAACCTTGCTTATCATATTTTTCATATCCATCTACTTCATTCCTTCTTTGTTGAAAAATCCAAACAGGTCCAAACTTTTTAAATGCAGACAACACTCATTACTTTCTCCTAAGCCCCAATCTTATTTACATCTTACATCTACAGTAAATCTAATAAACACCTTCCTCCTGCACACTGACTTTCACCTTTGTAGACCCCAGCAGAAGATTGCTATAAAAAATTGGAATGCAAAAGCAATCAATTTCATTATTCTAGAACCTTTGATTTTCTTTTCCAACCCTCACCCACAGTCACGACCTCTGGATGTTGGCCAAAAGACTGAGGTCAAGGATACAAAGAGCTCAAATGAGCTACTTTCTTAGGTTGGCAGGCCCGGTTTTAGAGATATCCGGGGAGAGCTTGGATATTAAGAAGGAGCTAAAAGTGAAGCGAGTGATCATCATGTTAAAAGATAGTTGAGGTTGTTCATGCATTGAATTAAAATGCCTCCAGGACCCGTCCCTCTAAGGTAGACCCAGAATTTATTGGATGAACTACATATATCATCTGTCTTGGGAATCCCTTGGCATCCCCGAGATAAGCTGGAAACCATTGCTGGGGAGAGGGACATTTGGAATAATTGTCTGGTTGTGAGCATGACCAGACCTTGGATTATCTGTAGAAAATTAATAGATGCATAGCAGCAAAACATTCTATTCACATTTTTATTTTTAGAATAATGAATGTCCTTGGCATCTAAGTATTGACAAAATATTTCTATACAAAAACACAATATAAAGCTGTATTCGATTTATTCCCCAACCATTTTGGATTTGAAAGTAATTGGTTTTAAACAGATAGAGATTCTGAATTTGATGATGGTTTTACATAATTTTTGCAGTTAAAAGTAATAACTTGATCGATAGAAGAGAAAAGACTCTTGAGATTTTATGAGCCTTTTAGCATTGTGATAAATGAACACATATGTAGTTCTGTTGTTTATGGACTACAATTAAGAAATCTAATTTCTTGAAATTACATATGCTGTTTAAGCACCCTTGTGAGAATATTAAGGGAATATTGATTTTGTAATGAATAGCAGCAGAAAGAGTTCACCATCACCCCACACATTAAAAGCATAAGCCAACTCACGGCCCAATGAGCCAGTTAATTACCCACATCAGCATTAAAGGCCTAATGTTCGCTCCTTCTCTATCAAACACACCAAGCTATAGGAATCAAATGGAGTATAACTAATACAATTGATTTTGACCAGGCAGTACGATCAACATGATCACCGTTTCCAACCAAATACTACTCAGGGGCATGCACCTAGTTCTGTTCATCCCTTATTAGCTATTTATTGTGCTTTAAGTGAAGCTTGATTGGCAGTATGTCCTGGTGCCCATTATCATCAGCAGGATGTGCTCATTGTAATCTGCAATTATCGCCATAATTGCACCCACAATCCTCTGGGCCCAAATAAGCAATCACATCCACGGCTGGTGTGCCACCTGTAAGTGCTACTCAGGGGGACACACACAATGTAGGCGTAGGAAGTTATCTCTTCTCTTTCACTTGATTTTGATTAACCTTTCCCTTTTTCACCTTTCTTCCTAACTTTATCTCTTATCTTCCCTCAAAATATTAATTCCTCGCCCTACGTCCCCAAGCTCCCATCTCCTACCAGCACAAAGTCCTGACTTTGGTTACTTTCATCTCTGTGGTATGCATAAATGCAGACTTATTATCAAGTTGGTTGTCTCATCATAATTCTGTGTTTTGTCATGGGCTGCCTCTGTTCTTGGTGATAAAAGGAGAGCTTGATTAAGCTGAGGGAAGGCTATTGATTCCTATTGACAGACTCCTCAAAGCCCCTTAATAAAGGGGATGTAAATGAGGGTTTTCCACAGTCTTAAATGACTGTGTATCATAAAGGCCAGCATTCTACTGCAGTCTAAAAGGGACATGCATCACTTACAATGGTACACGAGGGACACGTTCACTTATGGGGATTCTCAGGATGTAGGAGAATGGAAGGAGGGAGAATGGGAATATATAGTTCATCAAGATGTCGAGCAGGTTTGAAAGGGAATCATGACTGTCAGATCAAGTAATCCTTAGCACAGAGGGATGTTATGGTGTTCATGTGCATTATTCAAATATGCAAAAGCATCAGTAACAATAGTAGGTGTTATGGTGTCAGGTGTTATTTGACTTTGTTTCTCTTCTAGCAGTGAGATGGCTCCCAGTAACCATGACCGGATACAAAGGCTGAGGCATGAGTTCCAGCAGGCTAAGCAGGAGGATGATATCGAGGACCATCGACCTACCTACAGTTTCAACCAGCCTTGGGTGAGAATTCCATGGGAGCTTTGCTCCAACAGAGTGGCACTGAGCTGTTCAGACCAGAAACATATCATAGCTCTGGGAGAGATTATCCTGATTCCACGGCACCAGTGAACACTCAAGTTATCTCCCAAACCACCAGCAGATTCATGGATTTGTTCCACTTAAATGATTTTATTCCTATTAAACCTCTTATTTCATGAATCTGTCTGCTGCTGACACGACTTAACAGATAGCTCAGAATGTTAATACGTACTACTTGCACCAACTTATAATAATTTTAGTTATTTAAGTATCATTAATCTATTGTTAGTTATTAATATTATTAAAAATATATTATTAAATCTGAAAATACCTTTTGATTCTTGTATTTTCCTGCAGATTAGCTAATTATGATATTTACTTCAAAGCCCATAAAAATATTTTTCTAAATTTAAGATTTTAACAGTTTGCTGTTAGGCTTAAAAAAATGAGAGAAAGAACACTGTGTCTTTCTCATGTGATCATTATCAGGTGTAGATAGTTATTTTCGTATCTGAACACAATTAATCATTCATACATTCCTATTAATTACAGTCCTGTGAAATGAATAATTAGGAATTAGGCCCAGAATGAACATTCTGCAGGCGGCACAGAGGCCGGTGGTTAGCGCTGCTGTTCTTCTCAGCAAGAAGGTACCGGGTACAAATCCACCTCTGCTGGCCTTTCTGGGCGGAGTTTGCTTGTTCTCCCTGTGTCGGCGTGGGTTCTCTCCGGAAACTCCAGCTTCCTCTCACAGTCCAAAAACATGCAGTATAGTTTAATTGGTGACACTAAATTGCCCCTGAGTGTGAGTGTGTTGTCTGTCTCTATGTGTCGGTCCTGTGATGAACTGGCAACTTGTCCTGGGTGTGCCCCGCCTCTCGCCCGATGCCAGCTGGGATAGGCTGCAGCCCCCCGTGACCCTGAACAGGATAAGCGATTGATAATTAATGAATTAATGAACATTCCATGGTGCAATTAACTCATTTACGTCAACCGGTCAACCTTACTTGTTTTTTTGTATGACGGACAAACAATATCACTGATTTTGATAAAACAGCAGGTCCAACCTTTGACCTGGAACTAATTGCTTATTACTCGTCTCTGCCGGTGTGTTTTATGTCTTGGCTGACAAGCTGATGGCGGGGTGGAGGAGAGGAAGCGTTCAATTTCAAGTGACTTTTCAGGAAAAAGAGGCATAACTGGAGACAGTGAGGCACACTGTTTAATTTTCATTAGACTTGATTAAAGGGATTTTTAAATTAGAAATATTTTAAATTAAAATATGAGTTTTTTTAAGCTGATCTTCTCTGCCATGATTGATCTGCACCAACTATGGGATTTACTCGCCATAATTGGAAAAACTTAATCAAGTTAATTCCTTTGTCAATTCATCCAGACTTGATCTCATATTTCTTCCTGCTGAGCGTGAAAAGTTTAACTGAGTCTGAAGTTTAAGGAAAGAAACACTTCATGCATAGGCCTATTACATCACAGATGGTTTCCCCATACAGTCCCATAATGACTGTCAGAGAAGTAATCAACTCATCCATTCTTGTTATATCTATGACCAAACAATAATTGAGCCTAACACACATACTCAGCAAGAAAGAGGTTAAATATTTGTATATTAGTGCAGTGCTAATAGCTTTAGACAGAGTGTTTCTGTCTGCTGACTTTCCTGGGCTGGTTGGCGACGACAACTCTTATTCCTTCATTCATCCATTACCAACAGCTTATAACAGCTGTTCAGGGTCACCTGAGCAATGTACAATCTGGACAATGCCAGTTCATTGCAGGGCTGACACACTCGCTCACAATTTAGTGTCACCAATATTGCATGTTTAAGTACTGTGGGAGGAAGCTGGAGTTCCCAGGGAGAACACATGCAGACACAGGGAGAACAAGCAAACGCCACACAGAAAGGCCAGCAGAGGTGGATTTGTACCCGGTATCTTCTGTCTGTGAGGCAGCAGCGCTAACCACTCTGCCACCGTGACGCCCCTTATTCTTATTCCAAGCAGAGATTTAATTTCCGAATTATGGGTCACCATGTCAGGCATTGGGAGAAAGAGTACTTGGCATCCAACTTTCTGGAGAACTAAACATGTCACTTGGACAATTAAAGTGGTCTATCTCATCTTCTGTTTTCCTATTGTCACATTTCCATTCTGTTTGGTACAGATGAAGACAGACCTCATTTTCAGAGGAGTGAGTTCTACAGGTGGATGAACATCACTTAAATTAACATAGTCATATCTCTTTGCCTTTCTCTAACTCTTTTTATCTTCCTATTCTGACTGTATCAGATGTTTACTGTTTGTTCAGCACCAAGCTGTCTCAGTTTCTACCTCTGATCCTCTCAGCTCCTAATTGCCTCTGATTGTTGACAATGTTGAGCATACCTCTCTGTTCCACAGGGAATAAGATATAGGAGCAACCCTTGAGTATTGAAGTCTATTTTCTTAGTCATCTTTCATGTTATTTTTCTTTCATGGAATTCACAATTGCAGAGGTTATTAGGAAAGATGCAGTCGTACACATTTAATGTTTTGTCACTGATTACGAGACCTCTGGGGATGTCTTGCTTTGAGGACAGGTTTTAGCGTCCTCCAGTGTAAAATGGATATGGCTCCATTCCAGCCCGATGGGACAGGCATTTTCAAAGTTAAGCCAACTACATTTACAGAGTGGAGCTTTGAGTCACATGACATGTTCTTCATTGACCAATGGTGTCTGCCCAATTACGAAGGAACTGTAAGATGTTTAATTTTGACAGAACAGCTACTAAACGTTCAGTGAGTTTTTTTCTCTCAAGAGCTGTTGGTTTTGAAGAATAAAGTCTGAAACAGGCAATAGCTGAACATATTGAGCCTGATCTTAGCTTCAAATTGATCTTCCCTAACAGATTTTTTAATGGGACTGAATATTTGCCAGATCAGATGTGATTTGATGTGCAGTTTGATGGGAGTTTTAACATTTAATCAATCCGGTGTACAGACTGCAATCTCTCTGAGGATCTGTTAGATTTCTTTCAGGTCAGAAATGATTGTCAGCTGTCTTGGAGTTTGAGCTGTTCTTCTGTTTGAATTCTCTCTTAACTGGTGTTGAGGCTTGTTTTACCCTCTAGAATTACTGGAATGTTGCTTAATATATAAACATCAGATGTTGAATCTAGACCAAAGTCACCTTTTACACAAAATAGGGATAAAATTGGGGAAAATATATTTCTTAGGTAAGCTGGCCTTTTAATCTATGTTGTTTTGTATTTGCATTTTATCTGACATTTCACATCCTTGATAAATGTGTGGGGAAGCTGGAGACTGCAGCACAACTCTTTAGGGTCATCATATAAAAAAAATAAAAATAGACCCTAGTTGTATTTCTTTTTTTAATGCCTGACACTGACTAAATAATATTTTACTTATTGAACAGAGATGAATGGAAAACTATTTAACTATTGGTGTTGTGGGATATTCAGCACACATCGTGGCATCGTACCGAAAAAATGGATAAAAATGGTGTCATAGAAGTGATGGTGTCCTGTTTTCATTGCAGCTGATTAGAGCAGATACTAATAAATACCAGTGACCCCGGCAGAGTCCTTTACTCAGGGAGTAAACCCAGATTTCCAGAGTGTGTTCTTCCGGATTTGTTCTCACAGAGTCACACAATGATGCTTCCAATTTCTCGTTTTGCTAACATTGGGTAGAAAAAAAAGGTTGTTGTTTAAATAACCTTAAAGGTAATTTACACTTTACAAAGAGTTTTGCGTGTTGTCGCTCACGCCTCTTCTGCTCTTCCACAGAAGGGATTTCCAGACGTTCATCAATAATTTTTATAGATTGTCCTGAGAGTTTACTTTTTATCTTTTGTTTTCAGTCTGCAGCAATAAAATAATTTTTTGTTGTTGGGTTGGTGCACCAAAGTCTTTGTGGTGAATCATCTATCTCGATCATAAAATATGAATTCACATTTCTGTATTTTTTCGGTGACAGCTGGTTGTTGCGAACAATGTCTAAATGGATAAGTGATTAGATTCACCTGGTTTCATTGATATGTACATTTATGTGTCATCTGCATAACAGTAAACGTTTATGTAGTGTTTCTTGATAATGTTGCCTAAAGGGAGCATATATAGTGTGAATAATATTGGCCCAAGCACGGATCCCTTGGGAACTCCACAGGTAACTTTGCTATGTATGGAGGATTCATTGTTAACAAATACAAATTGAGATACGTCACATAAATAGGACTTTAACCAATTCAAGCTACCTCTATTGCTAAGATTTTAGAGAGGAAGGGAATGTTAGATATCAGCTTGTAGTTCGCCAAAGCCTCTGGATCAGGTGTCGGCTTTTTAAGAAGTGGTTTCATTACTGGTATTTCAAAGGATTATGATACGTAGCCTGTATTTAAAGACAGATTGATGCTTTCTAATAGACAGTTGCTGACTAATTGTCCATCCACTTTCTTTAAGCAGACTAGTTGGAATGGGGTCTAGGTGACAGGTTCTTGTTGGGATGGGATCTAGGAGACAGGTTGCTTTATTGGAATAGGAAATGAGAGAAGTTAATGGCCTTAGATCGATAGGACTGAAGAGGTCTAGATCTGCTCCAGGTCTATCTGTTGTTTCTAAGAACACAGGCCTGGGATATAAACCACAACCATTTGAAGGCAGGAGGTTGTGGATTTTGTCCCTAATAAGTATAATTTTGTCCTTAAAGAAACTCATGAAGTCATTGCTAAGGGTTCTAGGAATACGGGGCTCAATAAAACTCTGACTGTCAGTCATCCTGGCTACAGTGCTGAACAAAAACCTGGGGTTGTTTTTATTTTCCTCTATCAGTGCAGAGAAATAGGCCGCTCTGGCGCTGCGGATGGCTCTTATATTTTTAATGCTATCTTGCCAGGCTAATCGGGACTCAATAAGTTTAGTGTGACGCCATTTTCTTTCTAGTTTATGTATTGTTTGTTTGAGGTTTTGAGTCAGGTTGTTAAAGCATGGAGCTGCTCTTCTCTGTTTCGCACTCTTCTTTTTTGGGGGGGCGATAGAGTAGAGCGTTAATCCGAGTGGGCTTGCAGCCTATCCACAAAATAATCAATTGCCCAGGACTACCGTTAGAGGGAGATTATTTTAAGTCACGACATGCAGCTGAACTAAGTGCTCTTAGAATAGCTTCTTTAAATTTTGCTACAGCTCTACTTCAGATATATTTCTTGCGTAGAAAGATTTTTCTATTGGCGAGTGATTTAGTATCGCAAATTCAAAAGTTATCAAACAGGTCCATTTCTGTGAATGGACTATCAGTTGTTCAATGTCGATGCCGTAAGTCAGGACTAAATCCAGGGTGTGATTAAAACAATGAGAAAAAAAATCAGAAAACTCATTTAAAAATTTGGAGTATGGGCCAGGAGCCCGATTCACGATGACAAACAAGAATGGCGGTTGATTCTTCCGGGTTGAATATGTACAGTTACAGTCAGGTTTGGGTTTAGGATTTAATGGTAAACTAAAGTTGAATATGGCTGCAACTCCACCTCCTCGGCCTGTGCTTCTAAGTCATTTCATTTTCATTATTAACTACATTCTTGGTTGTGTTCATTTTTATTAGATTTTTGTGTGAAATTATTTTGCAATCTGATTTGAATAATGTAGGTGGTCAAGGGACGGACACGGTATGAGTTTTGGGCTGGGACCTTTTTCAACTCAGCTCCTTACATCTTCATCGCTGCATCTGCCCTTCCTGTCATTCGGCTCATGTTCAAAGGGGATCATTTATAATTTATCCGCATATGGTCAGAGACCGCTGGACAGAATTTTTTCTATGGGCCATAAAGTTCATGTTCCTTCGATTACAAGTTTCTTGTATATACATTTTATTAATGTATTTTATTACTCTATCGTTGTCAATAGACTGTATTTCCTGTCTTTTAATTGGTTGTGTTTATACTGTTGTGTTTGTAATCAAGTGACAACAATACGAATCAACCCCAAATCTACAGTAAGCCAGTGTCTTATCCAGAGACCAGGCTGTACTGGTCGCTTCTAAGATACTCTGCCCAAAGCAACCAAAGGTGACCACAAATGAGCTGTGATTGCTTACAATATATATAGTTGTGTGAGTTAATTTCAGAGAGAATGTATCCAACCAAGCAGGTCTGTGTGCCCATTCACAATCTGAATGGCATCCACATGTTATGTACAATTATCTACAGCATGGCTGCTATCTAGAAATCATTTCCTATGTGGTGGACTAATAATAGACATCTTGAAGAGTGTTGGCAGGACAGCTATATGTTGGTTATTAGCCTCCACAACAACCTGCTTTGATATCTAAAGGCTCAGTGACCTTTCTTATGTTTAAAAGGATTAACACTCAATTCCTCCCTACCTGATATTCTGTTCCCAGATTTTTGATAGTTGCAAATAACGATTATAATTACAGCCACCTACCGACTCACTGTCTGGGAATGCTCTTGTGTTTTAACAGGTGGAGTTTTTTCTCTTGCCAGCTCTGTCTGTGAAACCAGCAAGGAAATTAGATAATGCATGCTGAATTGACATCATTTTTCACTTTATTGGATAAAAACGAACGTGGACGTCTCTTTGATTTGATTTCAACAAATGTCATGTTTTATATGGCATTGTATTCCAGGCCTATATAGAATAATCTGATTCTCCTTTCCTGGATAATACCATTACACTGACGGATTTTCTCTCCTGGCTATTTCTCATGCATTTCTCTTGGCATGGTGACAGCCACCTCAAACCCTCGGTCCTAAACCAGAGCATTGAGTGCCCCTGGATTCGTCACCAATTCCTACGAAATCACATTAAAAACGTTAAGCGTGCAAGACTAATTATTTTCTCATCACTACATTTGGCCCAGTCAAATAAATTACCCTTTCCCTTATTGTTCATGCGATATTCACCACTTGCTTTACACTTTCAGTGCCAAGGAAACATGTTGTGGCATTAAAATCTGAAACATATGAGTCATGTTCAGTTCCATAACATGAAATTCTGTTAAGTTCTTAGGACTTAGGGGACTTGAGTAACAACTTGTTATTGACACTAAGGGAAATGTAGCTGTGCTGTTATCACAGCTGTCCAAGTGTAGAGAAATGTAGCCCTTCAGAGAACAAGAAGGCATTTTTACAAGCCTTTTCAATTGCAGATGCACCTTGAGCACACTAATCCATTGTATCGTGTACGTTTGCCCCCTAATTCCATCTACTCCCAAAAACATTCTCACAGAAATGTGTAACTTTTGCTGTAACACTTACATTTCCCCCGTGGTGAATATTGAAAATTCTGTCTGTCTGCCCGGCTATCTTTTACTTCTTCTTACGGCGGTTCTCTTCCATCTGGCCCTGTCCTCTTGGTCTTCACTTGTCACACCAACAAACTGCATGTCTTCTCTAAACCACATCTAGAAACTTTTTGGTCTTCCCCTTTTTCTCTTGCCTGACAGCACCATCTCCAGCATCATTCCACCCCCTGATCCACTATCTGTCCTTTTTTAACAAGTCCAAACCATCTGAATTTGGCCTCTCTTACTTTGTCTCCAAAGTATCTAAACCGGGCATTTCCCTCTGATGAGCTAATTTCTAATCCTGTCCATCCTCCTCACTGGCAAATAACATCTTAACATCTTCAACTCTACCACATCCATCTCTGCCTCCTGTCATTTGGTCGGTGACCGTTTCTAAACAATACAGCCGCGCTGCTCTCGCTGTCTTCCTGAAATCCCTCCCTTACCTCTATCTACTTCTCTTCTCTTCTTTAACATATATTTCCAAACACTCTTCTCAACACTGCCTGGACCTGCTTCTTCACATCTTTTCTACACTCCCCATTGCTCTGAACAATTGGCAAAAAGTACTTAAACCACTGCACCTTCTTCACCTCTACTCCTTCATCCTCAACGTTCCACCTGCCTCCCCTACTTTCACACACGTGTATTCTGCCTTGCTGTCGCTGACCTTCATTCCTCCTCTCTCCAGCGCATACCTCCACGTCCACGTAAACCACTTACCACCTGCTCCCTGCTCTCTTGGCATGTTACCATACTGCTGCTCACAAATTGTCACATCTTTTCTTAGCCTGGCTCCCATTACAGAGTCCAGATTGTCATTGTGTGGCTCATCATCTGTTTTATCTGTGGCTTCTACAGCTCATCTGCTCATCAAACCAAGATTGTATTGAACGATGTAGCTGAGTGGGTTTACATGGGACAATTTTCCTATCCCAATTAAAACCTTTCCGAATTGCAATTTTGGTCACCTGTTTACATGATCTGTGTAAATACAGTACATCTTTTCCGAACCGGTCGTTACATGCTTTATTGCATTTTAACATTCGCAGATGATCCACACTCCAGTTCAGAGTGTGGCGATAATGCTATGATGAGCTGGGTACCAACCACCAAGCGCCCAGAAGAAGAATACAACAAAGACAGCATGCGCGGATTCGACTTTTCGTCCATTTACCCCTACTACTTTGTTAATCTTTTTCAAAGCTGGAATGATGAAATGACTGTCCAATATAGACCAGTACTGCTATATTTGAAATGCATAGCGGTGTGTGTGCGCTCAAAAGACTCAGACAAAGCATTACGTCATGATGCTTGGCATGCGCAGATACAACTCAAACAGAGAGCTTTCTGAAATAGCGTTTACATGCAGCGACTGGCTATCGGAAAGACTTTCGGAAAGTATTTTGACTACCTCCTTGCAAAGGAATTAAATCTCATTTGGAAAGGGACTTTTCTTTCGGGAAGGGGTTTTCACATGCATCATTTTCTTTCTGATCAGGCGTCTTTTCCGAATATATTCGGAGTTAGGCTGTCCATGTAAACACACCTACTGTCTCTAGGCCTTTTTCCCTTTTCTCAATCTTATTTTTCTTATTTTCCCGATGGCACCTATTGGTTAAATATTTCAGTGGCGGTTGGTGTTTACAAAGGCCCCAACCGATCCGTTTAGGAAATAACTTTGTGCATCGCATATTGATTTGGCATATGTTTCACTTCAATGCCCTTCCTGACATATCCTAACCCACCCTAACCCATCCTAGAAGTGCATGGGCTTGTGACCCATTTGTGGTTGGGGTTTTCCGTCTGTCTGTCTAATCATCAATAAATAATTAAATAAGAATGTTATTTGTTTAGCATAAATGTATGCACATAAACCATCAGCATTCCCACCCTTACTGTCCGTGCCTCATAAAAATGGAGACCTACTCAGTTTGCTTCTGTTTCATTGGCTTGTCATGTTCTTTCATCAGTCAGCTCATTAGCATCGTGCTAGATTTGAGGGAGACTATATCTCCATGTCAATACTGTGTATGATCAGACAACAAACACATACATACACACACAAGTACAGGTTAGTAGTTTGTAGGCAAGTCACAAGCAAATCTGTGTGAAAATTAAAAGACCCAGATAATAAAAACATTCTATTTATAACGCACTCTACATTTGGATAAAATCTCAAAGTGCTAAGATGCAATAGTGAAGTGGCTAATACATAGTCTTATTAAGAAATATGTCAATGGGAAATGTATTCTAAGTCTAAAGATGGTTATAAATCAAATCAAGCCAATTCCATAACAGTGGCATACATTCAAATGAACAAGAACTAAAATGATGACAGCTGACGCCTATCTTTCACACTCACGTACTCATACCGAGGGGAGACGCTTGGGCAGCTGCAAAGTGAAATAAAATACAATATGATGATAAGAAAATATCTTCCTTTCATACTCTAAAACTCATGATATTTTCAAAGCCCCTCTACATATGTCATACAAATATGATAGTTTTAGCAACAACAAAAAAAGAGCCAGTGAAAACTAAAGACGAAAGAAAGAGGTCATAATCAGTAACAAACTGTAAACAGCTAGTGGAGGTAAGATATCCCTGCTTGCTGGGAGTTTTGGGGACTATATTGGAATCACATGATCTCACTTTGCATTTGTCAGTTCGTGTTTAACCTAATTTTTGAGTTTAATAAACAACTCTGGACACATTTTGAAGGATTTACCCCGGCTCTAATTGATTTATCAAGTCACAAAGCGTAATTCTCAGTTACATTATACACTGCTCCAAAAAAAGGAAGGAAACATCTAATCATAACATTATAACACAAGAGACAGTTTAACTTCTGGCATATCATTGTATGAGTCAGAGGCAACAGCAAGACAGCTCACCAAAAGGGTGAAAAGGGTCCCCTTTTGCAGATGAAGGCCACAGACCATTTCTTTCTCCTGATCCTTCCTTTTTCGGATGTTTCTCTAGTTTCAAATTTTGCTGGTGTCCTTGTCACGACTGGTAGCATGATGTGGTACCTGCAGCCCATTCAGGTTCAACAATTAGTCCAGCGCCTCCAGGATGGCACAACATACGTGCCATCACATCGCAACATACATCTGCCATACATGACATGTTTCTGACCAAACTGTCAGAAACAGACTTTATGAGGCTGGCACTTGTGAAAGATGTGAAAGAGTCTTTAGACGCTGCGGTGAATGTTGTGCTGCGTGGAAAATGATCTAGGAGGACTGGTTTGTTGGTAGGTGAGTGATGGTCTGTGGAGGCAGCTCTTCGGAGGGTCAGAAGGACCTCCGTGTCATACTGTTACAGACTGTTGTTATTTTCCAGGATGAAATCATCAGAGCCGTGGTGAGACCCCACACAGGTGCAGGGGACGCTGGGTTCCTCCTGGTGAAGGACAATACCCAGCCCTATGGGATCAGAGAGTTTAGGCAGTTCCTGGATAATGAAGGTTTTGATACCATTGACTTGTCCTCACGTTCCTCAGACCTGAATCTACCTTAGAGCCTTAGATTCCCATCTGCAGGTTGTGGGAGGAGATCACTCAGGACTCAATGCTCCATCTCATCAGGAGCATGCCGAGATATTGTCAGAGTTATAACCTCTTCAGGTCCAAAAATAGAAATGTCTGTTTTTCTTTTCTTGATTCCATGTCACTCTATTTATACTTTGCGTATTTTGCAGGTGGGAAATGGAACGGAGACGCCAAGTGGACGCCACTCAGTAACAGTTGAAACTCAATCCCAGAAACAGCAGCAAGATGACAGACATGGTTTCCAACAAGCACAAAGAAACTACAACTCCCTTCCACGGTAATACATCCGCCCCATTATCCTTTCTTTATTCTCTCTATCTGTGCATCTGACCGTCTGTCTGCTCTCCCTGACTTATCATGTTCTTCTTGCCCTTTCTCAACCTCTTCATTTGGCTTTTTCAATTTTCATCAGTTTTTTTTGTGTTTTCCTCATATTTGTACCTATGATCTTCTCCGTCCATAAATTAAAAGCATGTGTCTTTGTCTGCAAAGACAATCCCCCAAAAAAACCCTTTCAACTCATCTCCAGAAATTTCAATGATTATCAGCTATACTCTGAATGAATCCATTTAAAGTGATTGCTTGGATTTATTTTTACTAATTTTGAACTTCATTAATTCAAGGTCGGCCCTGAGGAAGTTCTGACTTTGTAAGTTTGTCACAGGCATAAATATACCCCTCTCTCGCACTTCCCTGATGATGAATTCCAGCTCCAATACCATATCTAAAAGGAATATTCTATCTGTAATTTCTTGCCTTAAACAGCTTCAATTCACGCCTGAAACTGCTGTTCTTCATATAATCATGTACGCTTCATTTTATCCGATAGGTAAATAAGTTGTATAAAGAACATGGTGAAATGAATTGCACTTGGCCCATCCGTGAGGAGCGCGGGCCATCCCCCCTATAACACCCTATAACAGGAACTGTACCAGGGCCACAATCGCCCTAAGATATGTGAAGGCCAGGAATTAAACAAAGATCAACTACTTGGAAGGCAGCTGTGCT
Source organism: Lophius americanus (assembly GCA_037951165.1). NCBI lineage: Eukaryota > Metazoa > Chordata > Actinopteri > Lophiiformes > Lophiidae > Lophius > Lophius americanus. The sequence continues at coordinate 761,238 of JBBDHG010000289.1, read as the reverse complement.
CATGACACACTGTTTGCCACCTCATTTTTCCATCTCCTTTTGTCTAAGATGCCACTAAACCTTGCCACATTTGACATTTAGGATACAGAAGGCATTTACTTCTCTCTGCATCTCAGCAAGTGGATAACTCTAAGCGCCACATCCTTACAGTCACATAGGATATGTATTTTGTTTAACCTTCAATTCATAATGGGTTGACGGTGGCTCAGATGGTAGAGCGGTTGTTAATGTCCACTTATCTGAAGGTCAGTAATTCAATCCCTGGCCACTGCAGTCCACATGTGAAAGTGTCCTTGAGTAACATATTGGACCCCAAGTTGCTCCCAATGGCCTTCCCATTGGTGTGTGAATGGTTACACTCCTGTTATGTTCATGGAACATGTGGCACCTTATATGGCAGCCTCCATCATCACTCTATGAATGTGCATTGTAAAGCGCTTTGGTTAGTCGAGCAGAATAGAAAAGTGCTATGTAAGTACAGACCATTTGCCATTCCTAACTCCTAATGTCCTGCGCAACTGTTTGGTCGAGTACATTTTGTGTCACTAGTTCTTAAATGATCTTATTAAATGATCTGTGCCACTTGATTAAGCCTTTTAGAGCCATCTCTACTACATGGAGGAGGTTTGGTGCCCTCCTCCAAGTAGTCAAAAAAGGGCACCATACCTCCTCCAAGTAGTAGAGTAATGGTGCCTTTTAAAAAAATTAATAAAATGCCATGCAAAATAAATTTAGTTACCTTCTATACCCATGATCCAAAATATTCACAAAATGTAACCTTTTAATAAAGTAGCATTATTTAAGAAACAATATTTTTCTCTAAAACATGTCACATGCCATAATTATTAGCACACATGTTGGCAGAGCATATTCCCTGTTCTTTTTCATATTTTTAGGTTAACCAATCTAAGAATTGGTGAAAAATGACTTTGTTTCACTGGGCTGTAAATATAAGGTGACACAGGTCTGACGGGAGAAGAAACATTGGAGAGCTGCACCAATCAGGCAATGGAACTTAAAAATGGCAGTTTCAACATTGAGATAAATAATTAAGAAATTTAAAGATACTTCAGACCGCCAGGAAGGGGATGTGTCTGCAAACTGACGCAATGCACTGTGAGGAGGATGGTACGACAAGTATAAGACTTTCCCAAAATTACAAACCTCGAGAATTGCACAAGGTCAGTTGAATCTTGAGGTGAGAAAGTCTTCCTAATCACGATCAGACTGCAGCTACACCAAGACAAGTTGTTTGGGAGGGTTGCAAGAAAGAACACAAATGTGTATGTAATTCTGGAGGGTACTTTATGCTTTGTTATGCCAAAAAGATCCACCAGATGATGTTTCAGATAAGCCAGACAAATTTAACTGAAAATTTAAAAGTCTTTGTTGGGCTTTCTAAAGTTTTTTTTAAAGTTTGGATAGTTTTTGGCTTCATTATACAGAATTATTTAACTTTAAATGAAAAGTCTAATAAGTGTCAAATAATTTTTGAAAAACATACTTTACCAGACAGTTAAGAAAGTAATGGTAAGCTCATTTCATGAAGATTGACCATTTTCTATTAAATCTTTGCTGTCATTATCATACATTTAATGATTAATAATTATTTTGTACGATATTATAGCTGTAATTATTTCTATGGTACGTTTATAGTGTTTAAAAACATTTTTTAACAAAGAATTAAATATTTTACATGTAAATTTGTTCAAGTAATTAAAGTAATAAATACGCAAAAGAAATAAAATATGCAAAGAAATAATTTCCCATTCCATGTGTGCGTATACCTGAGATGTTCTTGGCCTGACTAACTCTACCCCTACATTATTTGTATCTCTTCCTGCAAACGAGCAATCTTTTCTTGTTGGCTCATATCCTCTTCAGCTCTACTGTCTCTAAACAGTTACAGTCGGATCGACTGAACCACGTTCCTGTCTATGGCTATGGCTCTGTGGCCCACAAATACGCGTAATCAATGTGGTCTGGATAAGCCAGACAGATATATGCATTCCCTTCATAGGTGTTATCATTTGGCATGTCATGTGATTGATGTGACAGTTGCCTTCAGCTTTCCTGCTCAGAAAGGTCCTTCTCTTGGGAAAGTTTGCACAATCAGCCGAAACTCTCGGTAAGAGCCGCCTCTGATATGCATTCCTCTCATGATCTCATAGGGTCTTTTTGCAAGAGAAGCATGAGCTTAGGCTTGACGTTTGACCCCCATCTAAAGCTTTCCAGAGCTTGTGTCTCACCACAACTCCTCATTAAGGAGCCAAAGTCTCAAATTCCTAGATTAATAACCAGAATTCCAAGAAAAGTCCAACCGCTTCTCTTTGGAACTACTTCTATCTGACCTTCTCCTCCAAAACAGGAGGCTTGAGCAGCCATCCATTCAGCTGAAAGGGGAGATTCCCCCCACAAAAAACCTTCCCAAAAGAGCTTCTGGAGGTTATAGGGGTTGGTTATCTGATGAGGGCCAGGCTTAGCTCACTGTCTGGGATGTACGGATTGGAGGAGCACTAATGAAGGCTTGTTGTCGGAGTAGGATTAGCAGTGACAGGCTGTGGAGGGTGAGAGGGGCCCTGGAGAAGAACAAGTGTGTTAGCAGGAAATAGAGACCACTGATTAGCCTGAAAGAGACATTGTCAAACACAGACAGACACACAAACACACTAGAATGTGGTCAAGATAAGGGTCTAAATGTGGACTGCCAGTAGCTCTACCGTCCCCTTCTCCAGCGCTGCATTCCTAATAAACGCCTAAAAGCCAAATAAACATTGTTCCCCACGCTAAAGAAAACATTTAAGGTTTTTGTAATATTCTGACTTTTTTGGTCAGGTAAAGTGCATGCATGCAGTTTTCAGAGATGAAAACTCTGATTCTTCCCTGTAGTTTTAAAGGAACACACGGCCACATAGAATGTCTGTGCAAGCTAACTAACCAGCTTTATTTGTTATTTTATGTCCTTCCAAATTCGCCCCACGCTTCGACATTATGTATTTTCCCTTCCCAACCCTGTTAGAAATGTAACTAATCTACTTTGTGACATATTCTGGCACAGGACTAGCGGTGATAAGAGAACTTGCTCCCCTGATGGATTAATCATGTTTAAATTCCTATCGAGCAATTCTTCACATCACCAATGACTCTCCGCCCTGAATCTCCCTCCTGTCTTATCTACTTTCAAAACTAAAAGATCATTCTGAAAATGCGGACTGCTGCCTTGTGAAACACGCATTGAGCTTTGTTACTCGTCGACTCCCACGTCAGCGGTATTGGCTGCTCTGTTTGCCAAGCCAGGGTGTAAATGCATGGCGGCTCGCCCAGACAGCAAAACTCAGATACGGAGCATGTGGTGGGGCTCTCTCTGCAGTCTGTCCCTACATCTGCCCCTCCAACAATTACTCTCATACTTACACATGCTTTGCATACATACACGCAAAGATACGCATAGTGGAAGCCGTAATGACATATTTATGTTGCACAGGCACGGAGCATAAATTCATGAACAATTACCCACACTTGTATAAATGTAGAACTAATTTCACAGAAGCACAGATTCTCGGATCATAGTACCATTTGATACAGCTATTCTCCTCTCCTAAGCTACTGTCTACAAGCCTAATTTCCAGCTGGAGTTCACTGTAACACATTAAAATTTATGTAATTTCCTTTCCCACTCCATAAGTTCTGGATAGTCCTCGATAGATGACTTTATTTTGGCTTGTCTCATTTGGCTGGTTACAATGTTGATGTTCATTTATGGATACGGAGTGGGATTGTAATGAATGTATTGCGTCTTTGTAGGTGGTTTCAAGAGGAGCAGGAGATAGCTGGGATATTCTTCAAATTTGTTATTTTTGTTCTTACTACCAGCAACAAGCTGTGGGAGGGATCCCAAGCAGTCAATCACAAAAATTCAGAGCTGTGATAGAATTTCACTCTGGGTTCGGTTACATTAATCATCTACGTTATTCTTACCCTGACAAGTAGCATTGTAGTACATGTAAAAGATGAATTCAAGGTGTAAAGCAGAGTTTATCAAACTCTGCATCTACCAAACTGCTAATCTCCAGGTGCAGTTTCACCTTAGCAGAAATAGCATTGCTATGAACAATAAATAAACTATTTTTGATCTTTTTTTGTTCTTCTTATCCTCGCTGGAATGAGAATCAGCCAGAAAAGAAAAAGGCAATTTGGCCTGAAAGCATGCCAGGCCTTTGTCAACTTCAGCAACCTATTGCACCATAGACTTAAAAGCCTTTTAAGCGCACAGCAGGTTAGTGAGGTGTGAATGAGATTTATCTTAGCACCCCTGCACAAAATACATCAAAACTCTTGCATTGCATGGCAGCCCTAATGGAACATAATAATGGGGGAACAGACCGTTTGGTCAAAAACCCGGCCGCTCCCAGTCACGGCATTACACGGTCGATTTCAGGAAAGGAGAGCAGAAAGTGACAGAAGGCATGTGACATCTCTGAGAGGATTTAAATGGACGGACGAGGCCATTTTCTAAAGGAGGTTGTAACAATTGTGTTTGATAAAAATGCGGAACTAATAGTCCCGTGCGTAACTCAGGTTTTCAGTTATTCCTCTCATGCTCATGTCTCAAAATTTATGTCACAGGGTTCAGTGTAATCATGCAGCAAGCTGTGACGGATCCATCTTTGCCCCACTCGTGTTGCTTTGGGTATTTTGACTAAGTCGCACAATGAGATCTCGCTCTTATTTAGCCAAATGTTAAAAGCCTCACATTCTCCCGTGAAGTAACTTTTCTTCTAATTTTTTCTTCAGTTATGCTGACCAGTACAGATTTATCTGCCATCATCTACTCAGGTGCTCAATTGACTTCTTTGTCCCCATTTGTTTAGGCAAACTAGTAAGAACCCCAGCATGCTCTCCCAGGACCCATGGGACAAGGTGTACGTACCAGCGGAGGGATTTCAAACAGCCAAGGAGAATCCTCGCTACACAGGCGGCCATGGGTCACGCAATGGCTACCTGGCAACGTCAAGCTTCAATGCACGTGTGCTCTTAGAGACACAGGAGTTGCTGAGACAGGAACAGAGACGTAGAGAGCAGGAGGCCAATAAGACCAGACCACTTCATGCACAGGAGACCCCCAGCAGCTCCACATACAATAACAACAGTGACCACCCTCAAGCCCCAGGTACAATCCCTTCCAAGGGCCCCTACAGACAAGACGTACCACCGTCGCCCTCTCAGCTCGCCAAGCTCAACAGACTGCAGGGTTCAGAGAAAGGGAGGCCGTTTTACTCCTGAACCTGTGACAAGATAAACAAGGACTTGTGATAAGGACTGTCTCTACGAAGCATTCACAGGGTAAAGATGGGAATGAGTCTACATGTATATATATATATACATATACATATATATATACATATATACATATACATATATATATACATATATATATATATATATATATATATATATATATATATATATATATATATATATATATATATATATATATATATATATATATATATATATATATATACATAAAATGCTGAGATACAAAGATTTTTAGGGTCTTGTTTATATAAAATGTTAATATTTAAAAAATGTTTATTATGATATGAACCATTAATCTTAGTAGCTTTATCAAAAAGAAATGATTAGAGATGTTTTACTAACTATCATCATGACCATCTAACTGTGTATATTAGTGCCTTCCAGTACGTTGATTGTTGACCTTTTGTAGGCATCAACTCCATTGTTTTGGCTCATGATCTGCAGCTTTGACCCACACATCGGATACATTCAATGGGGCAGGCATCCCTGCAGACGGCATTTGGTTCGCCCCATGACTAAATCGCCTCATCTGGCAGCATTATGACCTAAAGATCATCACTCCAAGCAAAAGACTCGGCCTAGTCCTGTTTTCTTGCGTTGTGTCAGTCAAAGCTCATTTTATCTCCTCTCAGCGACTCTCTGGAGCACTTTGTATTTATGTGAGTGCGTATTTTCTGTGCATGTCTGTGTGTGAAGAGTGGCAGTATAGTGGGGATGTAGTCACAGAGAGTGGAAGTTAGGCAGCTTGTGTGAACTGTGGAATCAATGATTAGAATGTGGGGAGTGTCCGTTCCCTCGACAGTCCAGTGAAAAGTCCCTTTTGGTTTCCGATATAATACTTACTACCCTCATTCCAACCTTCTGTTGTATTCAAAATGACAATCCCGAGTATCCGCTTCCTCTGCTCGCTTCTTTATTTCCAGTTTTTCCCTTCATATTGTTGCCCTCACTATACAGCAGTCTCAGAGGAAATGGTTTTAGATTTCCTTTCTCTCAACCCGGTCCCACTCATCCAGGGTAACCAAAGAAATAAATGGGGTCATGTCTGGGTTATTAATTAATGTACCTCATTAAACATTAATGTGCCCCTTTATGTGTGCATGTTGTCATGTATGGCAATAGGAAAGGAAATGTGACATTGCCAGGGTTGGCTCTGCCCATACAATCGTTCGGTTGTAACGGAAGCCTATTTGCCTTTAGGTGTTTGAATTGATGATCGCTGAATATTTCATCAGGTTCATCACAAGCAAAACCACATGGACTCTGCAGCTGGTGGCTTAAACACCAATGGAGTTCTTTTGAATACTGAGAAGAGTCGCAGCGAGTAATGATCTCAACTGCAGCAGCAATTTGAGGTCTTTCTCTGTCATGTAAAAGCAGATTACATACATACATAGCCAATAAATAAGTGCTCTCTAACGGAAATCAAGCTGAAATAATCAGTGTCCTCTAATGCCCAGCTTATGGGAGCCGGGTCTCTTGTTTACAGTGAATGTAAACACAAACTGCAATTTCATGTAAAACACATTCTGTCTTTACTGCACCCAGCTGTTCAAATGAAAACTTAAAAATTCCGTCCCATCAATGAACATTCTAACCGATTTATATTTTAAGAATACAGTTTATAGATTTATTGAGGTTCGAGGATCTTTGTAAAAAATTGTGTTCAATGGAATTTAACATGCAGTGCCAGCATGTTTGTGTGTGCATGTGCATGTGGACATGTGTTTGAGTGAAGCCAGACTGGATGCACCAATATGTCTCTGAATATAACTTGGCAGCTATTTGCGCTACTTGGCTGCCGAGTGGATGAAGAGCAGAGGAGTAGGAGGGATAGAACATGGGAGGCCTGACCTTGCAGAGGATTCAGTCGATGGAGTAATCACAACTGTTCCTGTGAATGAGCTGAACAAACACAAGGTTACCACCAAGATAGCACTCGCTAAGCAGGTTTATATGGACACTTTTCTCATTTCAGAATGTCACTACAGGAAAGGGTTTTCCTGAAGTGACTGTTTACATGTGCAGTGATCTAATCAGAAATGCTGTTTACATGCGCCTACACATCAATCATAAGGGCTGTCAACAGCTGTGTGACGAGCGCTAAACGACCAATAGATGAGAGTTTCATCAGACGCTGGGCATCGATCTTCTGATCGGGGCAGTTTATTTGTTGTTATTTGGATGCTTTTAATGAAGACACAGCTGATAATAACTCACGTTCACTTCTATACTGGAGGCAGGAGGGAGGGAGAGGGGAGGGAGGGAGGAAAGACGTTGTAGTCTGTTTCACTCTGACTAACGTTACTACATTTCAACATTAACAAATATTAAGTTATTAGTGAGGTCGTGTTGTGTGGTAAACTGACCGGAAATGTTTTGTTAACATCAACACAACATCATCAGTAAAGTTTAAAGCAGAAACTCGTGATCAACAATTCATCCTGAAAACTCCATGATCAACCGATGGTCAGACTTTCACAGCGGTCTTCCTCCTCTTTCATTAATTCATTTATTGTTGCATAAAACGTGAAGTTTGTACCATACTTGTTAAGATCAGCATCATCGAAAGTGTTGAAAGCAGAAACTCCTCTTCCCGTGCTTCATCCTGAATACTGAGATCCACGTCGTGACAGCTGTTTGTGATTCATTCATTCTCAGGTCAGAGGGGCTGGATCCCATCCCACCTCTTTTATTACATCCTTCATGCTCAATAAAAGTGAAGTCGATTCACTTCATTGTCATGGGATTTATGCATAAGCATAAATAACCAATTATAATATTGATGTCTTCAATATTTTCCAGCACTTTTTAATTTGTTCACAGCGTCGATCTATCCCGTCTCCTCCCAGTTTGTCTTGGACGTGTTTTTAGAGTTCCTTAGTTCTGACTTTCCCACTGAATTTTTTAAGACTTTGCATTAAAAACAAACTCTCTGCTATGGTCTAGATCATTAGATGCATCGTGCACGGGAGTGGTGCCGCTGGGTGCGCGCTCACCAGGGGTCATTCCGGAACATTGTTTACATGCAGCGGTCGCCTTTCCGGACATCTCATCTTTCCGACAGGACGTAAACTACTCTCCTTGAAAAGGAATGAAGTTTCATTCGGAAAGGGCCTTCTCTTTCAGAAAGTGGTGTTAACGTGTAGCATTTTCTTTCTGATAAGGCTTCTTTTCCGAATCTATTCAGAATTAGTCTCTCTATGTAGACCTACCTACTTTTGCTGTTCTCTTCTCATCATTTGTCTTCATCGTCAGTCTGGCACTTTGTTTGTTTAGTTTTTCCGGGGTTGAATTAGAAGAGGTCTGGATTCAATGGAAGAAAGCATTTGTATGCGGTTGTGGTTGGGGGAAGGAGGAGCAGTTGGGTGTGGGGGGGGGGGGGGGGGTTTAGCAGCTATTTGAACAGAGATTTCCATGAACTGATAAGGGTTCAAGTACCTACAATATCTATCGACTTTTTCTTACCCCATTGTTTTGCAAATCTAGTAATACGCCATAAAGCATGCTTAATATTTGTGCTGTGTAATTAATGTTCGTGTGCCACCCCCATGACACCCAGATTCTTCCCATAAAGAGATTGTTTCAGGGCATTTTGTTAAAATGGGAGTAATGAGAAACATATTGTTATTGTTTCATTGTGCTTTTATGACAATCCTTCATATTGTTTTGGTACTGTGGTGGTAAAAATTACTGATGTGTAAGCACAGTGCAAGTTTTATATTGTATGACCTTTTATCATTCTGAACTGATTCTGCATTGTCTTTACAGAAAATAAACATTTTCCAGAGAATAAAATTAGGCTGGTTTCCTGCTCTTGTAAAAAGATTCCCTCTTCAGTGTACGGCTTTAAAGTTCACACATGATTTCTCTACTTGATAACACACAACTCATTCATTCATTCTTTCATTTATTCATTCGTTCATTATCTGTTACCGCTGATCCTTATCGGGGTCGCGGGGGCTGCAGTCCTGGCATATAAGGAGCAACATTCAAGACAGTCCTGCTTATGACATTTGTAGCTGCAAACCTAGTATATACATATACCTCTCACATATATTTATTTGAACTAAAAAGAAAATATCTATAACATCTTACCAAAACAATCTGTCAGGCAGTGGGTGGACCAGTGTCTTGCTTCCAGAACCCTTCCTATGCTATTAAAGCTAAAAATGAAGCTAATAAAAGACTCAGACACCTCCTCTCATAAATGGAGGAATGTAGAAAAATGTGGCTCCCACATTGGTGGAAGTGGCATTAAAAATCTGATTAATCCCCCTCGTCTCAGCATCCCTGAGAGAACGCTGTCACGGCTGACAGGGAGGGTTTGCATTGAGCTGGCTGGACTTTTAATATCCTGACTTCACTGGTAAGAAAGACGACAATCATTGTTATGAGGTTGATTGTTTGGGAAGGCCCGTTTATAGAATTTGTCGGCGTTGGCCATGAATCACAGTGTTCCTGCAAAATCTGTCTTCATTCTCAGGAAGGGAGAGGCCTTTGAAATAATCCATCTGGTCAGACTGTAAAAATATATGAAAGCAAATACATCAGAGATAAAGAGATCCGTCCATGTGTCACCTTCTGGTCTGAGGGTAAAACTAAGGTGAAGAAAGAGAGGAGACCAGAGGACGGAGAGAACTTCAACTGAAAATAAAAGCGTAGTGTATTAAAAATATAGCCTCTGAAGTAACTCCATTTGAACTGCACAGTGACACGGTCCCTTTCTTTCATTATAACCTTTGGTTAAGTGTCAATACTGCAAATATATCAAATGTAAACTGCAGTTGGTCCTTTCTGCCTGCAGCCAGATGCTTTTTGAACTTGGAGTATCTCAGTGTCCCAGCAAAGATCCTAAATGGACAGAATCATCCTTCTGATGCGACACAAGAAATATTTTAACCCCTTGCTGTCTTGATCTACACATATCTACATTCATCAGCCATAACATTAAAAACACCTGTCTAACATAGTGTAGGTGTCTCTTTTCGTGCCAAAACAGCTATGCAATGAACTGTGCTTTGACACCTTTTTTATCGGGACTCATGGTCATTCACCTCGTCATTGCATCTGCCTTGATATCATATCTAGGGGGATAATGTCGGCATCCTGTCCAAATGCATTGCATGGAACACAAATGTGAGGGTTTTATTTCTCATGCACATAAAGTCCTCAGATAACACTAGTCCTGTGCAGAGAGGGCGAAAATCACTCAGATAGTGGTCCGTTTTTCCTGCTTCCAACACATCAACTTTGAGAAAAAATGATGACTTGCCACCCATGACAGCTGCCATTATAACAAAATAAGCAATGTTTTGCTCCACCTCTCAGTGGCTATAATGTAATGTCTTATCAGTAGCAAGACCATATACCGTGGCAAATCAAAAGCTACTAAAGCCAAAACGTTCAATCCACAGCTATATTTCCGTTGTGATTTATGTAACTGAATGGACAATATATTTTCCTGTATATTCACGTCGTCATCATCATAAAAACATTGCGGACATAAACCTGATTGATGTATCCATAGAGGTGATGTAAAGCCATCGAAAACAATAGGTTTCATCTCAGCAACCTACACAACACTTCATGTGACCCAGTGGCCACTCCGCTGTATCAGCATGTAGCCTTCATACTTTCATGCCTGAGGGAACAGTAAAGCTGTCTTTGGCCCCACTCTGATCATAACTCACACCGAAAGAGCTTTACTGAGTCTTTAATATCCCCCTTTGCATTACCGCCATCATAGCATGCTTTAATGGAAACCTTCAGTGATCAGCAACAGACTCTGTCATTGGACCAGTTTACTCCTCTTTGTCCTCCTGACCATGCAGGTCAGACCAGTAGACCCCTGTGCTGTTAGGTACACGTCTGTTGACAGGAGAAGATGGGCTTCATGTGAACTGCCAGTAGGTGAAAATAATTGTGTCTAGAAATTTTGGGGGATATGTTTCACCCCATCAGTCAGTTTCAGTCACCTGTTTTGTGTTGAAGAACCTGCTTCTTCCTCTGATCCCCAATCTGTTGCCCCACTAGGATCTCCAAAGCTGCAGGAAATACCGCTATCATAAATCTCTAAAGATGCTGAAGAACAGCCAATTGTAGGACACATGCAGAGTCATATACCTCAGAGTTTGTCCCTTAAGCTTGGAGCAACATCTGGAGACTGTTTGTATCACAGAAGAAGCTGTGAGGATGGAGGAGGGAGGTTAGCCGATGCCTGGTTTTGGGGCAGAAGAAGTCACAGCTGAACCGGTCTACTAAAAGGATGACCAGAGGAGAAAACTCACTAACTTTCTGTCTTTGCCTTTCTTCTAGTGTGAGAAATCATGTCCTCAGCTAAGATCCACGCCCTTTGTTTAGCCATATAGGCCTATATGTTTATGTATTTCATGAACTCCAACTAGCGGTTTGAGAAGTACCCAAAGTACAAGTAGTTTCTTGTTTAAGAAAGAAAGAAAGAATCCTTTATTAGTCACATAGTCATACAGTACAACATAGTGAAATTACTTCTCTGCATTTGACCCATCCCTGAGGGAGCAGTGGGCAGCCCCTCGTGGAGCGCCCGGGGAGCTAAGGATTCAGGGTCTTGCTCAAGGACCCTACGACAAGTGGACCCTGGTGGGATTCGAACCGGCTACCTTCCGATCTTCTGATTGGGAGACGGCCGCTCTACCCACTGAGCCACAGCCGCCCCAAAAAAGATTGTGTTGTGGTCATGTATTGATTCACTAAATGCAAGTGAAATAGTACAGATTTATTCATAGGGTTATATTTATAGCGGGTTATAGGGATAGCCAGATATGATATGAAATAGGAAGAAAATGTATGGCGGATACTGAACCTTTAGAACTGACATAAAGGTGAAGGACCTGAATGAAGACAATGTTTATGAGATCGGTTAAATTTATTGATGAAATAAAAAATATTGAAATCATTGATCTATATTTAAAAAAATACACCACAAATTGAGCCATTCAAGGCAGCCTCGATGTCTTGTGAATAATCTTGAAAAGCCCTATTTGTATTAGATTATTCCATCATTGTTTCGGAATGTGACTGGAATATTGAAAATCTACTTTTAAAGCAGGATTTCTCTGTTACATAAATCTTCAAGGGGTCTGGCAAGATTTTTTTTTAACTTTCCCTTTCATGAACTACACTCATCTTAAAACCCAGAAGTTGAAAAAAGTAAACACATTCCTTCTCGAGTCAGGAATCCTGTAATGTTCATGTATCGATTCAACTTCATTAAATACTAGTGAAAAAGTACAGAATTATTTATAAATTGAAATTTAAAGTATAAATCTTTAAAGTAGCCCGATGTTGATTTAAAGGGATTATTGACTTTATTTCAAGTAGTTTACAGAACTGAAGCACTTACTCAAAATGTTTAACAATAATTCTCTTGTAGCTTTTTACCAAGCAAACTTAATAGATTTTAATAGAGTCTGTTTGTGTTATTGTTACTGAATACTGAGCAACAATTTTTGTCTTAACTCCAGGTCTATATTCAGCGATTTATAGTCAAAATCATGACATATTTTTTTGTCAACGTTTTTTTAAATTAATTATCCGATTATGCAATTTTGAGATGAAATAATATTTTGTTGGAGTTTGTAAATAAATTAAAAAAAGTTTAGTTAACACAAAGGGTTCACTTAAATGTCTATATTTTATGATAAAGGTAATCAAGAGAAGTTATCTATACTTTATTTCAATTTGTACAGTGAACGGAAAAAAAACAGATGAAAACTACTTTGAAAGGAGCGGTTTAACTTAACATTTCAAGTTAACGTCATTTGTAGTCACTTAAAACTTTCAATGTAATCAGTTTCATTTTTTTTTTTTTTTACTTAAATCAACTTATCGGGCTTTACAATGTTACCTTCATTACTGTTAAAGTCAAAGAATGAATTCAGTCTGAATAATAATAAATGTTATTCAGAAGAAAAACAAGAAATGCAGGAATCTCGCTTTATCTCTTTAGTGGAGTTTTTTGTTTCATGTCTTCTCACTTGTTTTCTGTCTGTCTTGCGTGATAAACACCCATTTATAGACCGAGGTATCACTGTCCTTTCATATAGATTGATGTCAGCAGAACACACTGATACAAAATTTAAAAAAAAAAGTGTCTCTCTAAGTCTGTTTTGAAATGTCAGGAGGAGAAGATATAGTCAGATATTTAAAAATATATATTTATGTGAAGTATATATACCTGAAAACTCTACTACTGTGACTAGTAGTAGAGTACTACTGTGATATATATATATATATATATATATATATATATATATATATATATATATATGTGTGTGTGTGAGTGTGTGTGAATGTATGTGTGTGTGAATATATTAGATTTGATTAGTATGTTCTTAAATGAGATTTAGAAGCAAATCATTTTTCTGAGCCACCTCGACACACCATAAGAAAATTGGGATTTTTGTGGCCATTTGGCAGATGTTAATGATTAACTGGAAGGTCATAACAGCCCAAATCTACCATAACATGACGAATACCAGTGCATACCATGAAATTAAGTCTCCTTGGGCAAAAACAGGTCCCAACCAGTATGCTAGAAAGACGACCTCTTTCTGTGCCATTTCACATTGAGGCCCTTTTCCATCCTGCCACCCATGGAGTGTCACAAACAGCTACATCCCTGAAGGCAACTGAAGGAAAAGCACTTTCAAAAGAATGAGGAGGGATAATTAAGATAACAATGCCAAAAAACATGTGCTTTGAGTCAGCCTTTGCTGGGCTTGAGCTTTAATTTGAACATTTATTTACACTCCAGTTTGAGTTTAGCTCACCATAAAACCTAACAAACTTATGTACATGAAGCAGTCTTTGGGATTAAGTGTAGTTTATTACGCACCTTCATTACACAGAAAAAACTCTTTTTAATAAAACTGTTCGCGACTTTGCTCTGATGTAATTTAGGCTCATAAAAGTGGTGGTCCTGTTTGTTCTTACTTAGATTGAAACACTGTTGTTTTGCAGTAAAAGAAAACGAGGGAACGTCAAGACTAATATTATAGATATCAGTGTGGAAACAGAAGCTGCTGGACAACTGTGTAGAAAATCCCTGGTGGGTTGTAGTGAAGGTAAATGGGATTTCGAAATCATCACTTTCTTTCTCTTACACACACACACACACACACACATGCACACAAACACACACACATAAACACGCACCACCTACACAGAGAAACAAACACACACAAACACGCACAAAAAAAACACAAACACACAAGCACTCACGCACGCACACACACACACACACACACACACACACACACACACACACACACACACACACACACACACACACACACACACAGAGTATGGGGAATATTTGAGACCTGTCAAGAGGTGGATTGAAAACAGAAGGTGTTCTGAAGGCTTTTGATTGCTCACACATGTTGAAACAAACAGTTTGGAATGACAGAAGTTTCCTTGCTTGCAGAATGATCCTTTGATTTTTTTTTTTTTAAATGTCTTTGAGGCATCTGTCCTGCAAGATGCGTCTTCTCCTTTACACAGTGCTGTGTTCTAGAGTGATTACTTTATGCAAGTCAGAGTAAGAGTAAGACCAAGTCACTGTAAGGTTAATCTGCTTCATCTCAGCACATTTACCCTTGGCTTCAGATGACTAATATATAATAAAGATAAAACCCACCAACACAGTTTCATCTGTTTTTGTTGTTGTTGTTTTTTTTGACAAGGAATTACACATACTTGACTAGCTTTGAAATGGTAATGCATTGTTTGAAGTACTCTGGTAAACAAAGTTACACAACAAATGTAAATATGTGGTTTTGATCTGATAAAAATCTCTTTTCCCAAACTCAAGTTCTTTCTCTGTTTTGAACATCAAATAAATAAATGATTCTACCTACCATCTGCTTGTGCGATTTCATCTATAATTAGCATTTCCTTTTACTTACATCTGCTTTTCTCACCTTAAACACACTTATGATTATCCTTCTGTGAAAGGGATTCACTGAACACAACCTTGTTTGCTTGTTGCAAAACAAATGCGGCGAGGCTGCTCGTCTTCTCACACGGTAAACATACATCGTGCAGTCCTCCATGTTGACATTTCATTTGTTTGCCATGACAAACACATGGGTTTGATGCATGTGTACCTGTTCTCTCTCACTGTCCCAGTGAAAAAAATAATTGGTTCCGTGTAGTTGCAGCATTTATGGATTTATATGGAATATATACAGATTTCACTGAAAAAACAGAATGGCGCCAGAAAAGCGGCTCCATTCAAAATCTACATGGGTATAAATCCTGTAATCGCATATTTGCAGTGCAGATTGGCTTACAGCAATTAATGTGACAAAGGAATCTTTTTTATCTTCTTCCTCTATCTCCTCTTTGCCTTCAACCATCCACTCTCAGCCTAGTGTCAAATGAATCCTTTGAACTTTGCTGAAGATCTTCGTCTATTCGTATTTTCCGCCTGAGAGTGCAGCCCCTTTTTTCCCCTTTTGTCTTTTTGAGATATGGCACCCAGGAGAGAAGCCTTCCGAATGAAACAGCTGTCAAGAATTGCCCATGTCTCCATGCGCTTTCTCCGTCTTTGTTCTACCTGAACCCCCTTTGTCTCCCAACCCCACTCCCACCACTCACAGGGGGAGAGAGAGAGAGAGAGCTCCGCCAAGGCCTTATCTTTTCTCTGTGGGATCCTCACAGGTGCCGAGTGATGGGAGCCTATGAGGGTGGGGTTTGGGCTACTCAGGGGAAGAGGGAAGGGGAGACGAGGAACGAAGTGGATTAAACAGTGGAAGGATGGCGTTCCTTTTGACAACTCGGGGGAAGGCAGAGGAGGCTGCTTCTAGCGATAATTTAATGATGGGGGAGGTGGGGTGAGCCTGACACCTGTGGGGGAGTACACAGGGAGGGGGTGGAGCCTGTGAGAATCGGGGTGACCATCTGTTGCAGTCACAGGCAATGGTGAGGGGAGGGAGCCTGCAACCCGGTCCAAAAATGTTAATGGTGTACCAATGATGCATATCAAACACACATCTGCACATCGCAACCCTGTCTCCTAGGGCTCCTCTCATTCCTCCATGCTTTCCCTTTTCTTTTTTCACCCTCCCCAAAATCTATCCTGGGTCACCAAGTTTAAGATGTCTCAAAATGCAGTAATGAGATAGCGGGCCTGTCAGGGACGGTATTTGCGAGAATGAGGGGGCGTTTTTCAGGAACTTTTGATATAAACGTGGTGTGACACATATTTATGGAATAACCTAAATGGGAGAAAGACATAATAATAATTATTCCTTTTTTATTAGTTATTTAAAAATGTCAAATTGAAGTTCTTTACTGTAACCCAGACACAAAGGGGTCACAAACCAATGTACTTCTAGTTCCAGTCCCAATCCCAGATGAATGAGGGTTGTGTCAGGAAGGTTATCCATCGTAAAATCTATGCCAAAATATTTGGCCCACAAAACCGATTTCCGAGCCACATTGATCAAGACTGGGGTAACAATGACTGATACTAACAGAATGCCAACAGAAAATGAAAGGGAAGATTGAAAGGGCAGAAAAGTACCAGGGGACTGTCAAGCCTCTGTGTTGCTTTCTACCTCTGTGTCTGTACTGTGATTGGTCATCATGCTCACCTGTGTTTCCCCTCCAGCTGTGTCTCATTATGTCTGTGTATAAAGTCTGTCCTTACATTCCCTTCTGTGCCAGTTTGTTGCATGATGTTCCTCGTGTCGTCACGCGTCCCAACCCTTCCCAGTGTGTCGTGAGTAACCTGCAGTGTTTCTGTTCCTGTTTTTTCCTTGTGTCTTGCGGTGAAAATAAATATATTTTGCACCAGCTCTAAGTCGTATGCGTCTGCATTTGGGTCCGAGCAAAACCCCACAGAAGTGCGTAACAGAACGAACTGGCCAGAATAGACCCGGCGGACGTAGAGATAAATGATATGCATCCACGTGGAGTGGGTGAAGAGTCTTCACAAAGAGGTACAACAGGCCGCTCTCCGCATCGCTCGCCCGAAGGTCTCTGCCCAACCCTGGCTGTGGGATTTCCTGCCAGAGTGGATCAGGACCTTTTGTGGAGAACCCTGACGCGCTGCCGGCATGTTCCCGGCCCCAGCCTGTTTGTTTTTCTCCTGCTCCAGCCCCCGTGTTTGCTAGCCACCAGTCGGCTAGTCCTCTTTCTGCTGCGGCTCCGGAGTCCGCTGGCCTCCTACCCGCTAACCCCTCAGCCACCAACATCAGCTGAGGGAACCGGTAGGGTTCCTGAGGTTGATGCTGATCAGGGCTCTCTTTTTTAGCTGCCCAGCGCCGTGGAGGATCAGGTTGGAGTTTTTGTGAATTTGGTTCTCAACTATTCCAGGACTCCCGTTCCTAGCGCTTCCAAGGCTCCCGTTCCTAGCGCTTCCAAGGCTCCCGTTCCTAGCGCTTCCAAGGCTCCCGTTCCTACCGCTTCCAAGGCTCCTGTTCCCGGCGCCTCCCGTGATCCCTCTCCCGGCGCCTCCCGTGATCCCTCTCCCGGCGCCTCCCGTGATCCCTCTCCCGGCGCCTCCCGCTATCCCTCTGCCGGCGCCTCCCGTGACTCTTCTTCCCGTGACTCCTCTTCCCGTGACTCCTCCTCCTCGTGACCGGGTCCGCCTCCACGGGCGACCCCCTCCTCCTCGTGACCGGGTACGCCTCCACGGGCGACCTCCTCGTGACCGGGTTCGCCTCCGAGGGGGCCCGCCTCCTCGAACACCAGGTCACTCTGGTGCTGCCTGGTTCCGGCCCTGCCTTCAAGTCATCCACCGGACAGTATAGGGTTGCTGGACCAGGCTTGTTGAATTTTTTGTTGTTGTTTTGGCAGGAGTGTGGGTGTGGTTAAATATTGGCACAATGACAAACCAGAGAGTTAGCTGATATGACGGAGAGAAGGAAGGTAGACATATTGTGTGTCCAAGAGACCAGGTGGAAAGGCAGCAAGGCTAGAAGCATTGGAGAAGGACCCAACCTATTTTTTTATCATGGTGTGGAGCGAAGAGAAACGGGGTACAGCTGAAGGAGGAGTAAGTGGAGAGTCTGGTGGAGGTGATGAGAGTGTCAGACAGAGTGATGAGTATAAAGATAGAAATTTGAGGTGTGATGATAAATATCGTTATTGCTTACGCCCCACGAGCTGGTTGTGAGTTGGAAGGACAATTTCTGGAGTGAGTTGAATGAAGTGATGGAGAGTATTCCCAGGTATGAGAACGTGGTGGTTGGAGGGGACTTCAATATACGTTGCTGATGGAAACAGAGGAGATGAAGAGGTAATGGGCAGGTATGGTGTTATGGTCAAAGGACAGAATATGCTAGATTTTTCCAAAAGGATGGAAATGGCTGATGTATACATATATCGAGAATATGGAGAAGCAGGATGACATGTAAGAGTGGATATTGGACTGAGTTGAGACTGTAAGGTGGTGACAGGAAAGAACATATCCAGCCATCATAAAATGGTAGTATGTACTCTGGAGGTACTTACAGGGAAAAGAACAAAGGTAGAGCCGAGAAAGGAAGGCTGCTCTGTGAACATCAGGGAGGAGATGGGATGGATTTGGAAGTAGTGAAGAACTGCCAGATGATTGGGCAACTGGGTAGTGAATAGGTTCAGGTGTGTGTGTGTGTGTGTGTGTGTGTGTGTGTGTGTGTGTGTGTGTGTGTGTGTGTGTGTGTGTGTGTGTGTGTGTGTGTGTGTGTGTGTGTGTGTGTGTGTGTGTGTGTGTGTGTGTGTGTGTGTGTGTGAAAAGGTTGGTTATATAGTTATATAGTTATATGTGAGGTTGGACACTAAGGAAGGAGAAAAGGACTTGATCCGGATCGCGAGGCAAAGGGATTGAGATGGGAAGGATGTGCAGCAGGTTATGTTGGTTAAGGATAAAGATGAAAATGTACTAACAAGTGAGGAGAGTGCAAGGGTAAGTTGGAAAGAGTACTCTGAAGAACCAATGAATGAAGAAAATGAGAGACAGAGAGAAGAAATGTAAAATGGGAAGTTCAAAGGATTGATAAGGATGAATTGAGAGCAGCTTTTGAGGAGGAAAGGTCCGACATACTGTTGGAGATATGGATGTATCCAGGAGAGAGGGAAATGTTTTTGACTAGATAATGACATTGTTTTCAACAACATCTCGGAGAGTGATAGGATGCCCGAGGATTTGAGGAAAAATGTACTTGTAGGTTAAGAAAAGGTTTACATTTGTGACCTATAGTGAGAGCAGGGAGCAGGTGGAGGAAAACCTGGAAAGTTTGAGGTATGAGATGGAGAGAAGCGGAATGATGGCCAATCAATACCCTTCGGAATTGTGTGTAAATGAAAGGGAAGTGCAGAGGTGAATAAAGAATAAATTGTCAACTGTTTCCTTTATTAACATAATTACTTTTGCAAATTGGTAGTGTATAAAAGGTATTTCTAGGAGACATGTATTAAGTAGCACATTATTAAATATAGGGTTAATATCTTGTCATTCAGGCATTCTGGTGTTTGTATATCAGTGCTTAACATTATAAACCTGTTTTATTTTCTCCTCCATGTGTTGCCGAAGTTTCATTATTATTTCATTATTGTATTATTGATTCTTACTTTAATTGACCTGGTAGCATAAATACCCTCAAACCAAACAATCCATACCCTAAGTGTCTCTAATTTGATTTTCGTTTTGTTTTTGGTTTAGACATTAATGTGAATTGGATTGTGGATGCAGTGGAGCAAGGATGATGAATTATTTGTTTCACAATAGATGCCATTGTCATACAGCAAGGTTATAAGACTTTTAAAGGTACATTTACAGTGAAATGTTGTTAGGTACAGAGTTAACTTTGCCAAATAACACGTTACATGTCTATTGTTTTATGCTTTTATGTATGCCATTCACAAGAATGGTACTAAGGTGTCACGGCCAAAACAATATTACAAGTCCTTCTTGTCTTATGTTAGACCAAAAGAATGAATATTACGATTCAAAAACTCAATTTATCGCGGAACTACCAGATTATTGTACACGCTATTCTGGAAATAAATCCTTTTGAGTCATGTACACCGCCAACAGTTGATTCAGGTTTTTGAACGAGTCGAAATAAAGCAGGATTGATCAATTATTTTTCCAGAATTGGTGCATAACTGAGAGATGAATATTATAAGTTGTTTCTGGAAAGCAGGGCACACAACCTCTTTTGCAATGCAGACTTGTTAAATAGGAATACATTTGTGGACCCAGGGGCATTTTTTATCATGTTCATGTTAAATCACCAACTATATAATAACTTATCAAGTTATTCTGTTTGTGGACATAGTAATCCAGGACATAGTAATCCTTAAAGTTTGAATCGGTAGCGACTGGATGACTGACGAGATGAGGAATTAGGTGATTGGAACTCAACCAACTTGGAAGGGTTACAAAACTATTTCTGAGAATCCGAGGATTGAGGTTGCAGTCTTATGAGGAAATAATGCTTTGCTGCCTTTGATGGATTCCTGTCCTCTACTAGAAAATCATGAAGGATAATATCAGGTCATCGGTCTTTGTGTTGTACCTAAAGCACAACTGTGTCATGCAGCTAGGCAATGATCCCAAGGCTCAAATGGAATGTTATTAAAAGTTTTGTGGTGGCTTAGGCAAAGTCTGAACCTGAACTTCATTGAACCCCAGAGTGACATGAAGAGGTCCGCTTTCGAATCCTCTATCCTTTTGAAACTATTTTCTTTCGTAAATTCTAATGCTTAGAAAACTACTTATGGAAGTTGGTATGGAAGCTCAGTCAGGACTACAAAACAAGAACTGAAACATGATTCAAGTCAGACTACAATATCATATACTCAAAATCACAATCTTTTCAGTACAGCAAAATATTAATGTCTGTCAGTTGCTTAAACAGAACCATAATCCATTTCTCAAGCTCAGGTTATGCTCAGTATGTAAAAGCACAGAGAAAAGCAAATTTTCAGGGAACTTTTCCTGAGTGTTTGGTTGTTTGAGAGGTCATACTATGACGATTTTCCTCCATTACATCAACTCAGTCCCTTTATATCCTTTTTTCTCACGTTTCTGTATTCCAACAGAGGAACAATCAGAAAATTTGTCACCTATAATGAACTGTTTTTGTTGGATCATAACAAATAACAATTTGATACCCACCATATGATGTGCTTGAATTGAAAAACATCTTTTAAATTGCTTTATACGTATCCCTTTTCAAAAATTCTGCTTCAGATCCAGTCTTGAAAGGGGGGTTCAACAAACAAGGCTTTTTCCTACATGCTTTGGAGATCCCACTTTAAAGCCTACTATGATATTACAGCACATGTGGTTCCCATCCCACAGACGACCTGTGCCTGCCTTCTCCACAATGACAACCAGTATCTTTAATTATGACAGTGTTTTGTTTTTCTTGTCTCTGGGGATAGATAATGGGGACCGTTCCTCCTCTGAGGCAAACGGCCAGAAGAGGCTCTGTAAACATGGGGGAATGAAGATTAATCACACACTAGAGATGGTGTTCCCACTTTAATAATCAGTATTGATTACTGTCACCTTACATCTGCACCAACAGCTGCTGCAAGGGGGGCCTGTCGCCCAAGGCTGGTCTCCCACACACTTCCAGTGTTAAATCACTGGAGAATAGTGGGGTTATCATGAAATACACACCAATAAATGTACTTTATTGTCTATCAAACTATACAAATATACAGATTCACTTAGCTGTGGCACCGGACTGTCTTCACTTTATGAATATTAAGGTTTATTTCAAGCACTGACAATGAATTTAACCAAAGTGCATGGGGCTCATCAAATAAAAGAATACAGCCATCTTATCTCGTAGTTATGAAAAAGATCTCGTAATTACAAGAAAAAAGGTCTCCTAATTATGAGATCTCTGTCTCGTAGTAATGAGATGGAGTTTCGTAGCTTGTTTACTATTAACTTGAAGGGGTGAGTATTTTGACGGGCATTCAAACTAACAAGCATATTTCAGAGCCTGCGTGCAAAGCTGTCCGAAATCAGGGTAAAACGTATCAGCATCCCAACATTTCTAAAAGTCTCATATATAAAATATTTATCACCTCGCAATCTGCGATGCTGGAACACATATACGTTTTACCCTGGTTTCTGACAGCTGCTTATCATTGCACAGGTGCCAAAAGACATCAGAGAAGTTTTTATGTTATTTAATATGCTTGGCAGTTTGGATGAGCATCGAAAAATTCTCATTCTGTTCAAGTTAACACTAAACAAGCTCCAAACCTCAAGTCTCCCAACATAATATGTTTAGCAAGAAGAAAAGAAAAAAATCTCATAATTAGGAGATATTTTCTCGTTATCAGGAGATAAGGTATCCGTGTTTTTTATTTTTTTTATTCGCTGAACACAATGTGCTGCCATAAAATCCCACTAGACTTGGTTACATTGTATTTATTTTAAAAATATGAGACTTAGTGTACTGACAAATGACACCAATTTGTTTGGGTCTGTTTGCAAGCAGGATAACTCAGGGAATTTTAAACAGACGAGGGGTGCCCTCCTGTTTTCAGTAATTGTAGAGGAATCAATGGAAGTACTGAATATAACTGGATACCTATTTTCTAGCCATGCTTAAAATCAATCTAGATTGAATAAAAAAAATATCAACTTTTCAAGGTGTTTCAAGCCTCTAGCAACCTTCGTCACACTCTTGATTAGAAACTTTGTTATCTATTAGTTTTTTTGCAAAGCCCCTATGTTGAGCTCAGTGATGGTCTGTTTTCTTCTTTTTCTTGTACCCTTTTTTCTGATGAACACCAAACTCCGTTATATAATCTGTGCAACTTAATTTCACACCAAATTTAGTTTCAAACCAGCTCCTGGATCTGAGTAGCCTGTGAAATCGAATGTAACAGCACCCTGATTATGTTTATTAGAGCGCTGTTTATTTGCATGTGCTGACCCTGCACAACTGGGTCAAGGACTTGAGTTTCATCCTGTTAGAAGCTTCAGTGAACCACATCAACATTTATCGTAATGTTGTTTGTGACTGATGATATGACTGATCAAATAAAAATTTAGTGAGTTTGGAAATAATGGAACAGTCAAACAAAAATGATGACCCTATGACCCTTAACCCTGTATATTTTCCCTTGGTTTTTAGTAGGGTGAATTCTGCTCAGGCTTGTAGTGTTTCATATACTGTAAATATATTTCAGCAAAGTTGGACAAACAATTAGAAGGATATAGCTGAACAATAGTGTTTTTAAAAAAAAATCCCCCTACTGAGAGAAATATTAAGTATTGGAGTAAAGTATAATATGTATACAAGATGGAACTTTGAGATATGATCCAAATTTAAAGTGCGTTATAAATTAAATGCATTATTATTATTATTATTATTCTAAGATATATCTCCTTGAGTCCATTCATATGTTTCAAAATTTGGAGAAATTTATGAATATTGCCATGGCAGCACCATGAGCAGATTAGCAGCTCTTGGCCGCCTCTGATCGTCTTAGCGTGAGAGTGATATTGTTGCGGAATAAATAATCTATTTTCTGTCAACAGAAAATAGACTTTTTAGACTGTAGACTTTTTAATAGAACAGCGTGGTCAGTGGGAATAAAGTTGAAAAAAGTGTTGTTTAATGTGGCTTATGCTGTGCATTCACTAATTCATGACCAGATCATCGGAATCAATAGCAGCCTGTCATTGAGGGGGGATATGATTGCAGTTCTGTAAAGTGCTGCAGCCAGAGGGCCTTGCAGTTCACTGCATGTGATCTTTGAATCATTTTTGACTTCCTGAATGAGTCTTTTCGGTGCTATTGGAAGAATTTTTGGAGGCAGACCACCTCTGGGAAGGTTCACATTTGTTCCATGTTCTCAATTGTGAATTATTTGTCCCAGTGTGGATCAGTGGAGACAGGCTTAGAAATAGCTGTGAAACCCTTCCCACGTTTATGGACTCCATATTTTTTTACATTCTCCCAATTGACAATAGATAAGCTTTTTGATCGATAAATAAAATTACAATTTAAAAGTTTTTGTTTTTGTTTTATGTCAAACATCGTTGGAAGTTTAAACACACATTTAAAAACAGAGTATGTTCACTACTTGGATTTTAGTTTTTGCTCAGGTTGGTGCTCAGACACCTGAGCAGGGGTGACGCTCAGACACCTGAACAGGGGTGATGCTCAGACACCTGAGCAGGGGTGATGCTCAGACACCTGAGCAGGGTTGATGCTCAGACACCTAAGCAGGATTGATGCTCAGACACCTGAGCAGGGGTGATGCTCAGACACCTGAGCAGGGGTGATGCTCAGACACCTGAGCAGGGGTGATGCTCAGACACTTGAGCAGGATTGATGCTAAGACACTTGAGCAGGATTGATGCTCAGACACCTGAGCAGGATTGGTGATATCACCAACGTTTGGAAGGAAACACCAAGTAAATAGTTGACAAAGCTGTGTCTGTTGTTTGATGCTTGCGTGTCAGTTTTGTCTGTAGCATAATGTTAACTTTAACATCCACAGGTGCGTTTAGGTAGGCAGGCTTGTGTAAATGCCATATCATTAAAACCATCTGTCTAAATTTGTGAAGGCACTAAAATAGCTCTGTGATGTCACCATGTGTTCTGACAGGTTTCAATCACGACCAGCATTAACTTCTTTAAGCAGTTTATGCTACAAAAACTTTTCTGTGGGATCTGAAAACACAGGCTAGCATTGTTTTCCACACACATCAATGAGCTTTGGATGCCCATGATACTTTCTCTGGTTTACATTTTCCCGTTTTTATCTCATCATCCTCTGGACAAATAGTTCACTTGCTGTTGAATATATCCACACACTTACAGGCACCATGATGATCATATGAACAATGATATTCACTCCAACGGAGTGGCATATTTGCTTGATGTGCCCGCGTGTGCGTCTGAGCCACCCAGATGGTCATTTCGTACAATGACAACATAATGTTTCTTTGGTGGATAGAACTCTGGAGTTTCAGTTCCCACTGTCATTTCCCTGCATTGACATGCACAGATTGACCACACATACACCCGCACACATATGTGACTGTGACAAGAGATTTCCTCGCCCTTCACATAAAGATGTCTTGTGAAATTCCTAAGTTTACAGAAATGTTATGATTGTAACGTTGTTACATTAGAAATAGCTGTTAATCACAAACGCGATAAATCCTGACATCCCTGCATAGGGGTAACAATTTCTATGTGCAATCTTGAGTTACATATGACAATTCTATGTATAACATATAAATTCATCACCAACATGTATGTGTTTCCATATTCAGCATAAACTTCATGCTTTTAATTAGGAAAGGAGCAGCTCCTCTTTCCTGCAGAGCCTCGAGAGGACTGGAGGGCTGACAAAAGACTATTCATTCCCCCTCTAGTTGTTGGTATTAATCCTCTTGCACAAGGTTTTGCTTTCTGTATAAATAATTCTTCTTTGGTAGACGAGGAACATGAAGAACAGACTCTGAGAGAGTTTTCACAACACACCCAGATAACATTGTCCATAGTTACCGAGTGTGATACCAGCATGTGGAGAGGTAAATAAATAAAAACTTGAATAAAACCTGACCTCTGACGGCAGCCTACGGCATGCTGTTGTGAAGGGGGATTGTACAGACATGTGACTTATGTGTAATGAGAGAAGCACAGCGGCGGGGTTCCGCTGAATGAAAACACCGACCACTGTGACCCCAGGACAGCCTTTCTCCATCTCCAGAGCCTGGGGCAGGAAGGCTTGGAGATTGAGAGTCAGTAGGGACGGTTTGACTGGCGTCTGTGCCATGTTGATCCGAGCGCAAGCAGGAACGCTCTTCTGAAAGCTCAGCAGAGGTTTGAAGCTTAACATGAAAGTGGGAAATAGAAACATGTTACATTGTAGATAAAAGAGATCAGGCCGTAGGTGAAAAAGTTAATCGATTGGAAATGCATCAGCTGAAAGTTTATGGGAGGGTTTAGTGATTGCACTGGAAATAAGTGCATTTAGACAAGAAGGAGGGCTACACTTTATCTCCAAAGATTGTGGTGAAATAATTACACAATCATGTTGTCATCTGTAAGTACAAGCCCACACACTTGTCCATGGTCCATAAAAATTATTTTACACCTCTCAGATAATTATGTGGCAACACAACAGATCGATAAAACCATTTATTTGGAATGACTTCTAAAGCGGTGTTCAGTCAACAAATACACACACAAAGTAAGATGTTAGATGCGATGATGCATGGACAGGAATGATGAAGAACCCACAGTCAATTCCATATGAACTTATTTAAGGTGTGTCAGATTGTGATACAAATTCATTTAAAATGAGTCATTGAAGGAATCTGTCTGCGAAAACACGTGACTCCCCTCCCTGCTGCATTCCCAGATGCATTGATTAAAGCATGCTTTGAGTTTGTGAGTTAACTCTTAAAAGAACAAGAGTGTGATAAATTTTGAGAGTCAAACAGATGTAAGCTTGATAAAATGTGACATTTTCATTCTATGGGTGGTTTATCCTGCCTTCTAGCTTATAACTAAAATGTCTTTCTATAGACCCTTTTAAGATGATGTCATCCAAAGCTTGGCACACACTGTACAGTTTCAGAGGTGTTGCTGTTTGGTTACACCTTACATAATAACCATAATTTCTCTGCAGAAGCTCACGATTTGTCTGCTCGCACTATATGATCCGATCGTCAAGCACGACCTGAATGCTCCCACTGTACAGCACGTCGGCCCCTCAAGCCCATTGGCGCTATTGACAATTGTCTACAAAATATTTGTATGAGAGCTCTGAGGCCTAAAGAAGTTTGTTTGCTAGCAACGTGCTAACAAGACTGTAACTGGATACATCCTGTGTTTAAAAAAGAAAGAGGCGCTGGCAAATCTGGACTCTTAGGTGGCTTGGAGGATGGCTGGTTTATTTTTGAAGAAAGAAACAAGCTATATTTACTCTTTCTGTGCTGTGCAGTTGCTACCAGCCACAAACTACAGTCCCTACTTTCTGACTACTGGACTGACTGCTGGAGTGACTACGGAGCCACATCACACAGCAAATGTTCTGACACAACAAATATTCTGTCGTGTTAGAAATCCATATGTTGCCTATCGTTCAAATGGGAGCTTGTAATTGGTCTTCGGGCCTCCCGCACACTGCAAGACAAAAGACGTCCGACAAATCCTGACAATCGGCCTGACGGTGGTGGGGCTCATGATCCGGAAAAAACGGACTCACATAATATATTGCACGTATGCCCAGTTTAGCAGTTTAGGCGGTGAATAAAGAGAAAATGTGACATTTCAGAGGATAAAGAACTTAAAAAAACAGACAGTGAAGAATGCTAATCCATGCCTGTTGTAAGCACCATTGATCAATTTTAAAGCAAATATTTCACAAAAGAATATAATGTGCAGTGCTCCTGGTCCCACTGGGAGTGGTGCTAGCTATGAACAAAGTTTAAGTAGTGTGCTAGGTTAGCTTATACAAACTAGTCCTACAAAGACAAAAAGTCTTATTTTGTTTCACCACCAGTGGTAAACAATTAAGATCAAGTAATGGAATGATCTGAAGTTGAGTAATCTGTAATCTGTCGGTTTCTTAATCATGGGACATGTTGTTTTTTTTCACATTGTCATAAAAATAGCCTTATTTGTTGAGAAAATTTCAGAATATTTATTTGTCTTTCACAGGTTTTGACATGGGTACCCAAAGCTCATTGTTGCGTGTGTTGTCGGCTCCCACAGAGAAGCTACTTTACAAATTGCTAAAAAGAAAGTTAATACAGATTCTGACAGAAAAGTGACAGCACACAGTGACATCAGAGAGCTGTTTTGGCGGCAGAAAGATGAACATACACAATGTTAGGCAGAACATGTTTCAAGGCACGTAAATTCTGTGTCTTATTTCCCCTTGCTGAAATAAGACACAGATTATTGTTTTGGATGACCCCCGAGAAACAGAGTACACCCTGCACAAGACGCCAGTCCAACACAGGGCCGACAGACATAAACAGACAACCATTCACGCTCACATTCACTCCTACGGACAATTTAGAGTCACCAATTCACTTCTATTAAATCCTTTTGAACACCTGGAGGAAGCTGGAGGCCCGACGGCGCAGTGGCTAACGCTGACGCCTTATATCAACTGGAGGAACAGGAGAGGGCACTGGCCTCCATGCCAATTGAAAAGGAACTTTTAATGGAACTGAAAAGCACCGGTTTCTTCTAAGACTGTGTTATTGGACTATTTAAAAAAAAAAGAAAAAAAAGAAGAAAAATAACGGAAAACCGACTTTATCCTAAAATTACGAACTGCTTTGGTGAGTAAATTTTATTTTTCATGGTGATTTTTTAAGTTAAAACTCAGATATCGATTTCTATGGTTTGACACTAGTATTCTTCTCTCTTTTAACACAGAAGCCAGTCCTCTGCTTAAAAGATTTCTGACACATAAACATCCTCATCATCATTTAAGGTGAACTATTTGGTGAACCAGCAGCTAGACTGAATAATAAATGCAACTTTATTATAATATGTCAGAAATCATTTTTTTTGTTCCTCTGTAGTTTCAATACGCCAGAAATTTGGTGTGACATTTGATAGCGACTTTTCTTTTTAAAATTAAATGATTTTGCTTTTATCAATTAAAGACTCTTACTCTGATTTAGTGAAGGTCCTCCAAGTCATTATTTTATCTCATTTGGACAACTGTAATAAATTGTATTGATGCCAAATAGCACTTTCCCGTCTCCAGCTTGTTCAGAATGCAGCAGATTTGGTTTTGACAAACGCAAGTCAAAACTATTTCGGCCCTATTTCAGCCTCTCCACTGGTTACCAGTTTTTTTTAGAATTGATTTTAAAATCCTGCTGGTTATTTCTAAAGCACTTCAGGGCTTAGTTCTCAGCTACATAATTGAACTGCTCCGACCCTATGTGCCAGGGCGCAGTGTTAGATCTTCAGACAACATCTGAGGCTTGCAGAATCAAAAACAACCTTTGACAAACTTCTTAAAACATACATTTTCAAAAAAAAACTTTCATCAGTATCAACACACTGGCTCATTGCTACAATGTCTCATTTTGTTGCTAGCATTTTTTATGGCTATTTACTGTCTACTTCCTGTTATTGTTGGTGTCTTTTAATTCCATTTGATGTACCATTGATCTTGATTTCATTGATTTACTCAGACCATTATTTTCTATCCTGTGAAGCTATTTTACATACAAAAGTGATTTAAAAATAAATACTAATTTTATACCAGCATTGACTTTAGTGCGAGGGCAAACTGGGTTGATTTTGGGAAAGGTCGGTTCTATAGTTCATCCACTAGGGGGAGCTTTAGGTCAGACCAAAATTTCTCAACTTGGTCCGATTTTGTCCAAATTTGGTGCATATGAATAAACTCGAGATCTATCTTTTACATATCATAATTTACTCTAAAAGCTCACATTTTACTCACTACTGTAAGCTTATTTTTTTAACAAAAAACACATTACAAGTCAAAAACTTTCATGGATCATTTGCAGCTTTATACCCCTATAAACCTTTGTGCGAGGAAGAACTGCATTGATTATGGGCAAGGTCGGTTGCTTTAGCTCTAAAAGTTTTTCGGACATAATTTCTCAACCGCTTCTCAATCTGATTGAGTCTAAATTTGGTGCATTTGTATTGACTTGAGGAGATCTAACAAGTATATATGATATTTTACCCATATTTCTGTACAACAAAGGGGACTGACAACTTTACGGGGATATACCCCTGCTGTCGGGGACGTCAGGTTACCAAAAATCTGCAGAAATAGGAAGATCAAGTCTGTCACCTTTATTCTATGCAGTGTTATAATAACACTAGGTTTAAAGATAAAAAAAAGGCCAAAGTTGAACAAACTTTATAATCATTTAATTAAATATGGCAAGGCTTTATTACTGAGGTAACTCAGATTAAGACAGATCGTAATGATTGCTGTGAGCGCATTGAATCAGTCAATCCTGATTCTATACTTATATAAACTAAACATATGAATTACCTTGGCAAGGATTATTACAATACTGGTCAAACTTTCATCAGATGGACAATTCCAGTGTCCTTTGATGTCGCTTTAAGAACAAGCTAATGAGTCTCAGAGTAATCTATTGCTGGGTGAGAGTCATCAGACTGTATCACGACACATGTTCCTAATAATAATTGGAAGCAGGTAATCAGTGGTTTGCAATGGGTTATCTTTTGATAGCAACCTTGCCAACCCTGTTAATCTATTATGATTCACCTTCATGGAATTTCATATTAAACTGGGTGACAATTCATTAAGTTGGTGTGGTGGCTCCTGAGAACTAAATGTGCTGCAATTACAGCCCTTAGTGGAGGGCCCTGACCCTGGAATGGGCCTTCAGTCACAACGTCCAGTAAAACTAATGGAAGTAGAGGAGTGAGGCGAAAAGATAGCTGTCATACTCTCAGCATAGGGCTTGACCGCTCTGACAGCTGAGGAGGGGCCTTTTATAATTATTTAGTGAGGACACGGGCTGAAACATTAGAAGAAATGGAGATCAGATGGAAAAGTGAAATGGCCACACAAGTGCTGAGGTTGAGTGCTTGTTGAGGAATCTGGTTTAGATGGTACATCATGTGCAAAGGGGATCTTTTAATGACCATACTTATCTTCTTTTTCTTTTTTTCTTCAATGGGGGTACAGTGTGTTGAAGCACAGTAATATATAAAATGACTTTCAACAGAATAGGCAAATGCCTTGAAAGCCAAGATAAATGGGGCCAGTACAAGTTTTATAGCCTAAAGGGATTAAGACATAACACCACTTTATGGGTGATAATTTACTTTTAAGTATAGCAATATTCTATAAAACCAGCATATCATGTTGTTTTTTTTGTTTTTTTGTATCTGGATCGCAGCCGTTAATTTCAACATCTTGAATATAATCTTGCAATTTTCATCAGTTTTTTCAGCTTCATTGTTGCACAGTGCTGCATTTCTGCCCAGAATATTAAAATTTGGAGTGCAGAATCCAATTTCTGAGTGATGAATAGCTTAATTATTGAAGTAATAAACCTAGGAATGTTGATTGAGAAGATTAGAGCGGTCATAATGTGAGTGTTCTGGGCAGGTCTGTCTGAGGTATTTTTATAAGACGTGATTTATTGATCACACATGGACACATGCACATATTTCTAGCAGGACGTTGTCTGTCTCCTGAAGTTCTGAGAGAATGTGGTGCTGCATAGTGTAGCAGCACGAGTAAAAAGCCTGTTTTGAATTGTGTCTCATGAGTTAAATAGAGATGAGAGCTTTGGAATTATTCCAAACAGATCACTGAGTCAGAGATAAGTGGGGCCATACAGGCCCTCAAGGCCATTATGCTCCTCTAATCCAAATGTGATCTGTGTTTCTCATTTTCTGTCACTCGGGCTGGCAGGTTGATCAACAATCAGTCATTTAGCAACTATAGGCAACTGTTTAACAAAGAGAAACCAGTATGCCCCCTCTGTTCAATATATATTTTTTACTTTTTGTCAGGTCATGGTCGAAAATACATGGTGAAAATATATATATAACTAAGCTAGGTCTATGATTGAGTTGTCGATTTGAGTTGTTGTATTATAAAATAAGCGAATAAATTGCCAGTATTTTGTGAGTATTTAATTTTCCTCCAATAGATTTTGTTCCCGATATATCCAATGTATCAATATACAAAGCTGGTCCTAATTTTTCCATCCAATCTTATTTATAAAACTGCTCTAGTGCAGACACATTGACAGATTTGTGATCTCTAGGCACTTTTGTCATGTCCACTGAGAGGGTCTGAAGCAGGCCCGAAGGACAGCGGCGTGAGGTCCTGTTTTGTGCACAGACAGGACAAGCAGCTACATACTCCTCCACCTCCTTGGTCATTGGAGGACAACCCTCCGGCACTGGAATATTCCTATCTGCTCCTTCACTTAATGTTCTTGGATCCTGGACGGAATGAGATAACAAAGTTGAATCTATTGAAAAACAAGGCCCACCTGGCCCGCCTGGCATTGAGCCACTTAGCTGCACGGATGTATTGCAGATTCTTGTGATCCGTCTAGACTAGGAATGGTTGATCTGACCCTTCCAGCCAATGTCGCCATTCCTCCAGGGCCGTCTTTACCGCCAGCAGTCCTGTCCCCCACGTCATAATTCCTCTCAGTGGGTGATTTACGTGACAGGTAGGCACAGGGATGAAGCTTTCCGTCCTCTGGAGACCTTTGTGACAGGGTGGCTCCAACTCCTAATTCGGATGCATCCACCTTCACCACGAACTGCAAGTTTGGATCAGGGATTGTGAGAATGGGAGTTGAGGTAAACCTTTGTTTAAGTACCTGAAATGCCTGCTCCATTTGAGAAGTCCACCGAAACTTTACATGAGGAGAGGTTAAGGTATGCAGGGGAGCGGCTAAAACGTCTCTAAAAATTTGCAAAACGCTGCACCAGCTTACGGCTGGTGGGCATGGGCCAATTGACCACCGCACTGACCTTAGATGGGTCCATTGGCACCTTGTTAGGAGATACCACGAATCCAAGTAACAAGACCAAAGTTGCATGGAACTCGCACTTCTCTGCTTTGACAAAAGACTGATGGTGGAGAAGACGCTGGAGAACTTGGCGGACATGTTGAACATGGCTCCTCTCATCCGGAGAAAAGATGAGGATATCATCCAAGTAGACGGACACGAATGAGTTGAGCATTTCTCTGAGTAAGTCATTCACAAGGGCTTGAAACACAGCTTGGGCATTCGAAAGTCCAAAAGGCATGACCAAATACTCATAGTGGCCTGTAGGCGTGTTAAAAGCCGTCTTCCATTCGTCCCCCTGCCTTATCCTTACAGATAAGTGATAAGCATTTCTAAGGTCTAGCTTGGTAAAAATCTTTGCGCCCTTTAATAACTCAAACGCAGACGAGAGTTACGGAAGGGGGTACCTGTTCTTAATGGTGATGCCCCAGCACGTGATCAGGATGGTCGAATAATCCCTGCTGACAGGGAATCAGTAATGTAGATCTGCATGGCCTCCCTTTCCGGGGCCGAGAGAGAGTATAGCCTACCCTTTGGTGGTGAGGTTCCTGGCAGGAGGTCAATGCAGCAATCATAGGTCCGGTGAGTTGGCAACGAGTCGGCTCTTGTCTTGCTGACTACCTCTTCTAGGTCCCAGTAACACGAGGGGATCTTAAGCAGGCTAGGGTCAGTTGGCTCTGGAGATGGGGTGACTGCAGCCCCGACCATCCTGGCTGGGAGGTTTTCAGACATGGTGACTTGAGAAGGAAGCTGACAGAGCTGGGAGATAGATGGTCTACAGCAGGATATTAAGCAGTTCCTACCCCAAGAGATTATCTCTCCAGTACTCCAATCAATGTGGGGATTATGTTTCTTTAACCATGGTAACCCGAGAATGATGGCATGAGTAGGAGAGTCAATGAGGTGGAAACAGATGTCTTCTCTGTGATTACCTGCTACCAAGAGATGGAGTGGTTTTGTGCGATGAGTAATCCGGTATAAGAACCAACCATCAAGAGCACTGGCCTCCAGAGGCTTGGGTAGAGTGGATACCTTGAGACCCAGTCTTTTTGCTAAACTCCAGTCCATGAAGCTCTCGTCGGCTCCTGAATCCACTTAAGCCTGATATGAAAAAGTCTGGGCGGACACAATTATCTGAACCGGAGTTAAAGATCGTGACAATTCAGAGGATATATTCCGACTCACCAATCTTCATCCTTGGAGACCCCTTGTCCTTCAATGGGCAGCGGGCTAAGAAGTGACCCAGTTGAGCACAGTAAAGGCAGCGTCCCTCCAGAAGGCGGCGCTGTCTCTCCTGCGGGGACAATCTGGCACGGCTGACTGCATGTACTCCTCCGAGACAGCAGAGGGTGGAAGCGAGTACCGAGGCTGCGGAGCTCTGGAAGCCAGCTGCGAGGAAGAAAACGTGCAGAGTCGATCTCTCTCCCTCAGTCTTTTGTGATCCGGTTATCGATCCGTGTGACCATTGCGATAACAGAGTCGAAGTCAGCGGGAAGATCAAATCTTTGATTGTGTTCGAGAGTACCGGAATGAAAGTGTCGCGGAGAGCGGCGGAGTTCCATCCACTGTCCGCTGCTAGGGTACAGAACTCAATGGCGTAGTCGGTAACCTCCCTGTCTCAGACCAGCCAGAGCACTTGCGGCTTTCGGACGGGGAGCGGTGTCGTCCAAAATCTGATTTAGAGTGTCAGTAAAATCCTGCAGCGACTGGCACACCTGGGAATTCCGAGCCCACTCTGCTGTCGCCCACGCCTCTGCGCGTCCCGAGAGGTGTGAGATCATGAATGCCACTTTGGACCTTTCGGTAGGAAATGAGTGGGCTTGTAGCTCAAAATGAACCCATCATTGGGTCAAAAAGGCCCGGCAGATACCGGAGCTTCCCAAGAACCGTTCGGGCTTGGCCAGGTGAAGACTGGAGGAATGGTAGGAACTCAGCGCCGGGTTGGAATCAGACCGTTGAGGAGCAGGTGCAGCGGCGGCCGGAGAGGACCAACACCAGCTGCTGGATCTGGGCGCTGAGGTGAGTGACCTGGGTCTCGATGGAAGTTTGAAACTCGGCATGTCTGTCCGTTAAATCCCTCACTCCTCTATACACCGCGGACATCTGTTCCTCATGCTGGTTGATGCGCTCGCCCTGAGAGCAGCATGCAGTGGGTTGGAGTCGGCTGGATCCATTATGGCCAGATCATAACGTCAAGCTGGCACCACAATTAGGGTCCAAAAGCACGACTTCCACAACGTCTTGTGAATGAACTCTTTACTATGTAAAGGCAGGCAAACAATAACCAAGGGGGCAGACAAAATACAAGTTTTGGTACACGTGCAGAGGACAGAACCATAAATAACAAGGAACTCGAAGAATCACGCTGGAAAGGTTGGCACAAGGGGACAACACGATCTGGCACAGCTTAAATACACTGGGAGGCTGGTTTTGACAATCAGAGTGGAGAAGCAATCGGTAAACAATGTGAAAACTAAACAACTAATTACAAAGCATGACATAAGTGGAATCACAGATGTTAAAATTCTGAATTATTTCAGTCGAACAATGACCTTTTCCACATGTTTTCTCGCATTTGCGGGAATTTCATGAGCATAGAGCTGTTCCTTGCCTTTTGTGAAGGGTTGCTTATGAAAGTTGGCTCCATCAGCGAGAATATCATCCTTTGGCTCCAGAAGTTCAAAGAATCCTGATTTTAAAGTCATTTCATTGTCAGAAACATGGACTTTCCAACCTTGTGACTAATTGCTCCTGCTGGTCTAATACCAATTAAATATAGAAATGTGTTGTGACGCTTGTACTTTAACCGTGTCTGTGCTGAAGCCGTCAGATAATTAAATCTCTCTATAAAAATCTCTATAAAAGTGCAGGCAACGATACACCGACATGGGCTAAATTCACTTTAAAAACAATTTGGCATGCCCCTGAAAACAGCCTTACTGGTTGACCATCCGATGATTGGTTTTAATGTATGTGCCATTACAGGGAGCCAGGTTCTTGAAGTATTGGATATGACAGTATCTGTTTCATTAAACCAAAAGGCAATGTCCTGATTACTTACGCCCAAGCGCAGTTTCATTAGCACAACTAACAGGTGATATTAAAGGCTCAAAATTCCTTACATCCCCGATATACTATCTTTCCCCTTTGATTGCAACCACTCAAAAATGATAGTGGACAGACATGTAAAGAAGATGAACTGCTGAACTTTGTATCTGATGGAGCTAAAAGAAAATCTACTAATGCGTAGTGCCTCCTTCTGCGGCTCGTTCTCCTCTTCGAGTGTGTTGCATTCTGTGCTCATGGATACACTCTGCCAGAAGCTGACCATACTGAGCTTTGAGTTCATTGTGGTTGGGTTCATGGACCATGGCATGTTCTTCATCTTAAAGATATACATTATACTATGTATGATTAGAAAAATGAATTCCCTTTGCCAAAAAGATTCACCATTTACGGCCTTTAGACATACAGGTTTCATCCAGTGGATTATCACAAAAGTACGATGCTTGGGCAGAGTTCTTGGTGCCTGAGTCAGAACAGACCTGCTGCTTGATTCATTCCTCTTTCTCTTCCTATTGAACCTATAAAAATAACACGTAAATATCAAAAAAAAATTGTGAGGATATACTACCGCCTTTGCTAAAATGAAATGTTAGTAAACCAAAGGAGTAGGTTACCTGTCCATGTTTTTGGAGCTACCATACACTGACTCTGCCTTGAGTAGGCGAACAATGTGGGAACAAAGCATGGATTTTCTGGATCCATGGATGCTTCCCCTATATACATAATCGTGGTGAAGTTGATATGATATGGTATTATCTGATTCCAAGGTTTAGCTAAGTTTGAGCTCATTAATAGCGTTCACTAAATATATTGCATCGTGGTGCAATTCTGTTTTGGTTTGAAGCAGGTGGGAAGTCAGGGATTTTTAAAATGATAGTGTATCCTTTATTGATCACATACAGTCATACAAAGTAGTACACAGTGAAATTATTTCTCTGCGTTTGACCCATCCCTGACAATCAAACCAATCTGTCCCTAACGACTCCTGATGACTCATACCCACTCTCATTAGTTATGCCAGATCATCCTGTAAATTGAAACACAATGTCCACATTCATGCTCATGATGCACCGAACTGTCCATCTCTGTCCATTTTCCCATAAGTCGTGAACAAGACCCAATATACTGGGGGGAGTAATCCAACGTTTTTCAAGCAAAGAACCATTGCCTCATGGCCGGTGTTGCTGACTCTCAGTTCCAACAGATTTACACTCAGCTGCAAGCAGCTCCACTGCACACTGAGGACCGCAAACGGATGCAGCCTACAGAACCACATCATCTGCATGGAGCAGCGATTCAATTTCCCCAAACTAGATACTCTGCTCACCATCTGCGTCCTGAGATCCTTCCATGAATATCACCAACAGGATTAGAGACAAGAGCAAACATTGGCAGAGTCAAAAACCCACTGGGAATGTTGGTTGAGATGTGATATCAATAAATCTGGCTCTACAAGATATGGCTTTATCTAGTGGAAATAAAAGTGATATGTATTCCTGTAGAATCCAGTGCTGTAGCAAGGAATATGCCATTATTTAAAAAGGAAAAAACATTTATTGTGTATATATATATCTAATAGCACACCTCACTATGAAAAGAAGAACAAGAGAACATTGAAGCTGAGTTTCATCATATTGCAGAGGGAGGCAGCTACTAGCACAAGTTTTCTTTAAAAAAAGTTTGAAGGGAGCCCCGACTTCAAAGACATTAAGGCATCATCATGCCATAAATGTTTTTGCATAATGATACATGATTTTAAGAACACATAAAATCCCGTTATTAATATCTAAATGCTCAAAGTTGGAGACATATTTGGCCTACACAGGTCGCCATCGCATTATGGGTTGATGTCGTAGAATGGTTGATGTCGCACTGAGTCATTGTAGTTGGTTGTTGTTTCATAGCATTGGTGAGAGGAAAATCGATATAATGCTGAATAGTGCTGCTTTTGAATGAATGTACTCGAAGGGCAATACGGGAAGCGATGTAAGTCTTCACAGCTTTCACAGAGATAAGAAGAGGAGAAAACATGTTTTATATTTGTTTATTGCCTTGTCCATTTAATTTAAAATTATTTTATATGACGTTCATACTATGAAAGTTCAGTTAACCGGAGTCCAATTCCTTGTATGCATATACATGGCCAATAAAGCTGATTCTGAAAACGGTTGGAAAACGCCTGTGGACGTAAACAACTTCCAAAGGATCCCCGTTGGTTTTGGATGGGTTTTTCTGTTTCTGTAAAGGGTTACTATTCTTGATCCGCATGTGGTAATTTGTAGTGTAGCATCTGCCACCACCTTATGAACGTGTTGGAATGGATGCACCATTTTCCATTTACCATTTAATCACCTCAATCAGGACATTGTAATGCTGCGTTTGTTTTATAAAGATAGAAGTGAGTTAACACCACTATAACCTTCTTCTGCCTGAATGGATTAAAAATATGCATTGGTTTATTTGCTTCATTGCTTAGAGCCTATGGAACTGTGACGTATTTATCATGATAGGTATGTGTGTCATAATCTCGCAACTCAATATACACAACCCTGCCTACAAAATGTTACAATGTGTAAAATACAAATATAAACAGATTGACAGGAAATTAATTGCAAATAATGTAAATATAGATTTAAATATGTATTTGTCACACATATAGCACGAAGACAACATTTCAAATGCTGTAACAGCATAACTGTTTTCGAAAATGAATTGCTCCAAATGTTTGTAGCTGTGTTTGTATAAAGTTGGTCATATTTTCCCACAATCTCTCCTCTTCTTTTATTACAAGCCTTTAGGATCTGAGGCTTTGATTTTGGAAGTGGAAGTTTTTCCCCTTTTTGACTTGATATTTCTGCCACACTTCGTTTTGGGGACTCCTTTGACGTATTGTACAATTCATAATGTGACAAACAGGGATAATAGGCAGGCCGGTTTAGAACCCGGACTCTTGCAGTGCAGAGCCATGCTGTTGTAGATGTGCAAAATGTGGTTTGGCATTGTTTCTCTGTAATCAATAAGGCCTGACCTGAAAACATGTTGTCTACTTAATGTTGTATCAAACAGATTACATTGTATGTACCTGATGTTGGTCCGAAAAATGTATGATGTTCAACATTAGGTGCCTTCACAGATGCGCCTGTTGCCCCTGCCAGTTTGCACCAATGCACCGCGTACCATCAAGGATGCTGGCTCCTGAGCTGATCACAAGCCAGCTGGTTCCTCCTCGTTAGCCAGTAAGATGCGCCCTCCATGATTTCCCAGAAGAATTTGGGATTTTCAGCGGTCAGACCACTTTTCCAATCTGCTTCAGAGCTCATCTTAAATGAGCTTGGATCCAAAGAAGGCAGTGGCGGTTCTGGATCTTATTTTATAAACTACGTTGGTTTTTGGAAATGAGGAGGAGCCCCTGCAATGATGTCCACTTCAGAATCCCATCTGTTTCTAATGCAGTGCCATGTGAGGCATAGACCTCTGCAGAAATGTCTTCATGTTCTCTAACATTCTGAATGAAATTATGAACTGTAAACAAGGGAATTCCTAAATTCTTTGCAATTACACATTGAAAACATTAATCTTCAATGGTGCACTATTTGCCATTGCAGTCTTCTTTATTTTGGTGAAACCCTCTTGATCTTCACATCAGAGAAGTTCCGCTTCTCTGGAATGTTCTTTTTAAATCCAATCATATTACGAACCTGTTACTTGTCGACCTAATTATTTGTGAAATGTTCCACCGGGTGTTTTCTTTCAGCATGTCAAAAAATATTCCAGGCTGTGTCCCAGCATTTTTTAAAACATGGGCATATCGTTTTCATAATCAATTGAAATTTCTCAGCCTCAACATTTGATATGTTGTCAACAAAATATGTTCCATCTCCGTTTTAAATATCCCATTTGGTTTTTTTTTAACAGTGAACTTGAAGGAAATCCAAGGCACTCTGTGCGCTTTAAAAAAATAAAAAGATTAAAAAACTTTATTATTGCAAGGCTATTCAAGGGCCAAAAACTTGATGCTGACCGTATCAGCTCCACGAACGTTCATCAGGGTGTCAGAAAAAACGAATGACAGCAAATATACGTCGTTAAATAAGCGGAATCAACCAGTGACTAAATCATGACAATAATCAATGTTACTGAAAAAAAATAATTTTAACATTCCAATGCATGATGTAAGACATCAAAGGGCCCAAAACAAAAAGCTATAAAATTTTATATTTTAATGTTATATTGCATCTAATAGAAAAAAAGGAAATCTAATTGATGCAGAAGTAATGCACTCTGGAGTGGTACAGATATGGGTGCCCTAGAAAAATTATCCAGTGGTGTACATATGTCGTCCGTATTGCATATTTGTGTTCAGTGATTCTGTCCCTTAATCGGAGTCTGATATTCATTTGATATGTTGTCTTTGTGCTGTTTTCAAATAAATATGATTTTCTGATTTTTAGCATTGCTGAACATCGAAACCTCATATTTAGTAAATTCCGTTTAAATTACATTTAATACAGCTTCCAAGGATTTTACTTAAATACGTTGATGCTTTCAGTTAATATTTTATTAACATATCACATTTCACTCTCAGAAATTCTTTAAAACCTGAGCCTGTTGATGATATTTAAGATTTATTGATCGAGCCAATCATCCGGCGATCGTGATGTCACTACAAAACTTAGTTGCAATCAGTTGAAATATTTCACTGTAGCACACAATGGTGGACTGATCAAACAGCTCTCTGACATTGCCAACCTGGCTTATAAATGCATTTAACAGAATATATGGATACAATTTATAAAAAAATTGTTTTATGGTTTTACCCCAAAAATGATCAACAATACAGTGACATCATATTCCTCAAATTATGAGATATGGCGGGAAGTAGCCAGGAAAGTTATTTTAATCTTACCCGTTGGGCAAATTCCTTTGAAAGTTTGTTGCATTTCTTTCTGATGGAACCTAGGCTGTCAGGACAGATTGATGGCAAAAGCGGTATTTACAAATTAACATTTGACATATTGGAGATAGTAACTTCCACCAAATTTACTACAGATATTTGCCCAATACAACTGTGTGCACTTGTGACTGAAAAGGTAATCTCAGTCAATTGCAAGTAACAACCCAAAAAAACATTTTTACAGGTTTAAGAACACAGCTGTTGCCATTTGATTGTCATAATACCTGTGTTTGATATTTTAGGATAACAAAATGAGGGAAAATCTGGTCTGGTTTATATTTTCATCTATTCCACCAGAAAAGCTAAATTACAGCATAGTTTGCAGCAAAGTCCGCCATGCTTTTAATCATGTTAGGCAAATGTACATTGAGACAGACAGAGGTTGGGGCCGAAAGTGGGATATGGGACCCAATGAACCACCCCACCAGTGATCCAGAGCGCTACCCCGCCCAGACTTGGAGCCATGTGGAAGGCTTATGGCTACCTTCTGTAGCTAAGCTTCCATCACTGCTGATCTGTCTGAGAGCAACTAAACATCTGCATGGAAAAAAGAGGGAGCGATAAAGGAGTGGGCAGTGGTGAGGGGGAGCGAGGCAGGATTAGGAAGATGGATTTAGATGTTGGTGAAGGGTATCCAAACGGTGAGAATTAAGAAAAAACAGTGAGCAGTAAAGCTTATCAAGGCAAGAGAGATTTAGCAATGACTGAAATCTGTCTTCTGCAGCAGTAGAAATGGTCTTCTGGTCTAAAGAGAGAGGAAGCCATCCCACTGAACACAATATCCCTGAAGGCTTTTATATATTCTCCATTTAAAGCTTCGACAAATAAAAAAATAATGGCAGAGTTGTTTCCTTAGATGTCATAGTATTAAAAGATAACCACTGTCGAAAAATTTCAAGCACATTCTCAGTTCAATTTCGGCTACAGGTTGAGTAAGGCATAACTGATAGTAAACTTTTTTTTTACATATAGATTTCA
The DNA here is from genome assembly GCA_037951165.1 of Lophius americanus. Taxonomy (NCBI): domain Eukaryota; kingdom Metazoa; phylum Chordata; class Actinopteri; order Lophiiformes; family Lophiidae; genus Lophius; species Lophius americanus. The sequence continues at coordinate 719,362 of JBBDHG010000289.1, read as the reverse complement.
CTTTCATATAAATCAGACTTTCCATCTTGGTCACTGGGCTCAAGCTTGTCCAGGCTGACACTGGGCGAGACATCACAGGGCTAACACTAGCATTTCAAAGATACAGCATATTTTTGAATCTGTGCAAACATGGATACAGTCAGATCAACACCAACACACACGGCTGTTGGTCGATGCAAAAGATTTGTTGAATTTCCAGACAGTCCTATCAACAAAGAGACAAAAGCCTACAACTGGCAAAACCAAAGACTACAGACCACTCCAAGTCGGATGGATATTTCACAAATGTGCTCTCACCAGAGGATCAAAGCCATGGTACTTCCCAATCAAATCTCAAAGCCTGACCTCAGAAGGTACCACCCTATGACCTGTCTGATCTCCAGTCTCCCTTTGTGCTCTGATGAAGGCCCAGTCGGCCCAAACGTTAGCACGCATGTTGTTATGACAAGTCCAAAATAAATTGATGTAACTGAGTTTATGCACTTTGCACTGGAATTTTTTTTGTGCTCCCTTTTTGGTTCCTCATTAATGATTATATATTTTGAGTAGAAGCAAAACAATAAACTGGGAAGACCGTCTTCTCCACGCCCTTATTAGCGCTTTCAACCTCTTGGTATTAATGTCAAGACAGCATGATGTGGAATGCTGACAAATTCTTTGTTTCTGCCTGATTTAACAGCAAAGACAGCATTTCAGACATGCACGATTTGACTCATTTCTGTATATCTCATGCCTTCTTTATAAAACGTGGATACCAAACAAAAATGTTTTAATTCCAAGTAGTACTGTAATACTTAGTTTAGCCAAGAAATGATCCACAACTGGGTCACCCTGAACCAGCTTAACAACCCAGAAAGTCCACCATCATCCACATTGTCTCGAAGTTCATGCCTCTAAAGGATTAATGAATATCTCATCTCATCTCGGTTTTGGACTACAGCAGACTCATGAATGCATAAATTTAAAATGCTTTGCATGTATCACGGCTCAGACCAGATCAAAAGTTCTGTAAATTAGAAGATGTTTGACCACAGGATAGTTGACTTAGTCAATTTTCTTATTCAAATTAGGGGGCTTCCTCCTGAAATAACTTTAATTTTCACCTCACTTTTTTACTAAATCAAAAGTATTAGTTAATACCGGGAGGCATGCTGCAGAATAATTTACCCTGTCAAGATCAAAAAAGAGTTTGAGGGGAATTAATGAACTTGTTAAAGGTTAAGTGTCAATGTCTCGGAGAGAAGATAACAGTGACAGAAAAAAGTTCATTGTGTTGAAAGTTATCTTTCGGCTGCAGGATCACTGAAGTGTCAATCACAGCTAAACACTTCAAAATGTGTTTTGGCTCAGAGAGAGGTACTCTGAGAAATGGCCTCTACTTTACATCTGGGTATAGTTATTGATCCCCATACTCTCTCCACTTCCTTCTCTCTTTCACAACCAACTTCAAGAGACATTGTAGAGGTTTACATGAGAGTGTTTTTCTCATGCACGTACACAGGAAGGTGATGTTCATTCATCTCCAGCTGATGGCTGCAACATTATTGCGTTGACTGAGGGTGACAGTAGCTGTCGTGGCTGTCAAACAGTTCAGCCTGCAGCATCTCAAACTGCAGGTTATAGGGTGACTGGTGACATGCTCAATCAGCCATTAAAAATAAATCACTGTCAGCCATATGTGGTGGCTTGCACTCAGTCATGACAGCGATCAGACTCATATAGGTCCTACTGGACTCAAGGTGACGGCAAGGGAAGTTTGTGGGTTGAGGTTAAACCAACGTGAGTAACCTCGTCCTCAAGAAGACTATTGGACGTTCATTAAATATTGTAGTGAAGAAGAAAGAAAGAAAGAATCCTTTATTATCCACATAGTACAACATAGTGAAATTACTTCTCTGCATTTGACCCATCCCTGAGGGAGCAGTGGGCAGCCCCTCGTGGAGCGCCCAGGGAGCTAAGGATTCAGGGTCTTGCTCAAGGACCCTACGACAAATAGACCCTGTTGGGATTTGAACTGGCTACCTTCCGATCTGGAGACGGCCGCTCCACCCACTGAGCCACAGCCGCCCGAATAAAAATCGTCCAAGTTTGGCTGGTAAATCAGCCAAACTTGCGATCTTCTTTCAACATGGTGAAAATTACTGTCTTGCCTGTAGCAACCCTCTTTTCTTAAGGGTCATTGCATGTCCTGTGTGGTAATCCGATGTGGAACATGTGGACAACAGTTTAGGATCAGTAGCAGTAATATGTGACACCTGCTGTGGCTTAATGTGCAGCTACAGGGGGTCAGCACATGTTGGAATTTTCTTACCTTTGTCTCATCTTGTTCCAAACCTGGATGGAATGAGACCATAGTAGTACTGAAAAAAGAAATGCTGCAACACAAAACCCTCTGTATGGGAATTGTTGGGTTGCTGTAAGATAAGTATGGTCATACTTGCTCCACGCAGAGAGAGCCCTGGTATAATTTTGTTGTATTCTGAAAGAAAGTTATATTCGTTTCGTTATCCTCCGCTTATCCGGTTCCGGGTCACGGGGGCAGCAGTTTTAGCAGGGAAGCCCAGACTTTCCTCTCCCCGGCTACATCCACCAACTCCTCTAGGAGGATTCCGAGGCGTTCCGACGCCAGCCGAGAGATATAATCTCTCCAGCGTGTCCTGGGTCTGCCCCGGGGTCGTCTGGGGGGCATCCTGACTAGATGCCCTAACCACCTCAACTGAGTCCTCTCGATACGGAGGAGCAGCGGCTCTACTTTGAGCCTCTCCCGAATATCTGAGCTCCTCACCCTATTTCTTAGGCTGAGCCCAGCCACCCTGCAGAGAACACTAATTTCAGCCGCTTGTATCCGCAATCTCATTCTTTCGGTCGTGATCCACAGTTCATGCCCATAAGAGAGGGTCGGAACGTAGATGGACCGGTAAATCGAGAGCTTTGCCTTTCGGCTCAGCTCTCTCTTCACCACAACGGATCGATATAGCGTCCGCGTCACTGCAGACACCGCACCGATCCGACTGTCCATCTCCTGCTCCCTTTTTCCCTCACTCTTGAACAAGACCCCGAGATACTTGAACTTCTCCTTTTGAGGCAAAAACTCCTCTCCGACCCGAAGTGAACACTCTACCTTTTTCCGGCTGAGAACCTTGGCCTCAGACCGGCCGCTTCACACTCGGCTGCAAATCGTTCCAGTACGAGCTGGAGGTCAGTGTTCGAATGTGCCAATAGGACCACATCATCCGCAAAAAGCAGAGACAGTATCTTAAGGCCACCGAACCAGAGACCCTCCGCCACTTGGCTGAGCCTAGAAATTTTGTACATAAAAACTAAGAACAGAATTGGTGACAAAGGGCAGCCTTGGCGGAGTCCATGTCATGCCTTGTAATTAGGTTTGTTGTCATATGGTTTCCTGATTGCTTCTCCACCCTTGATTGTTAAAACCTGGGACAAGTGACCCACCTCCATGTCATTCAGCTCTGGTACCTCCTGGGAATATGTGTTGGTGGGATTGAGGAGATCCCCAAAGTATTCCTTCCACCGCCCGATAACCTTGTCAGTTGATCCAGCCCGTAGACAGAGTGGACGAATGACTGCTTTCACCCCCTGAGACGCCGGACGGTTTGCCAGATTTTCTTTGGGGTCGACCAAAAGTCCTCTTCCATGGTCTCACCGAACTTCTCTCACGATTGGGTTTTTGCCTCTGTGACTGCCACAGCCACGTGTCGCTTGGCCTGCTGGTAGCTGTCAGCTGCTTCAAGAGTCCCACAAGCCAGCCATGCTCTGTAGAACTCCTTCTTCAGCCTGACTGCATCCCTCACCTCTGGTGTCCACCAGCAGTTTCGGGGATTACCGCCACGACTAGCACCAGCGGCCTTGCGACCGCAGCTCCCAGCAGCCGCCTCTGCAATTGCAGCACGGAACATGGTCAACTCAGGTTCCATGTTCCCCGCCAACCCTGGAACGCAGATGAAGGTCTGCCGGAGGTGGGAGTTGAAGACCATACTGACAGGGTCCTCGGCCAGACGTTCCCAGCAGACCCTCACTATTCTTTTGGGCCTACCAGGTTTGTCCCAGGCAGAGAGCTGGGCAGCTATACGTAAGCCCACACCAGCCCCCTCACCTGAAGCAACTCCAGCATAGTAGAGAGTCCAGCCCCCATCGAGAAGGCGGGTTCCAGAGCCGGTGCTGTGCGTAGAGGCGAGCCCGACTGTATCTCGTCTGTACCTCTCAACCTCTCGCACAAGCTAAGGCTCTTTCCCCATCAGTGAGGTAACATTCCAAGTGTAATCAAGCATTCAGAAACTGTTTAAAGTTTATTCAACTGAAAAATTCCACTTTGACTAGGGGATGGTACAAGAAGTGCTCAGATCAGAAATAAGAGTTGCAATCTAGACAAAAGAAAAATATTACAACTGTGAAATTATTGGGTAAAGGCACTCCTGAGGTAAAGTTTTTATTTTTTTTATTAGTTTTTATTTATGATGGTCGGAAAATGTAGTTGTTGTTTTTTTGTTGGTATATTGCTTTAATAAGGTTAAGGTTACTCTGTTATCAGTTCAAATTAATTTACACCTTGACGGCATTTAATTTAAGTCTTTTACAATGAATCCTAAATTTATCACATGATATTTTTTAATGTGTAAAATAAAATGGAAGCAAATTCAATTAGCTTTAATTAGTACATTATTTGAGTAAATGATCTTAGTGGCCTTTTACCGCTGACCGGGCGTGAATAAACCCTCCGTCTTTTCTGAGAAGGGACACGAGTATCTGGAGTACATAGTGTACACAATTAAAGAAAAGTTCCCCTGTGAGGCAAATCACACCACCACTACCTCCAAGTTTTGTCAAGGTTTTATCTACGTTGTTTTTTTTTCCATTTCTTCATATGATGAAAAATAATGACTATGTAGTCATCCTTGCAGTCATTGTTTGGCACAGGTGCAGAGTAGATGTTTGGATCACCTTCATGACACGACATCTCAAGTTTGAAATTGTCTATCAACACCAAACCATAACTGACAAGAGAGAGTTTCAAGACAGCACTTTTGTCCCAAGTTGATGACACTGCACTAAGCAACTTTTTTAAAACTCAATTTCATTCTAAATTCTGCGGCGTTTCTAATAGACATTTGATTTGATGCCGGCGTGTTTATTCAAACTCTCAGGGTTAATTTATGAGTTATTGCAGCATACCCCAAAAGTGCTCACAATGGTTAGGATAAAGTTGATAATGATGTCACTTTGTGAAGTTACAACGTTATGTCACCAAAATTGAATCATATCAAGGATATTTTAGATCCTACTCGTGTGTAAAATTTCAGGCAAATCCAGCCATTCTTTTAAAAAGTACAGATGTTTCCCTTATTCTCCCATCTCTTTATATAATGTATATAGTATAGATATATTTTGCTACCAACGAGATGCAATGCAAGAAGGTTATAGGCTGAAATACACCGCAGCCCGATCTTTCTTTGCAGAGTTTGCATGTTGTTTCCATGTTTGCGTTGGTTTTCTCTGGGTACCCGGCCTCCTACCACAGTCCAAAACAAGAGAAGTGGCTAACGGGTCACTCGAAATTGCTTGTAGGTGTAAATTGTTGCCTGTGTCAAGGTGATGTCTGAGTGACGGTGGGACGCGATCGCTCAGACATCGGTCGGTCGTCCACCTATCTGATGGTTAGTGGTTTGATCACTGGCCCCTGCATCCACTTGTCAGAATGTCCTTGGGCATCAAACTTGACCCCAAGTTGCTCCCAATGGCTGTTCCATTGGTGTATAAATGATGGCGTGAATGGTTACTGCTCCTGATGAGCATGTGGTGCCTTGCATAGTAGCCTCTATCATGATTGTATGAATGTCTGTGTGAATGGGTCTATGCTGGCTTGCATTGTAAAGTGCTTTGAGTGGTCGAGCAGACTAGAGAATCGTTATTTAAGTACAGTCCTTTTACCATTTACCTTGTGTCACCCTTGTGATGAACTGGCAGCTTATGCAGGTTGTACACTGCCATTGCCCAGTGTCAGGGATAGTATCCAGCCCCCCCCAACAAAATAAGTGGTCAGAGAATGAGAATGGATTAATGTTTTGCCAAAAACAAATCTCTGACCATCTATTACATCTTATAATTCGTCGTCATTTCCAGATACCTGCATAGAAGTCTGTCGAAGCCTTATTGGCACAGAGTGACATGTTAATCTGGAATGTCAAAGAATAAGAGAAGTGTTGCATTTATAAAAAAAAATGGCATCAGTCATCAACTTTCAAAATTGTGTCCCGTCTTAATATTTTCATCTCCAAATCTGCTCTATTCCCCGCCTGGGATTAATAAACAAAAAAAAAGTTTATTATGGAAAAATTAAATTTTCCAAAAGCACTCCATAAAAGTTTTTCATTGGATCAGGACTGAACATATAGGGGGCACTTACAAATAGAAACCAGCGCAAAGTAGACTGATGTAATAGTGTGAAATAGCCCAGAGAGAATTACCTTCAAATGCCAAGAGCTGTAATCAGAGATTCTGTCCAGGTCTTTCCACAGTGGAATATTACATCTACGCCGAAACACTGTCCAGAGAGGCGTGCTCCCCGTAAAACATCAATCGCAGCTTTCACAATCCTGACTCTCCCTACAGATCAGGAATAAAAAGGCAGAAGGGGCCTTTCAAACTGCATGGTTGGTGTTTCAATTTAGGCCGGCCAACTTTTCCATTATGAAAAGAACTTTTGACGAAGACAGGTGGAGTGTCGTGTGCTGGTGCCATGTCGATGAGTTAAACCCTGAGGGTAAAATACAAGCTGCCTGTCAAATATATTGCAAGGCACAGAAAAGCTCACTCCAGGGTTTAACAGCTGGCTGGTGCGGGAGGAGGTAAAATGAAGATGAGCAGGTGGAGCGGAGGGGAAAAGAGTCCAACCTTAATTCCCTAAACTTTCTCCTGAAGGAAGCACTTTTTTTAATTCCAGACTCATCCTTCCCTGGGGAGGGTCTGTTATCAGCTGACTCTTTCTTCCTTCCCCTGTTTCCCTTTCGCCTGTTTCTCTCCGCGATGAATCTGCCTGGTGTGATAAGGCAGACAAACGTTACCGTTACAGGGCTATTAAAACCATTTCCCCCCGCAGTTTTGAAATGATTATCGCCTTAGGCCTATGGTTACAGGTTAGCTGATAGCTCACCTCAATCTGCCCATATCTGTGTGACTCTTTGAGGCTTAGGGCCTGCTGGGTGGTTGAAGATTAAATGCCTTGCTTATGACTGCTTGAATACCATGGGGGAAGCGGTAAAGGTGGGGGTGAGAAAAAGAAAAAAAGTGGTGGAAGAAATGAAAAGAGCAGGAGTCCTGACACCCACAATGCTGCGGCGGTTGATAAGGGATATGGTGACAGCTCTTCCTGTCTCTGTCTGAGTCCTGCACTGACTTCATTTGGGACATATTGTCAAGTAAAGGGCAGCTTCCATCAGTGTTGAAAGAAGGCAGGCTTTCAAAAGTTTTCCGCATTTGTTTTGGGATATACATTTAATCTATAATAAATTGGATTAAGGTGAGATATAAGTCACGATGTGGAACACCTTGGGCTAGGATTGTTTTTTCTGTAATGCAAAACCTAATAAAAATCATTTAAAGGCTGAAGCAGTCTCATTTACAAACATCTAAAACTCCTTACATTAGACATTTGTCAGCTACTGAGATGTCTACAGTATCCTCCAGTGTAGGCACATCCAGCCAGCACTGTCTCCAAAATCCTCTCAAGCATCACGTCTGCTCCATAGAGATATCACCACCTACGCCAGGTGCCGCTGGCTTCCTCCCATTACTTGCTCCGTACTTATTTGTCTGAGAATGACTGATGGTGGTTCTTTATTTCTGTTTATTTCCTGCCCCACGTTGGAATGTCTCACCTACTGAAAGTTGATCCAGGTCGAATTTGATCTTTTCTGTTATGCAGGTGTTGTTGTTTTTTTGAGACATAGCATAGAGATGCCACAGACTCGGTCATCACTCTATGAATGTTTGTGTGAATGGGTGAATGATGGCTCGCATTGTATAGCGCTTTTGGTGGTGGAACAGAGCAGAGCTATATAGGTAAAGTCTATTTACCATTTTTCATCCGTGGGAAATAACCTGGGCTTTAGAATTTTGCTAAACAGGCATCATGTTGCTTGGCTTCCAAAATTGGAGACAATTAAGCATATTCAGGCTAAAATGGTATTAAATGGTTGTGGTGAAGCAAACTAGAAAGGTACACATTCCATTTTTATATTTATGTGAGTTTACCTAGTAAACAGAGCAGTGGTCTTAAGAGTGATAAGGCAATGACATTAGTGTCTATTAACGAAGCAAAGGTGGGAACAGCACTCCTAAAGCTATCCTGAAACCTTCTTAACAGAATAATCTGACAGCTGAGCCACTTAATTTAGGTGACAACTAATATGTATTAGCATTTATTTAATTGCGCTGAGAAAATTTCCTCTCTAATTGACCTTGGCCCTTTTACAGTATAATTACTAAGACGTCACTTTGGCTCACAGCAGCCATACATATCCTGTAAGGTCCCTGACCCTGCAGTCTGCATGAAGAATGAAGCAGCTGATAAAGCGAGGCTTACAACGGCCTAATGACGAATTATCAGCAAGTAGAACTTGAGAATTCATTTTCAATATAAAAACCTGATAATTCATGTGGGAACTAGTAAGTATGCGGTTAATAACACCAATCGGGACGCATTAAGGTTACTCGAATAAAAAACGGCTGTTTTTTGTCTTGGATTATTTCTGCATACGCATCAAGACAATAGTTACTGATAAATGTTTTATGGTTACGCTTAATGTCGTAAATCGTTTGTTACTTCTGTTTTTAAGACAATAGGCTGCCCAATGCTGCTTCTTTGCTTTAAGCATTCAAGACATTTAACTAAAGACTAGATATATCATAAATACAACTATATTACAACTTGTTTATATCTTGAAAATATTACAAAGAACTGATTAAGGCAAAGGGCTTTCTCTTCAGAAAATAGTTTGTCAGGAGCGTCACGCAGCGAGTACCTGCTTATAGATATAAGCAGGTACTCGCCATCTTTTGGCTACACCATCCCACTTTTATCTGATGCTTTAGTCAATAATTTGTTCGCTAAGTTGTTTGCTCTTTCTGCTGTCATTCAGCCATCATTTCTGTTTGGCAAAGATTTGTTGCCCCCCTTCCACCTCAACCCTGAAACACCAGGCCATCTCCATTCAAATCCTCCAACCAGAATCGTTCATTAAGCCATAGCCCTGGCTTTTTATAATGTTTTTAAAATACATTGTAGGTTGTGACTTGAGTTTAAGGCTCAAAACCAGACTACTAACGTACATCTTCTTTGTTGTTGTGCTTAATGTTTTCTGTAACTGAATGAACCGGGTAATACAATGGCTGCCAATTCAGCTCCCATCGCTTTTCTCAGTGCCGTGCTTTCAGGTTGGACAAGAGAACAAAAACTAATTATTTCAATTCTCTCAGGATTAGTTGATTGAGACCTCAAAAGAGTTTTAAAGCAACTGTTCTCTAGCATTGGGCCCCGAAGGTTGTTATTTTTCCCTGGCATAACGTTATGAGGAAAATTCTGGTAATGAAAAAACAACAGCGTGAACCTAGCCTCCAGTCCAGAGCCTGCTCCCTGGGGAGATGTGAACATCTTATGATTGAGGCATTTCAATAGTGGAGTTCGCTATTAATCATCTCACTCATATGTCCGCTTTGTGTTTCCTTTTTATTTCCTGGAGTAGCCATTCTACTCAACCGTAAAAAAAAAAAAAAAAATCCCTGCCACTTACAGTCAAGTAATGTCTTCCTTCCTGCTCCATAATAAGAAATTACTGGCAAATGTATCTGAGCGCTGACGGTGAAAGCCCTGAATACATGAAGTCCATCAACAATTAAATACCAGAATGGTACAAAATGGCTCTCAGGCCAAGCGCTGATGCTCGCCCTGATGCAATTATTTAATTTGAGGACCAGATGAAATTAGTTATTGACGGCCGTTTTCATGAAAATAAACTAAATCTATTGTCGGAAAATGCTCTGAATCAGACATAGTGTTTTTCAACATCGGAATATACACATCATACTAAACACTAAATCCGTCAATGCAGCATCTCTTGCTCCATAAAAGAGAGATTTCCTACAAGTCTGTCCTTTTTTTTCCTTCTGAACAGTCTTACACAACTTTTTCAAAGCTTTAACACTTAGGATCATGTTGTATTTATTTATCCAAAAGATTCAATATTTAAAGATATCTCAAATTCTGCTAATATTGAAATAAAGCTTGACAACATTTTCTATGGTCCTCATTTCCCCTTCAATGAGTAGCATAATATTATGACTTTATCGTCGTAAAATTGCATCTTTAATCTCGTTATCTCATTTTGTTGTCAGGTAAAAGTATGTGCTTATGTACGACCCATGCTTTGGAGTAAATTTCAATAATCAGCATCAAATGTGTATGTAATGACACATCAACTCTGACAGAACCATAAAATGTCTAATGCCTTTTCTGCTTCTTGAAGTAGATTTCTTCCAGTCAATCTACGTTTCAAAAGAATAATATGTGTGTTTGTGTGTGTGAATATTGTGTGTGATGGTGCTTTGACTGACCAAAAGAAAAGGTTTAGAAATGTTACAGGTTCAGAGACACTGACCAAAGGTTATTTAAATTGTGAATTGTCAATGTTCTGGGCTGTTGTCTGTTTCCTGCACACAAAATACGTGTAAATTAATATTATGTTTATACTTAATCACCCATTAAGAAACTGCTATACAATTTCATACCTTTATCACATGACTTCAATTATTTTTGAAAACTCATATCGGCTGCACTGAGTGACAGTTTTATTTTTGGTAAGCATCCAAACCTAAATAAATAAATAAATCAACTAATTTGCTTGAAGATGGATTTTAAATACATTGGATTCAGACATCAACCAGAACAAACACATTTCAGAAAATCCTGAATCTGATATGGACATGTTGGAGTTGATATTTGTATGTTTAAAAATGTATATTAGGTTTTTGCATCATTTAGAATTTATGATAACTTATTTATACATCAAAAATATTATTTATGTTACAAAATTAGAATTGTCCTCAATTAGAAGTTGTAATTTTGACAAAATTGGTAAATTGTGTTATTTGAAAAATGGCGAAGGTGTATTGAGTATTTATTGAATTACTGTGTTTATTATAGTAAGGGTTACCTGATTATCAGGGATGGACATTGTGAATATTCCCTCTGATCAAGTACACCTCACGACGGAGTTCACATGATCTGCCACAATGTTTACTTCAGTCCGACAGTTTTTATCGATACGATTATAACAGTGCAACATGGTTTTAGTTTGGTGTCTAGGCTCCAAACTCCCTGCTGCTGTTTTTAAAAAGGAGCTTGCGGGGTGGATGCTGGGATGCAGGTCGGGCGAATAGAAAAGCCAGCGATACATCAATCAATCAATCAATCTTTATTTATATAACGCCAATTCACAACAACTGTTAATTGTTGTCGAATGGGGTTTTTCAGAACGAGCAGAAAGGCAGGCAGAGGGAGACATGGGGAGTTGTATCAGCTTAGATAAACTGCCAATTAGGAGGAAACTCAGTTGATGACCAGTGAACAAGATGAAGAAAAACTTTTGTCTATGTGTGTCTGCAGCAATGCGCTCAAGTTGTCTCCTTGAACTAACTCAGATACCCCACCCCCTTGTAGTTGGAACAGGTCAAGGTAACATCCATATGATCTCAGAAGGACATTGTCCAAAGCATTACACTGCCTCCCCTGACTTGCCTCCTTCCTACAGTGCCTTCTCCTCACTATAAGTGCCAAAATTAATCAATCAATCAAATTGTATTTATATAGCAGCACTTCAAAACAATTCAAAACAAGAACTCCCAATGCGCTTTCCAAAAAGAGCCAGTATAGATCAAACTCTTTATTGGATGCACCCTTTGGTCCAGATGCTGTTAAAGAAATGTAATAGAACTGACCAGGACAACTTCTTCTACTGACGTACCGTAATGGTTCTGTCAGTCTGTCATCATATTTTACACAATACCAAAATATGCGCAACTTAAGTTATGATCCAAGCTTCAAAAGTTATTCTATTCCTGCAGTATCGATGGCTGTCCATCATGTGAAAGTTCCCTGCTTACATGATCACATGACTTCATCCATCTTTTCACTTCAACTCTGCAAATATGAATATGAATTTAAAATGTAAAACCAAATTTCACTCCATTACGTCGAACTTTGCAATTGATTCACGATTTACATGTACTGAACCATGGAGGCCTCTGGTTACACCAATAGTTCAGATGATGCTCGGACCTTTGAAGATTGGATAAATGAACACACATGCCCTTATTAATTGGTAAACATCCAACAACAGTCGATCCATCCTTATCCCACATAGAGCAGTCTGTGAAAAAGATATCTCGTCTGGACATGGAAGGGTAAAACTGTTATGTTTTAGTTCAAAACACAGAACCAAAATGCAAACTAAACTTAAAAGATAATATGAAGAAAAATAGAATTTAATGGACAAGGTCTCATTAACAAAAAAGACAAACTACAAACAAGAAGCAAAAAAGATATAAATCCAGGAACAAAGGAAAAACATGAAAAATAACAGTAGCAAAATAATAATCAATGAGGGAAACAAAAACCTACAGATATGATAGAGAGCACCGAAGGAAGCAGGACGCGCGAAGAAGCAAAGAATATGGAGGACAATAGGGAACAGGTGAGGAGCAGGGACAGGTGACAGCGTTAGGGAGGAGACACTGGGTGGCAGGATCCAGGGAGATACATTGAAACAGAGAAACTTAAAGAGGGGATCCAGGGAGAAAACACTATGTCAAACAAGGCAACAAGGAAGGGAAATTCAAGGAAATATATATATATATATATATATATATGATTATATATATATATATATATATATATATATATATATATATATATATATATATATATATATATATATATATATATATGATTATATATATATATATATATGATTATATATATATATATATAATCATATATATATATATGATTATATATATATATATATATATATATATATATATATATATATATATATATGGTATGTTATCATATTATGTATTATTTACTGTAATAATTACCTTTTTTTTTTTTTTGGTAAATTTATATTGCCCCCAACAGTATGTTGTCCTGTTTCATATTGGATTTCTTTTTCCATCTCCAGGTTCCTGTGAGGATTAAGAGTGACTCTAAATGTAACTGTGTTGCAGGCTCTGTGAGCCTGTGCCAACAAGCCCTGCCATCATGTCTTATTTACATTGTTTCTCTTGAGTATTCCCCAAAGGAGCCGAGCAGGGGCACAAGTGTAGGGGGAGGGAGTGGGGGAGGGGGCCTAAATGATTCAGAGACCCGGAGCTCAACACAGACCCAGAAACATGCCAGGGATTTTACATATTTATAGAGTCAGAGGTGTTGCTGGGTTGTTTGTTGGGCCCTAGAGGTCAGACTACCATAGGATCATGGACATCTGGTGTTAGGTCATGTGTGCTTGGTTACTCATTAGGATAAATGAGAAGCAGGAACGTGCTAATGACATTTTTTTAATTCTCTCAGCCATATTAAATGGAAAAAAACAAACAAATGCTGCAAGTATTTCTTTGGAGAGTTATCGGAAATACTACTGTAGTATCTAACCTAAAGCACATTCATGCAGACAAAATCTGAATATTGTGACATCACATTTTCCGAGTTTCCACCACAGATGCAGCAGTACTGCATACGTTCTTTATGTGTGCCCTGGGTGCCAACAGTTAATCACACTGTTTTATGTCATTCCTGTCAGCTGCTGAGCATACGACTGATGTCCAAACATCAGACCTGCTACAGTGAAAAAAAAAAATATCCAAAAATATCCAAGACTCCAGTGATGAAGAGCAGAGTGAAGCTCACATCAAAAGCTTTTTTTAATATTTTAGAAAGGAGGAGTTAAAGATTTGAAAATCCTAAGTGTCCTGAATATTTTTATCTAATCAGAGTCGAAAAAGTGGCTTTCATCACGAGTGGGTGAGGACATTTTTCATGAGTTCCTTTGCCTGTATTTAATAGCTTCTCTTAGGAAACAAGTCTGAGCTGGTGTCTTCTGTGTGCTCCCACCTTCACAACCGAAAGAGAAGAACCCGCAAACCAAGTCTCTCTTAAGTTAGGTTGCTTAATTTGCATGTAACAAGATATAGTGTTTTGATGTCTCTTCAGGAACTCTGCGCTCTATCTAAGCACTGTCAACAACTCTGGATTTATTAGATAATGACAATCTACACTGGAATATGGTAATTTATTCATTTTTTTTCAAAAGTGCTTTTATATTGCTTTTTTCTTTTTTACTGGGAGTCTTCAGTGTAAACCATGCTGCCCGGCATATTTTCCTTAACGGAATTAAATGGAATTCAAATGTTTTCTTTCAGAGGTATAGGTTCTACTCAGATTGTATTTCCTAATTATCCTGACATCCTCCAGACTACATGGGGCTAATCAGCAGCTGAGAGTGTTCGGGGCATGAAAGGCAAAGGAAAAGAGCATGTAGGATAATGCTCCTTCCTAAGCAAGGGTTTTCGGCCGCTGTTGCTCAAGGCAACAGCGGCTGATGGTGAGCCATCCCCCACTGCGAGTAAAAGCATTCTACTTTATCAGTTCACAAAGCTTTGAGAAGCTGCAGCATCACACAGAGCTAAATGGACACCCCTCTTGGCATACAGATGGCCCCGGTGGAAATAACACTAAATATAATCCTCTGAAAATTCTCTCCCAGGATGTGACAAAAGAAAGTGAGGCCACCTTTCCACCTGCTCCGTCTGGCACATCTCTGTGTTCTCCTCTTGCTCAGGATAAATAGCCCCGCCTTCAGGCATAGTTTTTCCATCATAACCTTTCGATAAAATTAGACCATCTGTTTTGAAACCTTTAATTTTTTGCCTGTCTCTTTAATGTGTTAATGCTGTGAGCTCTGGTTTGTTATGGCCATTCAATTTCTTGTAAAGAAGACTATTGAAGAAATAAATGAAAGAGGCCTAAAGAACTATTTAATACAACACAGCTCACAGTCAGTTTGCAACTGCGTCACAGTTTGGCACTTAATCGTATAGGACATTGGCCTAATTGCCTACATACAGACACTTACAAATGATAAACTTGCAAGTCAAGATAACAGTTTGATTTAGTTTAATTTGCAGCAGTATTTTAATCTGCAAGGTTAGTTCTGCTTAATTCACATTTTTTATTCTTATTTTTATAGTTTTTGTGTCTGTGCTATTTACATTTCAGTTTAAATTTTACTGAACAATGAATTACATAATATGTGGGACAAGATGGGTGAGCGGCGAGATAGTCAGACACAACATCTTTACTTTGTGCATCCACAATTATTGTTAATACTATAATATATTAACAATAGCTTAAAGTTGAAGCAGGAAGTCCATATTTAACCTTGAAGGATGTTTTCAATAGTCTCTGAATAATATCAAACTTTGCTATTTTTTCTAGATGCGATGTGACAGGAAGCCCTGCCACACCATTTCAAGCATTTTAAATTTTTTATGTGTCATTTAATGCCGTCTGCAAATAGAGTTTTTGCATGTTATTTTTCATGTTCATACATGCAGAAAAAAACAGTTCAGGTGACCTTTTTCATGACATCCTTGTTTAAATGTATTATTATTATTATTATTATTAAGACCATCCTGAACTTGATGCAGCGAAGCAACTCCACAACATTCCACCGCCGACTCAATGTTGGACCATAGATCTATTATTCTTTTAGTGCAAAGTTGTTTTTGGTTCACACTAGATAGAATGGGAACCCTGTCTTCCAAACAGTTCAACTTTTGACTGATCAGTCCATTAAGGATTCTCCCAGAACATCTCAATGTCATGATGGTGTTCATTCCGCATTAATGTTCCTCTGGGTCAGCACTGGCTTCCTTTTTGCCAATCCCCTGTGGATGCCATCTTTGTCTGCTTCTTTGGAATAATCGAGCCATGAAGTCTGACTTGTATTATGTTAAGAGGGGATGGCAATTCATTGGAAGCTTGATTTGGATCTTTTGTGATTTCCTGAATAAGTTATTGGAGGATATTTGGAAGGTTAATTATTGTTCTTCACTTATAGATATCGTGGCGCTGCAGAGTTCCAGAGGCTTAAAAATAGCTTCTGAACCCTTAGACAACCTTCCTCGTCTTTTCTTTTTGAATGGTGACCTCTACGAACCAACTTCCTTTTTCTGAAAGTGTGGGGTAAAGGTGGCTCATTTGGTAGAGCGGTTTTCCACTTATCTGATGGCCGGTGGTTCAAACCCCAGCCACTGTGGTTCACATGTCGAAATGTCCTTGACCTGGGGTTTAGCAAGATACTAAACCCCAGGTTCCACAAGTGGCTGTTCCACCGGTGGCTGTTCCACCAAAAACCAGTGGTTGTTCCAAAAGTGGTTGATGGTGATGAATGATGGTGTGAATGGTTACTGTTCCTGATGAACATGTGACGCCTTCATGGCAGCCTCTATCATCACTGTGTGAATGGGTGAATGCAGACTCGTGTTGTAAAAGTGCTTTGAGTGCTTATACAGTGCTTTTCAAGCAGATTAAAAAAACGCTTTATAAGTAGAGTCCATTTACCATTCAAAGTCCTGCCTTTGATTTGATGAAGTCAGATCTTCAGCCTTCTCAAAAGGAAAGGTCTTCGATGATGTGACCTCTGTACCTAAAATGACAGTCACACTTAATTCAGATTATGTTAAATGACCTGCATGCCAAATATAGAATAAAAAATTGTGATAACACATACAATCAAAACAGGGAGGGACCAGACTCACTGCAATAAAGTTTGGCTAATCTTGGAATCCTGTGCTGAAAACCTGTATAATTGTCTCACTGATATTATTTCTAGATCTGAAGATTTAAATTCAGGGTGGCATACTTTTGTGTGTGATATAAAAAGTTCTGTAATTCAGAAAACAAAAGTGCCAGGATTTCAGTCCATTCATTTAGGATACGTCCTAACACCTGTAAGAACATTTCTGGTATACAGGATGTTTCAGAATCCAAACAAAAGGCCTGAGGATAATCCAAACCAGGCAGAAAGGAATATCCAAATCATTGGAAGAAGTCTTCATGGTCACAAACAATCATACATTGTAAAATGTAACAAAATTGGTTTTCTGCATTTAACCAAACCACACCAAGTAGTATACAGCTATCTGCAGCTTCCAGGGTGTTCAGGGTCTTTCTCAAGGACCCTTCCACATGTAGACTGCTGGGTCTTGATTAACCGGCCTGCCGATCTTCCGATTGGGGGGCAGCTGCTCCACCCACTGAGCTACAGCCACCCTGATAGGCAAAGACCAAAGAAAGGACAACGGAATGGAAACAATCAGGGAGGAGCAGACAATAGAAGCAAGGAAAAAGTGAATGAATTAAAGACCCAGAGGAAAATAAACCTTCAAACAAAAGAAACAGCAGTAAGCAACAAAAAAAGAAATTCAAAGTATGTACACACAGGTACAGCTTTGGGCTTATTTACTCTTTGTAGAATATACATATATATATATATATGTATGTATGTATGTGTGTATGTGTATATATAGATGTATATGTGTATATATATATGTATATGTATATATGTATATATATATGTATATGTATATATGTATATATATGTATGTATATGTATATATGTATATGTATATATGTATATGTATATGTATGTATATGTATATATGTATGTATATGTATATATGTGTATATGTATATATGTATGTATATGTGTATATATATATATATATATGTATATATATATATATATATATATATATATATATATATATATATATATATATATATATATATATATATATAGTCTCCTGCAACATAATTCTCACCATTCTAGTAATTATGATAATTAGAATCAGCTATGAACTTACTGGGCACAAAATAAGGATGTAAGCAATTTGTTGTATTCTCATCAAAATTTCTAAATATGGGATTGATCAGGTGGCCTGTCGGGTGCAATTCGATTATGTCTTCACTCTGCTGCAGGGAATGAAGATGGTAGATAGAAAAGCAACAGTATGCTACTGTCGCTAAAAGGACAATAAAAGCAACAGCATGAAAGAAGAAACTGATTAGCAGTAAAACTAATAGATTGTGTAATATTGTATTAATGTGGCCATTTGAGTTGTTTTGTTTGTAATGAATGGGAGTTCTGGGGTCTTTCTCGACTTCTGTCTCTAATGAAGCTACATCTATTCATTTCTAATTGCAGTGTTCATGCTGTTCCCTGCATTTTGTTGTTCCCAAACCGATAATTGCACTGTATTTTTCCCATCTTTTTGTCAGAGCTCCTTAAGGGACTGTATATGTGTACATATATATATATATATATATATTTATATATGTAAAACATCACCACCATAGTGAGTAAAATTTTAATGATTAGATTAAAATTAGGCAAGATAGATCTTCTCAAGTCGATAAACTTGCACCACATTTGGACTTAATCGGACCAACGGTCGAGAAATTATGTTTCAAAAACTATTGGAAATATAGATATGACCTTTCAAAATCACTCCAGTTCTTCCTACGATCTATGTAGATATAAAACTAGAAGATGATCCATGAAATCATTTTTCATTAACCCGTTAACATAAAGGATCTGCAGTGGAGGCGGGAGCATTACATGGCTGTGCTGGTGGTGGGGATGATGATTTCATAATTACAGTACACAATAACAGTTTAATTATGAATTCTAAAATCTTTTGTTGACTCAATTTTACAAAATAAAGTAAAATAGTGCAACAGCATAGACCAATCAGCCATAACATTATAAAAACTGACAGATTGAGGCACATGACACCGCAATAATATAATCTATGCTTTATTAATTACACTGTACAAGTTAATTTACAACAGAGTAAAATGTATTTTCTGCATCTGACCCATCCCTGAGGGAGCAGTGGGCAGCCCCTGTGAGGCACCTGGGGAACAAATAGGTTTCAGGGTTTTACTCAAAGGACCCCAATGCATGTGGCATGAAGAGCTGGGATCAAACCCCAATCTCCAGTCTGCGGGACAACCGCTCTACGTACTAAGCTAAAGGAGGCACTATGATCTAAAACAACGTTGATGATCTGGTTAATAGGATGTATTAGTCAATAAGTTGAACATTTGTTTTGCATCAGCGCTATATGAAAAAAATTGATGATTGAGATTGAGAAAGTCAACATTTTGTACTTGGAGTTGATGTGTCGTAACCAGGAAATATGGACAAGATTATGGATCTAATCAAATGGGATGGTTAAACAATTGGGTCAAATTATCTCCAGAGCTGCAGATCTTGTTGCTTTTTCCTGTTCTGGTCATGTCGCCTCAGGCTCGTTGATGTGCATCAGGAGAAAACACTAGACTGTGTTGTCTGATCCAGCCGAAGAGCTACTATAGCAAAAATTATTGAAAAATATAATGGTGACCCTGATAGAAAGGTGTCAGAACACAAAGTGATATTACAAATCTCTTTTGGGCAACCTAGACAATAAAAGGCAGGGTTTTTTGTAATGTTATGGCCCTTCCTAGTATTTCCACACTACTTACACTTAGAAATGCAAACAACAATGTAAAGGACAGTAGGAGCCGACAGGAAAGAGAACAAATCCTGTTTGTACTTTTGACCACATGACGACATCTTGATGGATATTTAAAGCCACACCTCAACGACATAATACTGCATGATTTTATATTGTATACATTCTTTTGCATACAAAAGAAGCCACCGTCCGCGACGGTCTTGACACCCAGGAGACTGTTATTAATGTCTGATCCAGTGGGGCGACGGTGGCTCAGTTTGTAGAGTGGTTGTCAACTTATCTGATAGACAGTGGATCAATCCCAGGCCACTGCAGTCCACATGCCAAAGTGTCCTTGAGCAAGATACTGAACCCCAAGCTGCTCGCAATGGCTGTTCCATTGGTGTGTGCATTATGGCGTGAATATTTACCGCTCCTGATGAGCATGTGATGCATTGCATGGCAGCCTCTATCATCACTGTATGAATGTTTGTGTGAATGATGACTCATGTTGTAAAAGTGCATTGAGTAGTCAAGCAGATTTGAAAATTGCTGTATAAGTACAGTCCATTAACCATTGGTCAATATTCTTATTACAATTAACTTTTGTTTCAAACCTTACATAGCACTGTACATACCATTAATTGAATTTGTAGAAAAATTGCTGTAAAAAATGGCTGCATTAGTCATAAATTTGCAATTGTTGTAAGACTTAACACGAGTTCAATAAGAAATATTGTTTTCTATCATCATTAAATTACACAAGATGAGGAGCAGGAGGTACATGCCATCTTATTTTAGTTTTTCATGGACATTATCCAAGAACCTGTGATGTTATCTGAGTACATTCTCCCAATGCAAATCGCATTCAGTCACTCTGTGATCGTCTCACCTCTCCTTATCTCCCAAAGCTTTCCTCATAGAGAACGCAAAGAAGCAGACTCTGCAGCTTGCAGTGATAACAGGGAATAGAAAATGAGGGGGGAGAGTTTACCTCCACTGCATTGTGCCAGTGTGAGCACATTCCCATCACTGTCTTGCCTGAGATTGGAAACAGTGGGCATATGGGACAACCTCCCCTTCAATGCAATATTCAAAGAGATCTTACATAATTCATTTTTTTCCTCCATTTTTGGTAAGCCAACCTCAAAGTGTCACTGGTAGACCCTTTTAATTTGACAAGCCTGTGAAGCTGGAGTGCAAAATCTTGATGCGCAACTTCTCACGGGATGGGTTGATATTGGTATGATAATGAGGCACTCTTTTCAAAAGAATTGATGAATTAATAACCAGTCATCAGTCTGAGAGGAATAGTTCAAAGGCCGTCATAATCCTCTGGCAAGTATAGCCCTGCTTTCAAACGACAGAAACAATGATTTATTTAGGTCGCGGACAGAATGTTTGTGAATAAATATTCTGATTTTTGCAGTCTGGAAACAAACTGAAAACAACACTGAGAAGTTCAGAATGGAGTCAGCATTCAACTGTTATTCACCACAATTAAGTGACAATACATTTAGAACATCCAGAAGCAGTCTGCACGTTTCTCCTAAATGTTATTGAGTCTGCATGGACAGGTAATCAACAAAATGGAGATGACTTATAAATATTATTCCCTGATGCTTAGAGAAGGTGATATTCACACTGAGTGTGGTTTAAGTGTTGCAATTTTCTGCTGGTAAATCTGGCAGGACGATAGTATACATTTTGTGGTACTCTTTATTAATATTTTACTTGTAGTAGTTACTAGTAGTAGCTCCTGTCCACGAAAACCAGTGTTCTCCACCCTGGATATTGAATGGGTATTTTCTCAAATTTCTTAAGATAAATATACTATTCAAAACAATCTTGGATTAACAGCACATAAATTCAAGCCTAAATGCAGCAGTACCTTTATTGCAAAAATATCAAATATACATCGAGAGCTGTTTTACTTTGACGCTATTACTATGATATTTTCATATTGTAGTATTATAACTCTTTCTGACTAAGCTTATGAATACTTTATTCCAATAGAATTTAAAAAAAATAAACAATATAATGCTGGATATAATATTTATATTTGTTTTATTTAATAAATACATTGTCTGCCTGGACAAATTTATTTAGATTTCATTAATTTCTTTAATTAGAATGTCACATTATAATCAAGATCTCATTTGCAGGAGACCTAAGTACAGAACATACAGTATACACCAGAGGAGGCTGGTCCATAGAGATGGAGGAGGAGGATGGGCCACCTCTGGTGCTGTTGAGAGGCAAGTAGGAGACCATAATATAAGTACTCTCATACCGGCTGTTTCAGACTCAGCTGGGAACCGATCCAGTGTTGCTGGAGGTAACGAACTGATGAAGCCAACGGTACCACATCATCTGTAAAAAGAAAGATAGCCATTTTCATCTTCCGCAAAATCTGCCACCATCTTTCCTTCCACATTCCTGTCTGTAACACCATACCTGCCCATCACCTCCTCATCTCCTGTTCCCTTCACCGCCCTCGATGTTGCAGCAAGCCAAACTCCGACGGCATAAACAAAAAAAATGGATCAAAGCAGGTGGTAAAACTTTTTAAGAAGCAAAATGACCTCAGACACTGCCCTGAT
This sequence comes from Lophius americanus, assembly GCA_037951165.1. Taxonomy (NCBI): domain Eukaryota; kingdom Metazoa; phylum Chordata; class Actinopteri; order Lophiiformes; family Lophiidae; genus Lophius; species Lophius americanus. Next base: position 697,124 of record JBBDHG010000289.1, on the reverse strand, counting down.
GAAGTTCTTGCTTGAACCGTGCGTGGTTGACTTGAGCTCTACCTTGCAAACCCTTCCATCACCACAAGGGAAGAACACAACTGCCATAGGCCAGTTGTTTCTGGCTGCTGTACCATCCTTGAGTAGAACAACCCACCTCCCATTACATTGGGACATGGTTGCTGCCATTTGTGGCTGAGCTTGAGATGTTTGTAGATACTCTCACTTCTTGTGGAACTGAAGTTCATTGCAAGTACTGACAAAATTAGTTCCACATCTTGATTGTAGTTGTTTTAAGGGGCAACAGATTGCGAAGAACTTCCTGAGTGGGTTAATGCAGTTGGAAGTATCCGTGGACCCATTCACTTCGAATTTGATGGTGTGAGTACTAAGCCATTTAAAAAGCACGGCTTACGATTGCTTTGAGTTAGCCCACTTGTGCTACTTGAAATAATAGTAAAGGGTGGCAAGTTGCCTAATCAATCTTCAGGTATGTCTGACATTTCTGTTTCACCATTTTAACTTGTAGCTTGCAAAAAGTTTAATGGATGATGCTGCTTATGCATCTCTTGCCACCATGAGCCATATTCCTGCTGCTCGAACGGCTCCCTCGGCGAATGAACACTAAATGAGCAGTGTGAAGATGAAGGTGATGCTTGCCTGGACAGATGACTGGGTTATTTTCTAAACTGCTTAAGTTGTCAGCTTTAGTCTGCTTTCCACCCTAAATAAGCCATCTTCATCCAGGATAGGGTGCAGCTTAACGAAAGTGCTTTTCTTTCCGAGGATACCTCCCTTAGAGAGAGTGTCTAGTTCTGTGGAAAAAGCTGCCTTCTGCATAGAGCGAAATATTTCGAGGGCTCTTTGATGGTTTGGGGTTTGAACATCGATGCCGGCCACTGCATTCAGTAGTATGCTGAGTTGCAGATTTTCAGGAGTGTAGCAAGTGCTCACTGCAAGAAGCTCCAGGTAGAAAATCTGTCAAACCTCCCGAAGGTAAGTCCCTTACCTCCCTTACGTAAGTCCCTTACCTTCGGGACTTGTCATTGCTCGTCATTTGTGGTGAGATTTCTACGTCAGGTCGATCAACTCATATCCATCTTGCTGAGTAGAGGATGTTTGTCTGATTCATAGACATAGAATTCAGGAATGCCGGTCCTGTAAGCCAGCTTTGGCTGTGATGATTGTCAGATTCTCTCAACTCTGTTGTAGATATATCCATATAACCGTTTGTACTACTATATCCATGTACCACCTTGCAGTCGCTGAAGAGGTCAAGTCATCAGGCTTGAAGTCAATATCTCTAACAATGAGATCCACTAGACTCATGTCTAGTATATTTGCACACAGCTCCAATCTAGGTTCAGTGGGCTCAAATTGTGTGCATAGAATCACTATCTACAAACCTGCACCATATATCTGTACACACTTGATAGCTGCTTTTCTTAGACTTTAATGGACCCAAACACGTGGAGCTTCATCCTGAATTAGAATATATCATTCCCAAGGTCGTTACACACATAGCACACAAATAGTCTTGTTGTTCTTCTCTAACAACAAAGCAATGGGACATCTATTGTATGACCTAAGTCCCTGCTGAAACGTTGCTTTCTGAAGCTAATCAGGACAAGCACACCTTGTCAACCAAGACCCATCCAAGGTCTTGTAAATAAGTAAATAATGAGATGTATTGCAGTTGATGTCAAACAGAGCGAAGAGCTCTGACCTGTCTGTTACTCTGGTCATCAAGTAATGCAAACATTATTCTTGGTATTTTCTGGCTTCCCTTTAAGATATACCTTGACTAGGCATATTTTAGATAAGGTCAATAAAGTATCCTCTTTTTCTTCCTCGTTTCCATGCTTAGATCGGAGCCTTGAATACTTTGAGGCCCATGGAGTTGGGCCCGGATGTAAAGCTGTGTTGTGGCTGTTGCTGTTACATTTTTCAAATTTCAGTATAACTTTGCAGTTGCAAGCAAGATGAGAACATGATGAGCAGCACTTGAAGCAGATTCCTTGCTCTTTCAGGTATGCATTGCGTTTCTCTATAGGTTAACGTTTGAAGCCACAACACTTCCTCAAACGGTGAGGCTTATTGTGGATGAAACAGTGTTAAGCCAGATCCTCTTTGGATTCGTCATCATCCTGGCGGGCAGTACTGGAGAGTCTGGTGCACCGATACTGGGGCTCTGAAGTTAACGCGTTTCTGTGGAGGTTTTTCATTCCAATGAGAGCTGTTTCAGAAAAGAACGAAGCGTGGATCATTTCTAGTTATGGCTTGGGGGCAGACAAAATGGGTGAAGAAAGAGAATGGCGAATGGACACACTGTAGTCCTCCTTATACTCCGAGCTCTGGGAAAGCCATTTCTCCAGCAAGCTGTATGGCAACTTTTCCACAATTTGGCCTATAAAGCCGGCTGTATCCAAGTAAACTAAGCCAGAAAGATTGGCCATCCTCATTTGCTACATTAAGACATCTCCAAGTGGAAAAACATAAGACAACAGACAACTCCAAGTCAAATGGACATTTCACAAATATGCTCTCAGCATAAGATCAAAGCTATGGTACCTTCCAATCAAACCTCAAATCCAACCAGGCTCATGTAATTTGTGACCTTATAAATGCTCTGATCTCTATTCTGCAAAAGTTTCAGACTGGATTTGAGTTGTTACAATCTTCTCTGTTGAATTTAAAATTGGTTAAAATGGGGAAAAACAAAGTTAACAGTCATCTCAAAAGTTCGCTCACAATTGCATTTTCACATTTGAAGGCTAAAATATTGAAAGGGCTACCATAAAATTAGGATATGGTTAAATAGCATGCTTTCACTTGATGTACATTACAAAGAAATGCCGGTTGGGACAATTTACAAAATGAGGACCCACTTTATACCATTTCTCATTGTTTTGCCGTGGATCCTTTGTATACCATGTTCTATTTTTTTGTATTTTTGCATTGTTGCATTCAAAACTCGGCATATTTTTGATAGAAAAATATTTCATTACTAATACTGGCACTGTTCTGCTGTGTTATAAAATAAGCTTAAGTAAATCCCATCTTGCTGATATTTCTTTTTTTTGTGTTTATTTTCCCATATTTGCTAGTGAGGTAATCCAAACATTTTTACAGAGTTTATTGGTAGCATCCCTCCCAATCTGGGAATTTTCCAATATGAACTCAAAATACACGCTCACATTTTCTATTGTAGTATTTGATACAAAAGAAAGCTCTCTTAGCCTCTGCCAAGTAGATTTCATTTTTATCCTGCAAGACAGTGAGCCTATTTATTTCTATCTTCAGTCCAGGCACTTTTTTTTATTTTGATGATTGCATGGCTGAATTCGTTATCATTTTCTTTGATATCATCCCCACACATTACTACTTTTTCAAACCGTACTTTCTAGGTCACATTGCTGGGAGTCACTTGTAACTGGAGAAAATGTTTTCAACTCATCCGATTTTTCAATCATGAATCTTTATAGTAGAGGATTGTCACATTGAGAATACATTACATGTATTTTAGGCCATGCCCAGCTGGAGGCTGTTCCTTCACGAGTCGCCCAAAATGAATTTGTTGTGGCCAAATAGTGTGTAAGGGAAAGAAATAGAAGCTGCTGTCAGGATGCGATGCTCCCTACACAAGCCATCTCTATTAGTCTCAGTACCTTCCGACAGCTGCAGCTCTCACAACTGGGATAAATGCCATTAATAGATAATTTCAGCACCCCTCGCACACGTCTTTCCTCCATTATACAACTTAATTAATGTTTTCCTGATGAACTGTTTATGAACATCTAAATACGAAAAGATCAAGCAGGCATGGTGAAAATTAATGAAAATTCTGGTTTTCAGGTCAAGTTGTTGGGCGGAAAGGTATGAATATCCATAATCAGCCAACTTGGATTCAATTCAGCTGTATAAAATCAAACGGTGTGATTGTTTGAAGCTCATGGAAGACCTTGCTCATAAGACCACTTGAACAATTCACTCACAGGCAGCAAACAATAAGCCAAAAATAAACAGCCCAATAGGGAAGAACGACAATGTTATGCACACTAAGCCGTCATTCAATCCATCATAATTGAATATCTGCACTATCAAGCACATTCATCCCACATTCATATTGTTGACTTATTGTTAAACCCAGTGAATGAATGTTGTTGATACTGCTGAATTTTAATTTATAGATGTGTTCTCCATAGCTGGAGGACACAAATAAAATGGATGTTTGTTTGCAAGTTGTGAGATTTTGCTTTAAGCTCACTGTGAATAACCAGGACTTGGTTAATCATTTCCTTGGGTGTGAAGCAAGATACTTGGCCAAGTAGTCAATATGAATGGCTACTGGGAAGATAAGCAGGAAAATCAGTTCCTCTGTTGCTGTGAACAAAAATCCAAGCTCTGCATCTATCACGGCTGCTGTTGAAATGAACGAATGGACTCCCCCACCGCAGCTCAGAAGGAAAAGATAAAGTCTGTTTGTCGCACTCCAACAGTTATTCATTGACTTCTGTTGGGTCCACAAGTGGCCAATGCAAACATACAGCAACTAAGAATGATTAGAAGAAGCTATTGTACCCAAGTAACATTTTGCATTTAATGGGATCCATATAATCACCACTAATGTGTTGATAATAACTTAATATTTCTGAGTAACTTTTATAGAGAACAATAATCAATTTTAAATAACAATGTTAACATAGTAATTTGATTTATGAGGCATGAGATAGTGCAAAGCCAAATAAATGAAAGAACAGGAGGGAAAAATGTGCATCGTGATAAAAAACCAGAAAAAAAACCTTAGAGACACAAAATTATAACAAAATGTGAATCTACCACTAACTGATTTTTTTTTAAAAACACTGGCAAAAAAGGCCGGATACTTGATGGAAGGTTAAACCTGGGACAGTCCTGTCATGGATACTTATGGTTTAAGTTTTACAGTTATTGTTCAGTGTTTTGACTTTATCTGTTGGGTCTACATTTAGCATAAATGGATGATGAAAAGAAATGACAATTACAGAAAGAATGTTGTAAAAGAGCATAACCATCTGAATTTAATATCAATGGAACCCAACAAACAATTCATAACTTTAATATGATGGTCATAATATGGATGTCATGATAAATATTAGGTCAAATAAATAAGAAGATCCTGAGCGATTCGTTTTCCCCAAAAAGCAACTGAATTATTCTGTCTCAATGAAAGATTTTGCTTATATGAACATTTAAACATAGTCTAGAACCTCTCAGCCTTCAGCTCTAGAATGACTTAATTTCTACAGAAACAGGATTGTTTATTTAAATACTAAAATAAACATTCATTTTTTATCTTTAAGTCCTTTTGGATTACTACATTTAATGTGCTGTGTACAATGGAAATCTAAAAGGGAAATCTAAAAGATATCTAGAAAAAAGCATTTGTTGAAGAAAGTTAAGTGCAGCAGCTGTATTTTTAATCTATTAACCAGTAATAAAATAGAGTATAGTATATTCACTTTACCAAAAGTCATAAAACATAAAAATCAATAGTCCTCAACTAAAAAAATTACAGTCACTGTATTGTCTTGTATTGTGCTAATGTATATTGTCTTTTCCACGGGAAGCTCCAGTTATCCCAGCTTCTCGTATTTTCTAGTAAATTACACAGAATTCTTTCACAGTGCTCTTTGACAACATGAAGAAATGCCTACCAAAGATGGCCAATCACTGAGGTGTGCATTGTGTACACGCATATGTGCTGGTGCTACATAGAACAAGAATGAAATGTTACCGTTTGAAGATGGAGGTTTAGGTTGAACAATGCTATTTCTTTGTAATTGTATGCTATTTCTTTGTAATTGTAATTGGAGACTTGCTGTACTTGATCTAAAAAGTACTGTAAGATGATTTGGCTCTTTCACTTTCCCTCGATTTTATGTGACGCTATAGTCTGCAATAGACTGTCAGAGAGAAGTGTATTCTCTTCCTCGACCAGAAATTTAAAATATACAAGGTCAGATTGTCTTTCAGCACCATCTTCAATAACCGAGTGTTTCTCCCCCTGCTGCACTTCAACATGACCCAGTTGGCTTTCTAACAGACATTATAGTGCATAATGTTTAAAGAAAGATCTCGCTGAATGTACTCTCACACCAGGATGGCAATTCAACTTTTTACCAGTATGAATCTGTGAGGCAGCCCCCTACATGCCTCAAGGCTTGAGACCTTAGGTGAAACACCAAAATGTATTCACAGCCACTTGGAAATAACACAAAAAAGATGCATGGGATGCTATGACACAATCAGCAAACCCTGTGTCTGAGGGGGACGCACAACAGAAGAAGTGAAAAAAATAAAAATAAATGAAAGAAGAATTTCTTTTCATGAATTTTTGGTGAATGAGGCCCGTTGGTGGTCCCTGGAACAAATCTGAAAGACATACCCTCACAGCTTGGGCGTGTCACTGGAACACAGAGTTAGCTCACATTTTCTGATAATGTAGCAGGTAGAAACAAACTGAGACAGATTTGGTTCAAAACAAGAATTGTGCTGTCCAGGGGCTGAATAAAATTGATTAGTTACGTTTCTTAAAATGTGCTGTAGTTTCTATTCTTGTTCAAGAAACCTTGTTAAAGATGAAAGTAGAAAAAGAAAAAACTATGCACAATGCTTGTAGTCTTTTAGATTATAGTTGCTAGTTTGGTATCAAATATTTTGCTAGAGCCCATTAGTGTAATTAGCTCCTGCACTGATCTGTCTACGAGATAGGTCTTCAATGGAGTCATTAACCTAAAATAATGGGAAAATGCTGCAACATAATGAAGGAAAGACAGAACAACACTACAAAGACACTCAATCTGAAGAAGGTTCTTAGAACTTTCACTACAAATGTGCAAATTTGATGTTTTGCATTTATCATTCTACCCTTTAGTTCTTTTGAAATGCTTCCAAAGCAAACTCACTCTGGCTTATTTTAACCTTTTCTGAATAAACAAGACTAGAAAGCAGACAATGATCCAATAGCCCACTCCTTCCTATGAAGGAGATGCCTGTCTTTTAATCAGCCAAAAGCAAACAATCCAAACATATGGCACTTTCATTGCTCAACCTCTTTGTCAGCGCTCATGTAAGTGGTGATTTCACTGTTTGCAAGAGAGACTGGCAAATAGCATGAATAATTGGTGACTTTGAAAAAATGAAGTGAGCCTCATCCCATGTGGCTAGACCAGAAGTCTTACTCAAAGAAGACAGCCTGTCCACTGTCTTTAAATCAGCTTTTTTTACTTTAACAGTCAACAGGCAGTTATGGGAAGTCACATGGTTCTACACAGTCTTTGAATAATATTCTATTATTACTTTGTGGTACATCTATGCGTAAATTAGAATATCATGTCAAATTAAGCCCAATAAAAGGCAGACATTTTATTTGAGCATGGCTTTAATGCAGGAGTGTTCATTCCTGCTCCAATATTTCAGCTGTGTTTTGTCTCTGCATTCATGTGGTTTATTCAGATTCCAAATAAGCTGCCCTTGACTTTCTGCACAAAAGTGACGCAGCGGATCAACAGACATTGAGCTGTAATGAGGACTGCCAGGATACAGGAGAGGTTTGGAATTTCAGAAATGGGAACAATGAGGTGGAGGAGAGGTAAAGCTGCTAATCAGAGGGGTCTGCATATCTAGGTGTCTTTGGGCAAGTTAAGCATAGAAATATTTCACTAGCATTGACATATTCTTGGGCACTTTGGATAGAAGACGCTGCATAGTTCCTGATAAGCAGGCTGGCAACTTGCATGATGATCTCTTTCCCCAATACATGATTGTGTGTGAATTTGGCTGAATGCAGCATTTGTTCTAAAGCAATTTGAGTGTTCAAGAAACTAGAAAAAACATATCGATTTGAGACTGGGCAATTCATTGAAAATTGTTAATTTGGTACTTCTAATCATTACTCATGTAGATAAATAATATTTATACTTTTCTCACTGCAAGTAATTAATCATGGACTGTTCCTGAACATACCATGTTCAGTCACCTAGCTATGTCAAGTTAAACCAAAGTTAGGAACTCAACTCAACTTTATTTATAAGCATATTTAAAAAACAACAGAGTTGTCCAAAGTGCTGTACAGTTAGTAAAGACATAGGCACATGATTAAAACACAATGTTTACATCAAAGGGAAGTAATAGGACCAGAAAGAAAGAAATGTTCAACAACTCCTCCTGGATTAAAAGCCAAGGAATAAAAATTAGTTTAAAAACAGACAGAGTGGGGGGCTGCCCTGACATGAGGGGCCATCTCATTCCGCAGTTTAGGGGCTGCAACAGAGAAAGCTCGGTTGCCCCTAATTTTCAGTTTGGATTTTGGGACGACCAGAGACAACTGGTCAGCTGACCTCAGTGACATCGAAGGAGTGTAAATCCTTAAGAGGTCAGAAATGTATGTGGTCGCTGATCCATTCAAGGATTTAAAAACAAACAATAAAACCTTAAAATGAATCCTAAAATGTTCCGCAGTGAAGAGCAACCAGAACGGGGGAGATGTGCTCTCGCTTGTTTGAGCCTGTTAAAAGCAGAGCTGCGGCATTTTGAGCCAGCTGCAGATGCGAGAGGGAGATCTGGATCCCTCCAAAATAAAGTGCATTACAGTAGTCCAGGCGGGTTGTAATAAAAGCATGAATAATCTTTTCAAAATCACGAAGGGTTTAAAAGGTCTTAACCTTACATAAAAGCCTCAACTTATAAAAACCGGATTTAACCACAGAGTTTCTCTGTTTATCAAGTTTAAAATCACTGTCCATTTTGATGCCATGGTTTGAAATAGTCGATTTAAAAAATGGCTGCATGGAGCCCAGGTCCACAGCAGAGGCATCAATGGTACCACTAGGTCCAAACACCATGACTTCCGTTTGGCTATCATTAAAATGTAAGAATTTAAGGGCCATCCAGGCTTTGATGTCCTTCAGACACTGCAACAAATGAATTTACAGAACTGGCTTCATTTCTTTTCAGTGGCAGGCAAATGTGAGAGTCATCTGCATAAAAATGGTAGGAGATGCCATGTTTCCTTAAAATCAATCGTAAGGAGAGCAAATACAATGGAAGAAGGATCGGCCCAAGAAGGGATCCTTGGGGGATTCCACATGGAAGAGGGGCAATGGACGAGACACAGTCACGTAGGCTAACAGAAAAGCTTCTCCCTGACAGGTTATACCTGAACCACTGTAAGGCTGTGCCTCTGATACCCACACAGGGCTCCAGGCAAGAGATGAGAATGTTGTGGTCCCCTGTGTCAAAAGCAGCTGTTAGATCTAAAAGCATTAAAACTGTGAAATCACCAGAGTCTGTGGTTAATAAAAGCTCATTTAAAACTCTTAAAAGTGCCGATTCTGTGCTGTACAGGGCTTTAAAACCAGACTGGAAGACCTCAAGAATGAAATGTTTTGTTTTAAAACTATGATTGCACGAGTACAGTCTTTCTAAAAAGTTGGACATGAATGGGAGTTTAGAGATCCGCCCAAAGTTTGAAAGAATGGAAAGAAGCTGGCTTTTTTAATTAATGGTTGTACCGCCGCTTGTTCAAAGCAGGATGGTACAACACCTGAAGCAAGACTGCTGTTTATCATTTTGGACGTTAGATCCAAAAGCTTCCCAACCCTCTTTAAAAAGGCGAGTTTGGACAACGTCTGTGGGACAGCCTGCAGGTTTAAGTTTTGCATTAATTTCCGTTAAACGAGTGACAGACTCAAACTGATCAAAGACAGTAGAGCATGTGATGGCAATAGTTGGGTCAAATGAAGCTCTGCTGCCCTCACGTCTCAAAGGCACAGTCGTGTCTTTCAGCCAGGGCTCAGATTTAGGGTCATGATGCCTGGTTTTAAGTGGGGCGACAATGTCCAGAAGGTTTTCACAGGCAGAGAGAAATGACGTCATTAATTCCTCAGTGCTAGAACAAGAATCGGTATCAGACTGAATTGCATCTTCAAAAGCAGCGGAGAACTGAGCAGCAGTGGCGGGTTTAACCACACGGCACCGGCATGGCAGCGGCATGGCAGCGTACGGTTAAACGTTGTGACAGGGAAAAGTGACCTCAAACAAAGCAGGCACGTGATCTGAGAAGACAGCACTACAAATGTCAACATTAAAAACATGTAGACCACACGTTAAAACCAGGTCCAGCGTGTGCCCCTGTTCTTGTATGGGACCAGTAACAGACTGTACAAGATTAAAAGCATCAAGAAGACTTAAAAAGTCTTTACCGATCCGTATTCTATCTGGATACAGCGAGGAAGATGAACTCTATCAGGAGAGCAGTCCTATGAGGCCTTCAATTTAACCAGCCGGCCGCTGCCTTTCCCCGGCTTCTGTAACGCTTCGTCTCGGGTGCAGGAGCCTCACTGCGGAAAAGGTGAGCCAGTATTCCCGAAAAACAGTGAGGGAAAAGATGTCTGCTCATTTGTATCGTACTTTACTAAAGTGTCCACATATAGTCGAATATTAAGCAATGTGCAGCGATCATAAACCAGTAGAGAGTTGACATGTCTTGTAACAAGAGTCAGAAACAATAGTAGTACGAACAATACTGACAGCGGAGGACGGCGCCATCTTCTCCACACACACTGGCGCCATCTTCTCCACACACACTGGCGCCCGAAACTGAAGATGAATGCAAAGCTGCACAGATGACTCAAGACTAAAAAGAGATGACAAATAGGTCTCGACCAGGGCAGCCAGCACCTAGAGGAGTGCCCTGACCATCCTTCAGATACATGTTGTCTTTTGTGAAAATGAGAGCAGCAAAAAATAAGTCAAATGTAAACACTACAAAAAACAGTCCTGTCACACAAAACTATAATTCCAACTGTTAAAGGGTAATAAAAGCAGTGCTCCAAAACGTGCTACAACGTAGCTGTTGCAAACAGGAACATTTACAAATGTTACACAATATACAAAGGATTCAGAGCGATAAACGTAATAACAAACGCCATTGCATATCACATTAGATAGAGATATGGCTCCAAAAGCCACTGTGGAACATGGCTGGTTTAAATATCTCATTAAATAAATAAAAATTATCTTTTTCCAAAACAATGTCTGCAGATTAGACGTAAAAAAGTTGCTGTTTAAACAAAGTTGTGGAAAATTGCAGTATGTATTTTAATATATCACAACATTCCTACTTTGACAGTAAATGCACAGAAAATGGAGGAAATGCATCACACATTTCTGGTTTTGAAAAATTTTGATCTAAATAAGACTTTATAATTTCCAAAGGGAAAACTTAGTGTTAGATTGGATTTGAAAAAAAAAAAAAATGGAAACATGAGTCCAACAGTCTCTTGCAAATGATCAAATCCATGGGATTTATTAACAAAGATAAGTAATCAAACAACACATCAAACAAATATATATACCATAAAACAAATTACCAAAATTAAACTAAACTATCACAGTCAAAAATTCCAGGGGGAAAGGCATCACAATCAGCTGTCCATAAACTAGAAGCCTTTGAATTTTCATGCTAGAATAGGACCTGTCTCACGGACCAGGTGGGAACAAACGATGGACAGGTGGTCTGATTTGTGGAGAGCTGATTCCCAATTTCTCATTCCATTTGTGTATGACTTTCTGCCCAGCCCATTTGACCTCTTCTGCTTGGACAAGGCTGAAACTCCAGCATGTCCTTTTTGCTAAGGAAGGGCACACGGGAGCACATCTTCAGTAGTTGTTCTAATGCTGCAGGGGAGCTATCGCACCACAACCAAGTGCTGAAAGTAATTGCTGGATCCATCTGCAGTGCTTTTAACGGGATCAAGCACCTACAACTGTCTTGCTGCAAAATCAAAATCAAAAGAGAAGAAGATCATCCAAATCCCCAACCGAGAGCTCAGACAGGCCTCCTGGGAACAGCACGACTGGCAGATGTGAGGTCCCGGAGGGTTCCCCGAAGACATCGTAGAGACCAACCTTAGACCAGAAAGTCTATTATCTTAAACATCCAAGCAGGTGGTCATACTTGAGCTTACATTCACCAGGCAGGCAAGGCCAGCGAAAGGAAAAAGGGGAAATATTTTGAGCTGGTGGAGGAGTGCTGCAGACGGGAGTGGCTTGCACAGTGTAAGCCCCTTGAAGTGTGCAATGAGGGGGGGTATGCAATATAAGAGCCTTTAGCAAAGTTTCAAAGGCTATAGAGCAAGCCTCAAGATGTCTGTGGCTCAAGAAGGCCAAGCTGTGGATTAATGCTTCTTGGAGTTGAAGGGGCGCCTGGGTAAGGGGGTCTGAAGTTGACTTTGACTTTGACCTTTGACTTTTATTGTTGAAAAAGTTCTTGTTGACAGAAAACACAGCAAATACAACATCACAACAACAGTAGACTAAACAGCCGGACCAAAATCCCAAATGACCCCAGGTACTATCACAAAAGATGTGTCCAAGTGCAATACAAGATGAATTTGCGACTAAGGTTGATTTTTTTTTTTGTTCAGAATTGAGAATGCAAATTCTCTCTTAAAATTTTGTTTCACTCAACGGTGATACCCAGTGTTAACTCCCTAGCTTCTCAGCCCCTGGAGACCTGCTGTATAACAGACAAGCAAGCTTGTCTTAGCTTAGCTCTGGCTCATGGTTGGTAACTAAACGAAGTCTGGACACAATTTTGAATAGAATAGAATAAAATAGAAAAACATTTTTAATCCCCAAAAAGGGAAATTTAGTCGCTTACTAAATCGAACAAACGGTTGAGAAATTATGGCCGAAAACATTGGTGTTATAGCTCCCCCTCTTGTTGGAAATATACATCTGATCTTGCCCAAAAATATTCCAGTTCTTCCTCGCACTAAGATCCATTATTGGTCCTTGAATCATAGCATTAACACGAAGGACATGCGGCGCCAATGAAAATTCCATAATCCCACCACATTTCGTTGACATAAATAGTTTTGAAATTTCTCATTATTGTTAAATAAAATCTATATGTAAATTAAAGTTATTATTTCTTATAAATAAAGACCTTGTTGAACCTTGTTGTTAAAAAAAAAAAAAAAAATGGAACCAGGGAAAGAAAAGGATAAATAGAATCAGACAGATATGAATATATACACACCTGAATATGATAGATATTAAAAGATGGGGGTAAAGGCAGAGGCAAAGAGGAGACGCCATGTACTTACTTTATGTGAAATCATTCTGATGTCAGTTTAGATCTAATGTTTGCCTAATGTTTGCTGTTAAAGCCAGTTTGATCACAATTGATAAGTTTAGAGCGCAGGGGCCGGAACCCATGTGAAAGAAATTTAGCACAGATTTTGTTCTCAGTTTTTAGAAGAACTAGGGCCTGTACCTTGCACATTTAATTGGGTGTTTGTCTTTTCTATAAGCAGTAGCTTATGATGCTATATTGACTTCTGTGTTTAAACCATCCCTTATCTAAAGAGAATTGGACTATATCATACAGTGAAGAGCCTAGAATGCTCCAGAAAATCGTATAAACCTCTTTTGGAATACTGTCCAGGCCAGGAGATACCACTACTCGTATTGAATCCAGCAATCCCAAGCTCATTTAAAGAAGTAGGAGAGTCCAACCCCAGAGAGTCATCTTCTGAGAGTCTTGTCAGATGGATGTTGGTCAGTTAGCTGCCGCATACTACTTTATCATGGTAGACCTCCAAGCTATTTATTTCCCATAGAAATCAAGGAATGTTGCTTTCCTATCCTTCCTCACAACGTCCTAAAGTTGCTCGCCAAATTGAGTTTTAATTAATGTTTCATCAGGAAGTAGCATCACATTAATGAGCCACATGGGGACCCTTGATGAGGTGAAGTAAATTAAGGCAAGGGCAATCTCTGTCTTATGATCGAAAAGAACGATCCGCAAAAGATGGATATTTGGAATACCAATTGAGAGATAGATAAAAGATAAAATCTGTTTGTGAAAAGGTCTTGTGTCTTGGGGATAGGTGGCTGAAATCTCTGGTATATGGGTTAAACATGTGCCAAAGATCCACAACACCTACCTTATCTGTAGGTGTGGTGCCTTTCCACATGTGCAAAGGCTCTGAGGTCTGTTTTTGATTGGTTTGGGCTGCCTATCAAGATCTGTCCATTACAACAGTAAAATCGGCACCTATGTAAAATGTGAAGCCCAATAGTTCCAGCAGTACTTTAGTTATCTGATCATAAAAAGACTTTATCAAATGTATTACAAGCATAGCTAGAGACAAATGCAATATCTTTTTCCCCTATATGAATTTTCACAATAACTACTCTTCCTTTATTGTCTGTCAAAGTATTCAACAGCTTAAGGATGACAGATGATGGTCACTCCGTTGATTTATTTAAGGCTGCGGAATGTACAAATACCTTAAAATTGTTACGTAAGCGATTCATATCACATTTTTAAAAAAGAAATTTGACCTGGTATCTTGGTGCAAAGCAATGTGTTGCTCTGTTGCTCTATGGAGGTTACGGCATTATTTTTGAGGGGCTAAGGAGTTTTTTTCAATAACTTTGTGAGGGTTGGGAGGGGTGAAAGATGGAGCGGAAAGATATTGAGGCAGCGATATACTTACTTGCCTCAATATCGACACAATTACCGAAAGCCCTAATATCCTAATGTCCTAATATCATTGTTAATGGCGTTTATATGATCAATGCTACACTGATAAGATATCACTAGGGCAAATGCTTTGTTTGGCATTTTTTCTTATCTATATTTAAAATGCTAAAATGACTTGCAGCTTATCTAAATCGTCTCCAGTTGTTAAGGGAGACTGCTCCCACAATGTTGGGTCCATGGTTTCTCATTATAAAGACAAATTTTTCTACATCAGAACTCAGAGATAAGAGCCTTCCTTAACTGTTCCACTAAAGCATTTCCTGCGTGATCCTTGGGGTAAAACACTTTAGGCCTCATGGTGAATTCAAAAGAGATGCAAAGGACTTTCATATTTGGCTCCATAGTCTGGCTGAACTATTAATCTGTCGTTGCCCCACAATGTTCTACCGACTCCGAGCCATTCTGTTTCTAAGGTATTGATGATTTTTCAGAAATTCGTCGTTTTCCAAGATATAGGAGCCATATCTTTGGCAAAGTGGTCAATTACCCCTTCCGTTATCTGCTCGGGCCTTTGGGACTTTGTGGAGTATGACGCCGCACTGTGTACGGTTTCTGTTCTTGACATCTGTAGGGGTGGGCGACAGGGATTTTCTTCTCTTGATAGATTTGTCATATTGCACTTTGTGGCAACGTTTAAGATGATTGTATGAATATGTATCCCCTCTGCTACCATGGCAAAAGAGGTAGCTTACAATACAGGTGAGTACAACTTTCATGGCCTTCTCTGGATCTGAAAAACCTCACCACCTGTCCACACCCCACCTTTTTTCGGCAGAAGCTCATTGGAGTTGGTTTGATGCACCACATTCTCATCTGAGTCAGCAGAGTTTTCTTTATGATTCATTCTGTCTTTTTCATTTGTAATCTGCTCTCATAAGTGCAGACTGCATTTCTTCCTCTGGCCTGTCTATCCAATTTTGCTCATCCTACAGTTTTGTTTCTGAGTGTCATGTGATCTAACAATGTGCTCTCATTGGTCGAGGGAGAAAAAGTACAGTCGCTAGTTTTGCTGCAGTGTATGATATAAATTCAAATGCTGCAGAATCGTTGTAATTCAGAAATGAGTTTACATATATGTCTGAATCAAGATCATTTGACACATTTTCCAGTTTACTCCAATTAAGTAATATGATAATGTGCAAATAAAATACACACATATAATTCTATATAATATCAATTGCCATACTCTGCAAAGAATAAAGATGTTTTTTTGAATGTATCTCTGAAATGATGCAAAAATCACCCGGTCATGATGTCGAGGTCCATATGACAAGAATTCACAAATGGAGGTCAAAGTTTATACAATGAGTCATTATATCAGTGAATGCTGGGCCTGCCGATGATTAGCTCCATCTGACATTTGTGATCAGTTGCCTTCTGCTGGCAGGCTAATTCGATTAATTCCTCCTTTGAACGGCTGTGAGAGGAAGTCAAATGTTGCTCATCAAGAGAAAAGTGCCCCTTCATTCAGGCACTTACATGAGTTCAAACCTTGATGGCTCAGCTTGTGTGATGTTAGGCATCATAGCTGTTAAGGCAGTGTGGAGGTTGGATCTGATGGTTCCTCTCTCCTATGTCTTTCAGAGTAAAATGTTAGGCTTTATTGCAATCAAAAGTGTATTGTCCGGAGTTGGACAGAGAGAACACGCATTTAACTACGGCACGACCAATGTGAAGACTTTTTTTTTTTTTCATTAATCACGTCGGCATGAATAACAAAGAGTCAGATCAACACAAGGTTTATGCAGGTGTCAGAGAGAGATTTCAGGCTGTGCCAGTGGCTCCAGGCTGTGTTTTGATTACTGCAATTATGTTAATCCTTTTACAGCCAGCTTACCATGTAGTTTTCCTTTTTGTTTTTTTTCTTGGTTTTGACATGAGTCAATTATAGGCCAGGATTTCCTGTGTGACTCATTGATCATGCAAGTATTTGCAGACACTGCATTATCTGTGAAGTAAGCCCTCCCAATATTATACCGAATATAATTGCAAGCCAACAACATATTTAATCATTGAGTCCGTGAGTGTCTGTGTGCTTTTTGTTAATTTGTTTATCACTACAATTCCCTGATAGGCAGCACAAAAGAGACAATTTTGGCCATTCCTATTCACACCTGGGCACAGCAAGAAGGAAGAATAGAAGGTAGGAAAAAATGCCAGACTAGCGCCACCTGACTGATGAATACACTCATGCATGTGGACATTTGGCTAGTACACAGAGAATAACAGGGAGGGGATCTGGCACTTCATCAAGTAGACCCACTACTGGGAAATCGCTGTGCGAGAGCGATGAGGATGATGCGTTTATCTAGCCTCCTCTGTGATGCATAACTAGCTCGGCTGGCCTCACTCTCGCAGCGCACAGTATGCCTTCAAACCAGCAGCTTTGATATATCAAACATTAGATTATTTTTATCCACCTGACATACAAAAAGTTTGGTTGGTGGTTAAGGCAATCAAGCGTAGTTGTTTTTTTCAATTGTTACCTTTTCTTTATTCTTTCTTGTTTTCTTTTTTCTTCAACCATCTAACTGGGTTTATACAGATGTGTTGTAAGATTCCTCCTCACAGCATCAGCATAATATGCATTAGAAGTGACTCTTCCCTACAGCCAAGGCAATCAGAGGTAAACTTTGTGTGGAAATAAGAAGGTAAACCATGAGAAGAGGCACAGAAATGGGGTATACACACTCCCGTCCGTAATGGGATTAAAGCCCACGGCCCACGCAAGATCATTTGTGCAAGTTAATGGGCAACCTAAGCACCAGAGAGGCAATGTTATACGATCACATGTAGTAGTAAATCAGCCTCAGACAGTATTTATTCCAGACTGTCTACTATTTTGACAAAAGCATAGCTTCATCGTGTATATTGTGTGCCTGAGACAACTTGTCCAACAACAGTGTCCATCGAGGGCACCAGGTGCAGTAATTCATACTTTTACTACTATGGCAGTTCCATGTCTGGTTCGCAAATAAAACTGGAGCCAAATTTGGAATGGGTTCTTTCTGTTCCCAAACCGGTTATTCAGTGGCTATGGGTGAGATTAGCGTAACCAGTCAAAACTGCTTTGTGACCAGCAGTTTTGAAAACACAGTTATTGAAGATGAAAACTACAATGGGCATTGTGATTTCCCAAAATTAGTCCAGTTATTTCCCTAACTGTAGTTTATGGGTATAAAGTTTGAAAATGTATAAAGTTTGAAAATGTTCAATGAAATGGTTTTTGAGGTGGAAAACAGTGTTTTTCATTTGAAATGAGAAGAAATCCTTTATTGATCACATACAGTCATATGCAGTACAACAAAGTAAAATTATTTCTCGGCATTTGATCCATCCTGAGGGAGCAGTGGGCAGCCCCTTTGATGCGCCCAGGGAGCTTGGGTTTCAGGGTCTTGCTCAATGACCCTACAACAAGTAGACCCTACGACAAGTAGACCCTACGACAAGTAGACCCTATGACAAGAAGACCTTGCTGGGATTCAAGCTGGCTACGTTCTGATCTTCCGATTGGGAGACGGCCGCCCTACCCACTGAGCTACCGCCGCCCCCACTAACTCCCCTAAATCCCCTTAGTTAGTAAGTAAGTAAGTAAGTAGTGATTGAAATATGAACTATTAGAAGTAAAACACAATATATAGATTGAAGTTTGGACTAAATCAGACATATGGTTGAGACATTATGGCCTTAAAACTTCCCCACAACTTACCTTTCCCAAAATTTTGCGAGTTCTTTCTCACACATTTCTACTTGGGTCTAAAATTGGGCAATGACTTTTTTTTGGATTTAAATATGACTCACTTTGTAGATTGGAAACCCAGCAAGGTAAATAAGATTTGCCCCTTTTTCTGCTGATGGCTGTCAGAACAACACTTTACAAGCAGTGAGAGGCAGCTCAGTGTTGTGTGTTTGTGTGTGTGTGTGTGTGGGTGTGTGTGTGTGTTTGTACGTGTGTGTGAGTGTACGTGTACATGTGTCCGTCTGTCATTTTTTGGGTCTGTGCATGGTAAGTGCTAATTATCATGGAGGAGGAAGGGCATGGTGGGGGATGGGGATGGATTGGCTGTGGTGGGTACCTGTATTGCTCACCCTCCCAACACCAGCAAACCCAATTCCATCTGACATGCTTGCTTTGCTAATAGAATAGCAGTGGAGCATGCTTGAAAGGGGGACGGTTAGAAAGCTTTTGATCAGCAGCCCCCGTGACATCAATTAACCATTAATGTACAACCATTGAGCAGGATGATGGAGAGCTGTCCAGGGTCACCTCCATTCTAGAACCACCCCGCTCAATAATGATGGCTATTTTATGCAATTGGCCTTAGAGTACAGCGCGCGAGTGAGTGAGTGTGAGTGTGTGTGTGTGTGTGTGTGTGTGTGTGTGTTATCGTTTGGCAATAAAAAGTGTGTCCCAGAAGATCAACCTCAGAATATTGTGCTGTTGTGAGCCCAAACTGATTTGTACTTATTTCCAGGATCAAGTTCAGAGTTAGTATGTGTAATGAAACATATAAAATATAGATAACTACAATCGCACAGAGGAAACATTAATGTCATATTAAATCCCAAAAAAATGAAACCAAAATATTACACCAATGTAGATGTTGAATATAAATCTAATATCTAATAGTTAATAATTGCATATTATATTAAATATCTAAAGTACATCTATACCATTAGATATTATACTTATCACTTATTGTAAAACAGAATGATCTAACACTTAATTGAAGATATAAAACTTAACGCTAAATGGAAATATTAATTCTAAATCATAATGTAAACTAGGTCTATGCTATTGTTCCCCACAGCAAGGGTATATCCCTGAAAAATTCCTCTAATTATATGTGGAGCTATGTCTCTATTATTTTTTTCTTAAAAAAAATTCCCCAAGTGAGTAAAATATGAAATACCGGAGAAAAGTATGATATTTACCAGACAAATATACTCGGTCAATTCAAATACACACAATTTGGACTAAATCAGACCAACGATAAGAAAGGTATGTCTGAAAAACTGTGTTTTTGTAAAAAGCTCCCCATAGCGAGTAAGATATGAACTATTAAATTAAAACACAATCTATACATCAAAGATATCTTTATGTATAGATTGTGTTTTAATTTTAATAGTCGATTCATATGCACCAAGTTTGGACAAAATTGGACCAATGGTCTCGTCAACTATTGCAAGTCGCACCTGGAAAACCTTTGCACATCTCTAACTGGACTGTATTGAGAGTATATTTATGTGTCCATGTAGGTGTACATATGTATATATATATATATATATATATATATATATATATATATATATATATATGTATGTTGTTAATACATTATGTTTATCTAAACATTACTATAAGATGTCCTATTATATAGGATTTATTTCATTTTTAGTCTTTTTATATGGAATGTCTTCATTTTGGGATTTAAAAAAGTATCTATCTTCTACTAAATGGACAATAAATTATCACTTGGATGGAACTTGCATAGGCCAGGCTGAATGGTTTGTATTTTTTATCCCTTTAAAGAACATAATAATTAGGTTTTTAATCTTTTCATGAATGTTTTTTAGTGTGTTTCATGTATATCAATTTTAAACATTTTTGGTTTGTTGATCCTCTCTCTGAAGGTGGCCTGCCAACTTCATGTTATATCTGTGATCAAAACATTACTAACTGGTATTTTTACTATGTTACAAAATGTCTATGCACTGCCAAATACTTGGCAGTGAAGGTTGTTATAATAAAAGGAGAACTTCAAATATCCTAATATGTATCAGGATTCAATGTTAATTAATTTTGATGCACAGAAAAATTTAATTATTTCAATTATAAATACCTCTAACAGACTGTGACAGCCATTGGATTCCATCATTGGGTTAACTATACAGCTCTGCATAGTCACGCTTTGGAGTGAATGGCTGTTTTCCATCTAGAGAGGGTTGGGTAAAAGGGACATTGTCTCAGCCCCTCCAAATCAAATTAAATCAAATGTATTTAAATAGCACCAATTCAAAACAAAGGTTATTTCAAAGTTGTTCCAAAAAGAACAGCCCACTTTCTTTAGTCATCATTCTACAGAGATTCAATACAATCCTCCATGAGCAACAACTTGGTGACAGTGGCGAGAATACATTTTTTTTAAATTTCTAACAGGCAGAAACCTGAACAGATCCAGACTCAGCGTGGACGGCGTTCTGCAATGACCGGAAAGAGAGAGAGAAACAGTGAGAGAGGGGAAGGGTGAGGGAGAGAGCGAGGAAGTGTGGGAGCAGGAAAGAGTGTGACTATAAGACTTTAGGAAGGGTCACCTGGGATGTACCTCTTTTGTTTTTCTCTACAAATATTGGACCCTTGGCGACCTTCATTAGAATCATATTAAAGGCATAAAATCCTTATATATATTAATAAAAAAGGTATTGTTCCACCAAATAGAACCAGATTCTGACTCTGGGCTGCTGCCTTAGCCGGTTCTCAGTTGGTTCATCATGAGAACTGGTTTTGCTTCCCACTGGCTAGAGGGCCAGATCATTTCGTCACTGCTTATGTCTTGGATCCGTCTCCGCTTTACCAGCAACCGTAGCGCTGAGACCATCAACAACAATGGTGGCCGCCGTCTCTTTGTTGGTGGTACTGTTGGACTAATGTCACTGCATTCTAGGACTGGTAAGACTTATCATCGACAGTGCAGCAGTTGTATGGACATATATGCCTTAAATGCGTATTAGCAATGATGTCTGTTTAAATGTTCATAACAAGAAGTGATGAGTTAAACTTAGTTTTAAAAAAGACGACCTAGACCTATGGTGTCGTCTCCAACATAAAGGGTATATCCCCCAAAAAGTCCCCAATCTCTTTCATTGTACATACATCTCCCCCGATAGAAATAAATGTAAAGTTATTTCTACAGCATTTTCATAAAAAAGCTACCCGAAGTAAGCAGAACGGGAATTATTACATTCAAATATAGGTAAAATATGATAAAAACAAGATAGACTGGCTCAAGTTTTAGATTCATGTGCGCCAAATATGGGCTAAATTGAATCAATGGTGGAGAAAGTATGGCATAAAAACTTTTGGAAGGTAAAGCTGCCCCTAGTGTCAGAAATATCCAACCGACCTATCCCAAAATCAATCCAGTTATTTCTTGCACTAATGTCAAGGGATAACACAAGTTTAAAAGACAATCTATGAAATAGTTTTTGAGGTATGTCTGGAAAGCTGTGTTTTTCGTTAAAAATAAAAAACTCCCCCTAGTTGTACAAAATCCAACGAATGCTTGAGAATTTATTTTATTCACAGTCAACACATAAGCACGTAGGATATGCAGCGGCAGACAAAGCGGAAGCGATGAAGATTCCGCAATATCCTACATTATATAAAAATGTGACCAAACATTACCTCAGATTCATTGCTTATTAAGTCAATATACTCATCTTGCATTATGTTTGGAGTGTCTAGTAAACCTTTCAAAATAAAAGCAAGACCAAAGGCTTTAAAGTCAGATTTTAAGAACAACCAAACTATGCAGATTGAAGAAGTGGATTTTGCCTGTTTGGAATGGATGTCAAAATAAAGTCAAATGAAAAATGTTGGCAAGTCAACCGATTACACATTCTTTAGTTCTACAAGAAAAGCGAGAGATACTATTATTTCTGCTTATCCATTCATGACCTATATTAGAGTGATGATGCTAATTAAGAGTTTGAGGGCAGAGAGGAGTAATATCATGCCATGTGTGTGTGATATGACTGTTGTTTTGTCTTACAAGCTTTGCTATCTCACGCACTAAGACTAGTTACGTCTGTAATATATGAGTGATGTATTGATCCCACGGGAATGTTCCTTCATAAGACTCTCAATGGCTCCCTACTTAGACCCTCATCAAAGGCAGCGGCAATGCGCTGTTTACATCAATGCAGCTAATGTGATGCACTTCATGGCCCCCATCTTCTCTCAGACACCGGCGTCTGCTCCGCCAAATGTATAAATATTCATACCGTGAGCCAAATAAAAATGAAATAAATAGAAAATAATTTCTTCCCCCTGAGAATGGTAACTGGCAGCACTCTGGGAGAAGATAAATGAAATGTAAGACAAAGCCCGGTGCAGCTTCAATTCTCTCACTGTCATTTATGACGCCGGTTCGTCGCGGTTTTCTTTTCCTTCGTAAACACATCAACATCTCACCATCTAGACCGCCCCCTTCTTTGTTGGCTGTCGCTCTATGTCTTCTGTTAATAGCCATCATGGCATTGTAGAAGTGGGATCCTAATTGACAGTAAAAAAGATAAATGTCATTAATAAGCACTCTTCTGAGTGTCAGCTATGACCTTTGCCATACAAAGATTGCAGCTTTACGTGCTTGGTGCAAATCAGTAAATGCAAACCCATATCAAATGTGCAGCAGGTACTTAATGCACATTACATTAAGTGGCAGATTTGAATGTTAGTGACAATTGACTCTTATGAAGGTGATGCCAGGATAATTATTAAAGAAAAACTCTTGTGAATTCAAATATTTCTATTTTCTATCAATAGAGTTCTTGTTGTTTGCTTAATTTTATGTGATAATAGGGGTCTGTAGAGCCTATTTTCCCATACGTATTGGCGCATACATAGTTTTATGAACAAAAAGTAGAACAAGAAATATTTGTGAATTATTTGTTTTCACGAGGAAGAGGAGACAATGATGAACATCAACATTTAACTCCATTTTCGACTTCATCCACATGGGTTGATGAAACAAGATTAAACTGAATGTAATTTGAAAAATAAAAGAATGACCACTTTATAAACATCATCCTTCCATCCTACATAGACTGTGTTCAGGGCAGTTTGCGTCGCAATACCAGCAGCCCTGACGTGCGAACCAGTCATTAGAACTCCATAAAGAGGTGATAGACTACTGAAACCAAATCCCTGCTGGATCCCTCCAAAGTCTCACTCATTATTGCTGCGGCTCAATATATCACAGTTATATCCAGTAAAGACAAACAACAACCCGCTTGTCATCAGATGGGATGAGTTTTGCTCTGGACGCTTCAAACTCTGCAGAAACCATGTTACCCTACGGTTACCTTAGACTATTTTCTGTTTTTCTGATACCTTATGCTACATTTATTTACCTTACCTTACATTATTGTACATTGTGTTAAATTACATGATGTTATATTATGTAACCATACCTTGCATTACCTTACCTTATTATATCTTACCTTATGTGAGCTTACGTTAAAAAACGTTATTTTACATCACATTACCTAACTTTATGCTATGTTACGCTACCTTGCATCACAATAAGTTATGTTACCTTGCCTTACCTTATGTTACTAACCGTATGATCACACCAGGTTACATTACTTTACTTACATTAGATCACTGGACTTTACAGCACCGTATTTAACGTTCCTATACCTTACGTAATTCAAACCTTACATTATACATTATGCATAACCTCACATTACAGTAACGGTCAGGCACCAACGTATCTTAAAGAGCTCATGGTTCCATATTGTTCAACCAGAGCACTGCGCTCCCAGCATGCAGGGTTACTTGTAGTCCTCAGCATCTCCAGAAGTAGAATCGGAGCCAGAGCCTTCAGCGATCAGGATCGTCTCCTGTGGAACAAGAAGTCAGAAGACATAGTATATCACTGTATGTATAGCTGTTTCTTGCAGCAATAGGTAGTTTTAATGTTATGGTTGATCATTATAATTTAAAACAAATTCATGGAAAAAGAATAAAACTAAAGTTTATGAACTAAACTACTTTTGTAAACTTTAGCGAAAGGTAGGCATTAAAAAAGCCTATTTTTGTTTACTTCTGTTTGAAATTACTTTTTGTTTGTACTGATGATGGAATAAATCAGATAGAGTCCTCTGATTTGATGAATTCATATTTCGAACTATTTCATCCTGTGCAATATACATACCCCAAATTTCCCACAGCAATCTAAGATAATACAAGATTAGTTTTCCTAATATGATTTTAATTATATTCTAATAATCTTAGTCTGAATCTACACAATACACAGTGCCAAACTCATTATACTATAGCATTTGGACAAAAAATAATAATTTCAATGTCAAATCCAGGCCAAAAAATGAATGTTATATAAACAGCATTGACCTACATCCTAATCTCAGTGCAAACATTATAATGATTACATTGTGATAAGCATCCTACAAACATACAAGGTTGTTATTTTAGAAGATAAGAGGTTATGGCTCATTTATCAGCATTTTTCTGCTTCTAGGTTATCTCAGTTAGAGAATATGGCTGAATGGAGCCAAAAAAAAAATCAGCATTAATCAGGTTTTTTGTTATTTGGAGATAGAAAATGAAAAGAGCGAGGGCAGAGGATTTGCTTGCACTGTGAGGCCTTGCCATCAATTTACTATTCTTGGTTGGGGTTCTTTGTATATTAATTTGCCTCAGGAGCAGGTTTTTATTTTAGTTATTAGGCTGCACAATAGTAGCATCTTGTGGCTATCCTTCTACAGCTAATCAATAGCTGATACCTTGTGTGCGTGCCTTTTCCGAATCGACCAATGTCCTTTAAAAGATGGTATGTGTATGTTTTCAGAAAGGCCATGACAAAAACATATAATTATGATTAAGA
Source organism: Lophius americanus (assembly GCA_037951165.1). Lineage (NCBI taxonomy): Eukaryota > Metazoa > Chordata > Actinopteri > Lophiiformes > Lophiidae > Lophius > Lophius americanus. The sequence goes on along the minus strand of JBBDHG010000289.1, from coordinate 671,921 downwards.
TGTGAGAATGTGTGTATGTGTTGGTGTACGTCTGCTTGCATGCTCAGTCTTACTGAGCAAAGGTTCAAGATGTTGAAATTCCAATATGTGCCACTCGCGCTCAACGACCTGATAAGGCTTGTAGATGAAAGTAATTTTGATCTCTGGGATGAGAGTTGCCATGTATCAAAACTGTTGCCATAGTGATGCTGCATTACTTTTGCTGAGCATAAATGAGTCAGGATGAATTGGAAATCCCACTTTGTATTGTTTGCAAATCTCAGAATAGATTACAAACCAGCCAGCTGATGCTAATTTGGTCTGCAGGTTTTGTCAAAAGGAAAGAAGTGAGGGGGCAGTACTGGTAGTATATGCAGTGTTTTTGCCATCATCTTTATTTACCTTGGAGCCATTCCACAGGCTGCAGGCATATGGCTTATGATAATTAGAGTCCATATCAGGTCTCTCTTGCACCCTGAGTCATTCCCAGATTTTATTCAGTTCACTCTCAGCATGTGCTTCCCAAATCAGATACTAGTTGGATCATTTGAATTAACATATAGCCCAAAGTTGAAAAAAAGATTTTCTTGTCTTTGCCTTTCGACTCCAGAGAGAGACTGAACAGGGACGAGGTGTCGTGGATGTACTGTTTGTAGTGTAAATTTTATGTCTCAGTGGAATCTTATACAGCAGTTTGATTGTTATGTTGTTTTACATCAAGCAGTCACAGTGAGTGCACTGATGTAGATGGAAATTTTGGAATACATTTCATGATTTTAAGGGAAAAACTTGTAGACTTTCTATAAAGCAGCACTTACTTGAGAGAATTATACACGGACTGAAAGGGACCAGTTATTTCAGTGGTCCATTCACACTCACAGAGGTAATTCAGGGGTTATATGCAAATTTCTATTATTGGAGCAGCTTGTATTATTGTCACAAACACCACTAACAGTAGAGAAAATGCTAGACAGCAGCAGCAGATCAATCAACAGATATGTTTCACATTTTTAGCAAATACTAAAAATAGGGCACTTGAAGGTAGTACCTCCCCTCAGTAGAACTACAAAATACGTCTAACCTCTTTTTTCTATCTGTAAGTTCCCATGTAATGACTAGTTTATGGTTCAAAGGGATATATAGGGAATGCACTTGTTTGTTTTCCTTCTAAGAGAGAGAGAGAGTTGAGACCATTTATTCAACTCAGTGTGTTTGTAAAAAGAACAATATGGACACAATAGTTTATTTTTGAATTGATTTCTCACACACTGTATTTCTGCTGTAAAAAATCTAACAAAACTTGTGACTGAAAATATTCTCCAACAAATGCACCATTTCATATTGCCTTAATAATGTTTACTTAAAAAGGATGTTATCTGGCTTTTTCAAGGGTCACACATTATACTCTTATTATCACCATCTAACATAACCCCTGGTGGTCTTCATGCTAGAGCTTTAAACAGCTTGATTAGCGTTATTGTCTCGGACCACATTAAACCTTTCTAACCAGCTCTAGCAGTTTCACTCAGTTTGTGTTTTTTTATTTACCATACGCAAATGGGAGACTTATCTCCCATCTCATTCAATAAAAAGTGGCCTAGATCTTAAAACTTCCATGACAGCTACCGTAAACAAAGAAGAGCAAACCTGTAAAGTTTGAAGCAGATTCAGACCCTGAGCAGGAAGAGCCTTTGGGTGCGACTACATGTATCAGTAGTTGGGTTTAAGTAGAGTTTAGCAAAGCAGATTATGGCGAAGCAGAAAAGTGGCGGTGATATTAATAACAGTTGAATCAGAGTGTGGTGCTACAGGCTAACCTCTCCAGGACATTAGCATTACACTCCACTAGCTAAAGACATTAGCAATCATTTTACTACAAATATTTTTCTCTGACACATCACTGATCATTCTAGCAGTGGCAAAAACATAGACTACATGTTTATTGACTAAAGAGTCAGAGATGCTGGAAAGATCGACAGCCAGTAGCACCCTCTTATTTTAGTCTCATGTTATGTCAGGGTGTTAACACCAGCCCTTATCCTTAGCTCTTACCTAATCAACAGAAACACCCAGCTGAATCAACTCTTAATACTTATGTTTCCTCCTCTGCAACTTTATAGAACTGGTTCCTCTGATAGAAATTCTTTGTCAGTTCTTTTGTGATCCAGGCTGCAGCAGTCCGATGTGGAGTGGTTTCAGAACTAAAAAAATCATTTTGTACGATAACAGTTGAGACACCACTCCATCTATATGTCCTCTAAGGTTGAAAGATGACGTAATGATGAAAGCTGGTCTCTGCAGACAACAGCAGAGTAGTTTATGTCCACGGCTGTTACCCTCAGCATGATGCAGCACCGCTAGTGAAGAAACGATGGCGTACTTCTTGCTGAAGGAGTCGAAAATCTATGGGTGGAGATACTAAGGTGTTGGTAGAGAAAAAGCCATATGGGTCGGGTTTTTCATTGATTGACCTAAACTCATTACAATGTGAAAAAAGCCATGTCAAATTTAATGCCAGGAGATGTCACTAGTCACATGACTTCTGACATTAATCTGACCAATTACTCAGAGTGGTGAAACTTAACTCTTTGTGGTTCAGAAGGCCCTCCAAATACTCAGAGAAGGGATTAGAAACAGAACATTTTTAAATTTTCATAAGATGTTACTTTTAAAATTACATTTGATAGTTTTATAGTTCTAATATATTCAAAGAGTTATGTTTTAAAGGACGCAACAATTATGCTTGAAACTTAAATGCTTTAATATGAGTATTGCAAATTAAATCGTAACATTTTACCCTTATTTACTCCTGCAGTTTTGGTGCAGGTGACTGAAAGAACACCAATAATTAATTTTGTATCTTCTGGGTCTGAACTTTTTCTTTATTTTATCATAGTATAAATTCCATGATATTCTTCATCTTAACATATTGCATTAATATACTGATCCCAAAAACAACAGAGCACTAAAAGGCTTCCAAATGGAAGTAAAGTAGATCCAAAGTTGTGTGCACATTGCAGCACTGGCCTGTCTTTCCACTGAAAGGGATGTGTGCCCACGACTCTACATCTAAAAAATACCAGAGAGTATTTCTCTTTGATCGGAACCAAAACTTCTACTTTTTTCATCACTCTATTGAGTTCAGCTCTTGTGATTTCTAACGTTCTCTGATTTCATGTCCTTTTTCATTTTAATCTGTCTCTTGACCTTGTTAATATTTCCACTGGAGATATTTGATGTTTTCATATGAATCAGTACAACCAGGCCTGACGACAACATATTCTATTGCTAACCCTAAATCTTTTCATAGATGTCTAGGACTTATTTTAAGATAATACATGAATTGCCACATGACCTTGAAAATTAGTTTGAATAAAGACTCAAGACCAAGTTTGAATCAAGACTCAAAATTGCATACTAATTGGAAATTATACACCAAGTGTTGGGTCCACAAGAATGTGTGAGCATGTGTTCCTCTGCTCAATTGGGATCTCAGAAAAACTGTAACAGCGTTGTAGTTTTTCCTTCTATATTACCCCTCAGGCCAGGCATTTTATGAATGGATTGAAATTCAAACTGTATCACAAACCCAATAATAACTTCAGCCGTGCCATGCGTGCTCAGTTAACCAGAATTATTCCAGGCAAACTGTTCCATCAAATAAGTCTCATCATAGCAAGAGTAACTGGGCATAAGCTATCGTCCCGTTACAGCATAGGGTATATCCCTGAAAAGTCCCTAATCCCCAAAGTTATACAAGCAATCTCCCTGATTGAACTTGTCAAAGTAAATGTGAAGTTATTTCCTCAGTATTTTAGTAAAATAAAAGCTCCCTTAATTGAGTAAAAAATTAACTATTACATCAAAATATAGATAAAATATGACATATGCATAACAGATCTACTCGATTTGATTCTTATACAACAAATCTGGATGAAATTGGATCAACAGTTGAGAAAATCATGTCTGGAAATCCCTTTGAGATAAAGCGCCACCTAGTCTCAGAACTCTATTAAACCTACCATTACCAAAAGTTTACACTTAGTTTCATTTGTAAATATGATGAATTCATATACTTTTTTATTTTTGGCCTCCTCTAGTTGGGAGAGCCTATTTTTGCAAACATGTCCACTTTTGCTCCAATATCACTTAGAAACAAGTTTCGAGACTAGATTTGGTCAAATTTGGCTCAAAATGAAGTTTAACAAAGTTTTCACTTAGTTTCACTTGTAAATAAGCGGAATTCATTTACTTTTTTATTTTATGCCTCCTCTCGCTGAGAGAAGCCTATTTTTGCAAAAATGTCTATTTTTGGTCCAATATCACTTAAGAACAAGTTTCAAGAGTAGATTTAGTCAAATTTAGCTCAAAAGGAAAATAAACAGGGCTTTCACTAAGTCTCATGTGTAATTAAGCTGAATTTACATACTTTGTATTTTTTGACTCCTCTCGCTGAGAGAAGCCTATTTTCGCAAACATGTCTACTATAACTTAGAAACAAGTTTTAAGAATATATTTAGAAAAATTTGGCTCACAATAAAGTTCAATAAGGCTTTCAATAAGTTTCAGATGTAATGAAGCCAAAGATGTTAATAACAATAATATTAATATGAAAACGTTTTAACAACAATAATTATTGTAATCATCATCATGATCCTGCTGCAATCAGTGGTCATCATGCAGGTCCAAAGGAGCCGATCCAGCCTCCATCCAGGGGACCCTGCAATGTGAAGAAGCACAAAGACTCCAGGGAAGAAGTCAAGTTATAAACATGCAATAATCCAGTTACATGCATTAAAGTGAGAGGGATTTATAAAGAGGGGCAGTGAGAGAGGAAGAGAGAAATGCTCAGTGTATCATGGGAGATCCCCTAGCAGTCTAAATGTATAACAGCATAGCTAAGAGCTAGCATGGGCCAGCCTTAATTATAAGCTTTATCATAAAGGAAGCTATTAGTCTATTCTTAAATGTAGGGAGGGTTTCTGCCCCACAAACCCAGATTGGGACATGGTTCCAAAGGAGAGGAGCCTGATAACTGAAGGCTCCGGCTCCCATTCTACTCCTGGAGACGCTAGGGACTAAGTAACCCTACAGTATACTGCCCGCCAGCAGGCTATAACAGTAATCCAACCTGGAAATAACAAATGGATTACCTAACGTTTTGCGACAGAACATGCAGTATTTTAGAAAAATTACGCAGATGAAAACGGCAGTCCTAGAAATCTGTTTTATGTGGGAGTCAAAGTTCATATCCTGATCAAAGATAACTCCCAGGTTCCTCTCAGTGGTGCTGGAGGCCAAGCTAATACCATCCGGAGTAGTTATATTATCAGATAAATTTTTTCTATGGTGCTTGGCTCCCAGCACAATAACTTCAGATAATAACTTTATCTGAATTTAATAATAATAAGTTGCAGGTCATCCAAGTCTTAATGTCCTTCAAATACGCCTCTAAACCGGATAAGGTTTAGTGTGGTGGTTCAATTTTATACTATTGAATGTGGTGGTCAATAGTATAAAATGCAGAACTAAGTTCCAACAAGACCAGAACAGACACCAGTCCCTCATCAGATGCTATTAAAAGGTAATCCAGAACTTTGACCAGTGCTGTTTCTGTACTATGGTGAACTGTAAAATCTTACTGGAAATCCTCAAATAAACTGTTATCACGCAGAAAATCAACAATTATTTGGCTACCACTTTCTCTAAGATTTTAGAGAGGAAAGCAAGGTCGGCATATCGGCCTTTAGTTCACTAAAGCCTCTGGTTCAAAGGTCGGCTTTTTAAGTAGTGGTTTGATTATGGCTATTTTATAGGACTTTGGTACATAGCCTTAATTTAAAGACAGATTGATGATTTCTAATAGAGAGTTGCTGACTAAGAGCAAACTTTCTTTAATTAGACTAGTTGGGACTAGTCTACCTGACAGGTTGTTGTTTTGGATGAGGAAATGACAGAAGTTCATTGCTTTAGATCAATAGGACGGAAACAGTCTACACAGATAGTGGAAGAGCAAAACAAACATATTTTTGAACCACTGGAAATAAATTTGAATATTACTAAAAGAAATGGAACCATGTGATATGGAAGAGTATCGACTGGAAAGTCATTGCTGTGGTTAAAACAGGAAGAACAGATAGCGGGTAGACAAGATAAGACGCAGGCATTTTTTTTCCTGGATGTATTGTGTTTATTTATCAAACCAAAAATGAATGTGTTTCATGTGAACGTTTTGATGAGTATTTTTGTCCGTACTGTTTGATTTTCAAAGAAAAACTAAATATAAAAGTGTATCTTTTTTTTTTACGTGGAGAATTTTCTTCATAAGTTTGGCAATTCCCGCTGCAGTTCTTAACTCAACCCAAATCAGCAAGCACTCCTGCAGTGCCTCGAAAGCGCCCAGTTCATAAGAACATTTATAGGGAGTTGCTGCAGGAAGCTGTGATATTTAGTAAATCACATTGCGTGTGCTAAATTAACCTATTTCTATCTACTTCTCCCAGTATTCAAATCCTCAGTGCACAACGTTAATAGATCAGCCTGCTCATTTCATTGCGGGTGGTATCAAGTTGCAACATATTTTTACCACCCAAACATTCAGTAAATCAGGCCATTGGAGTTTGATCCTAAAGGTCTCACTGCCGATGAGAAACAACATTCTCTGGTCTGATGAGACCAAGACTGAACGGTTTGGCCTCAATTTTTTATAATTAAAGTCTGCAGAAAACCAGGCACCACTCATCATCTCCCCTGTACCATCTCAATGGTGAAGCACGGTGGTGACAGCATCATGCCGTGGGGTGTTTTTCAGCAGCAGGGATTGAGAGACTGGTGAGGTTGAGGGAACGCTGACAGAGTAAAGAGACATGTCTATTAATAATTTTGGTCCAGAGCGCTCAGGAACTCAAACTGGCGAAAGATAAATCTCCAAATATGAAAATGATCCTAATCACACAGCCAAGATAGCTGAGATGTGGCTTAAGAACAACTCAGTGGGCCCGTTCCGACAGCAGTGGTTCAGGAGTCAATTCTCAGCCAAAGCCCAACTTGCATCCAGTTTTTAGCTTTTTCTCTCTCCTCACTCACCAGTGCATTCATGGTAACGCACCCCCCTACCTAAAAGAACTACTCACCCCACTGACCTCAACACGATCACTTCGTTCTACCCACTCATACCGCCTCCTCCGTCTCCAGACTAAGCTCAGCACCATGGGTGATCGGGCCTTCTGTTCTGCTGCCCCTCGTCTGTGGAATGGCCTCCCTGACCATCTCAGGGCTCCACAGACGACTGACACATTTAAAAAAGGACTTTGGTCCTTTTATAAGCCTTTTTGGTCAGGCTTTTATATAGTTATTTTTTTTATTTTTTTTTATTGATGCTTTTATCTGCTTTTGATTTGTAGCACTTGGAGATTCGATCCAAATGTAAATTGCATTATAAATTAAATGTAATATAATTACTATTATTATGTAAGTACTGGTTACTGTAGCTACTGGGTTTCAATAATACAGTATCATATACGGTGATACCATGGTATGCTTTATAGTATATCAATATAACATGCAGTTATGTCAGACTTGGATGTACTGTATCGCAAAGTGAGTTGAGCTGTGACACCCGGAGAACACCGAAGAAAGATTCTTGAAGCCCAGCTAAAGAAAACAGACCAAAATGAAGTGTTAAGATTTTTATTAAAAAACTTAAATGAAAACTTTTACACATCATGAACACTTTTATATTATTAAGACCTTTGGGGGTCTGTAGTTCAGTGTCAGGCCATCAGGTGTCAGTCTACCTGTAAAGATAAACATTAGTATATCATTAATTTGTCTGTTTACTTAAGCAGAAGAAGAAGAAGAAATCGCTTATTGATCACATACAGCCATACACAGTACAACATAGTGAAATTATTTCTTTGCATTTGACCCATTCCTGAGGGAGCAGTGGGCAGACCCTTTGAAGCGCCCGGACCTCAAGGCTAGTTGTAGGATGAGGCTAGAGGTTAACAGGCTAGCAAAAGCATTTTACGTTCAGTTTCAATTAATTAATTAATCAGGACGTGGTAGGTACTTACTTTTTTCTCCGACGTTATCGCTGTCCAAAGAAGTTAAGATGAGTAGATGAATATGCTGAAGCGGAAAATGTTTGGAGGCCAATGTAATCACTTAATTTACGCACCATTGTTGTTATTGTTTTAGCGCTAGGGTTGCTGAGAAAGCGACGACGTATCCAAGATGTAAGTAGTGACGCCATGACGTCGCTCTCTAGCCAGTTGGAATGCGATGCGTTCTCTAGCACCACCAGTTCTACGTTGTGGTAACGAGCTACAGAATGGCCCAGCGAGAGCCCTGAATCATGTTATAATGAACCTGTACACACCATGATCTCCCAGCAAACTCTGAACCATCAGTACACATGAAACCAGAGAAATGGGGAAACTACAACTCGGATGGTAGAAAAATGTGTTGAATGAATAGCAGTGTGTAAAATCAATCCTAATACAACCATTCACAGCCAGATCAAAAAAAAAATTATTCAACAGGTGTTTCATTGATTCTCTCTGGAGAATAAATACAAAGAGATAGATATTAGCGCAGTCTTTCATGATATGTGACAATATTATCAATTTCTATAATCAGCGGGTATAAAAATGCGTAATGACACACAGTGGCTGATTTGGTGCTGTTAGAGGATGGGGAGAAGCCACTCTTGGGTAATTTTCTTGATTAAGCCGATTGTGTTCTTTTCTCTGCGCTGAACAGCACCTGTGACTCTGTAGGAGGGCTGGGGGACACCCTATTTCTCCACATGACCGTTCACCCAGCTGGATCATGCAGTGACAATGAAACACAAACAGAAATAGAAAGTCTTGATGGATGTGAATAGATAGAGAATGGAGGGATGTGAATAGGAGAGACTCCCTGAAAATCCCCAAAAGCCTTTCATTGAGAAAAATAAACAGGCTATGCCCGTTGTGCAGACGCTGTCCTGTTTTCTTTCACGATGGTCTCTTCTTTTGTCTTTCACTTCTTTTATTAAATTCAGCCTACGTCTGGCATTTAGTTGAAGTAAGACAGATATCTTTCAGCCTGTCAGTCCGACCATCAGCAGCTTCACCGAGTTCATCACTTCCTGCTGCTCTCAGACCTTTGACCTGCGGCTTTTGTGACACCCTCAGTCTGTCCACCAAACAACATCCTTGTTCTTATTTCTAGCTTTCTCATCTCAGTACGACAATTTAAACTGTGCAAACTTTATATTTAAGTCTTCCTGTCTGGCGTAATTAACCAGTAGTCATTAATATTAAATAGAGGCGTTCAACTGACTTTTTATGGGCAAACGTAATCAATCAGCAGTCATTAATATTGTTTAGAGGCAAACTGACTTTCTAAATGCACCCATAACAAGTCATTGGAGCACAGCAGGTGCATGAAGTTTTTTTCCATGGGTTTTGTTCACTCACTAAGTACATAGCCAAAAACTTGTGGTACGGACATTAAGGACCAAATGTGTCATGTTGCTGGGTATCGAAAGCCAAATTTAATATGGTATGAGTGAAGCTCCGTCTTCATTCAAAGCAAAAGTCACTCTCATTTTGGCCACCATCAGGGGGAAATGTGACGTGTCTTTCCATTAAAAAGCAGGGGAGGAGCTTTTCTGGTACTGTACAGAATGTGATTTCTGTTTTGAAACAGGTTTCATCTAATGACCAGTGGATGTAGTAGCCCACCGTCCTTAGGTTTATGCCACAGCATGCACTGTGCCCAATTCAGCACTGGTTCAGCCACCAATTTGAGCAATTCCTGTGAACGTTGGGCAACAAAATCTGTAGGGCGAAGACTCTCCAAAATCCAGCAGACCCACAAATGGGATATTATGGCATCAAGAGCAAGCCTCCAAGCCTTCACATTTCTTGTCTGGGTATTCAACAATGGCTAACAACCTATAACAGTTTACCCGACTGCTTCAAGTCTACAATAGTCCTGGTGTGTTCCAACCTCCTCCACCAATGGCTTTCAAAAAGTCCCTTTCCTTCTTTTCAACAGTTTCCATTATGATGGATTCAAACCTAGTGATGATTTCTTCCATACCTTGTCCAATAAAATCTTACTAGTCTGTATCATAGCTTTGTTAGTTCACAATTTTCCCAGAGAGTCAGGCTCAGGTGATTGCTGTGGCCTACCTCAAACATGTATAGCAGGCTCATTATTTATGTGAAGGCTAATAATGTGCGATGTAAAAATCCAAATCAAGTAATCAAACAACCCCAAAAAACATAGAGGATCTGTATTGACCAGAACTAAGGTATTTAAATATAAATCAACAAATTCCGTAAGAGCTTTATAGCAGATTACATCTCACAACAACTGCCCTGTTACAAGCTAGTTGCGAACGCAATGCTTCAAACTAGTTTGCATGTTCACAAAATGCATTATTCCTTATCCTTAAAAAATGTCCAGCATTAATATCTGTCCACTCATCATTATGGGGTATCACTTTTCCCTCTCACTGGCCACCTAATGTAATTGAGGAGTGGTTTCAGCCAAACCTACTTCGACACATGTTATTGTCTTTGGCAATATTGTGTTGTAATGGCTTTGACCTGCGAAATGTGTATGCCATTTCAGTTTACATTTGGAATGGGTCCCTGAGCGAGACCCTGAACCCCAATTTGTTCCCTGGGCACTGCAGATAGCTGCCGACTGCTCCGAACGGATGGTCCAAATGCAGAGAACTAATTTTGCTATATTGTACTAGTTGTGTATTTGTATGTGTAAGGGCTTATTTCTCTATACACTTTGATTATTTCAAACCTGTATCTATGTCTAATGAGAGACCAGTATGAAACTAAAGTGACTGCCTTCATTGCAGGAGTAAATCCACTATCTTATAGAGATGTACATAAGAACATTGAGGTAGAATTTGTTTTTTGGCTTCAGAGTTCTTTACATTTCTGGACGTAAGTCAGCATGGGGTTTGGAGACCAAGCCCTTGCAATGGGAAATATATTGATACATTTCCTGTTAATGATAAATAACTATTTACTCTTTTAATATAATTTTTAATTGAATGTCAGTACAAATCTCAGTACTGCTGTATTGTATGTACACAATGAATCCAAGAGAAAATCAAAAACATCATTGATGCTTTTGACTGAAATTGGAAAAGTCTCTTCAGGTAAAGCTAGACGGATTAACTGTAATCAAGTCACTGTAGAATGGTATTTATGAGCACTAAAATACCTAACTTGTTTGCTTCTCTAACCAGTTTCCATGCTCCTAAACACATTAGAAAAAGCATTAGTTGCCAGGATATGTGTATCATGTAAAAAAAGCCTTACAACCTCCAAACCCTAATAGGGTGATTCCGGGAAAGTTTCAAAGCCTCTATGTAAACTTCATCGTCCGACATCAGTCAAAATAAATCCCAGAAGCTTTGTTTTATTCAGAAAGAATGAGGAAGGATTCATATACAAGTATTGGGTGATTTTAGGTAAGTTTTACATTCTGCCTTATCCCCGTTCACATTTCAACTGCTGCTGCTTCAAAAAAAAAGAAAACTCAAGGCTGAAACATTGTCTAACTATTAACAGCACTACACCATACTCTGTTTGACAATCTTTGTATTCCTTAGATAGCTAAGTCAGTTTATTCCATACCGGTATGATTATCTACCAGATATTGTGTTGGTTTCCTCTTTGTCATTAAAACAGCTTTGATCTGTCTTACTGATCGGGCTCCACACAAATCCTTTAAGTCCTGGAAGATGCGAGTTGGCCCATCCATGCATCAGACTTGTTTGTCCAGTAAATCCCACTGATGCTGGATTGGATTTAGATCCGGAGTCCAAGTCAACATCTTGAAATAGTTGTTGTATTTGTCAAAACCATTTGTTAACCATGTAGGGACCATTTTCCTCCTGGAAGGGGCCAATGCACTTAGGTAATATCAGTTCCAAAAAGTATTGAACTAAGTCTGCAGCAGTTTAGGTAGAGGCTATGTGTCGGAGATAAATCCTTATGAATAAAAGGAACCAAGGTTTCCCAGCAGAACATTGCCCAAAACATCAAACTGCCTCCACTGGTTGCCCCTCTATCCATAGTTTAAATGGTGCCATCTCCTCCCCTCTTCCCCAGCTGTCCAATTTATACAAAATAGAATGTGATTCATCAGAACAGACAATTTTCCGTTTTTGTTATATGGTCCAGTTCTAATGTTAATATACCCAATGTAGGCACTTTCAGCAGTAGACAGGGGTTGGTATTGGCACTGAGGCGACTGGTCTGTAGCTACGCAATCTTGTGGGGACTTACTTGTGGGGACTTACTTGTGGGGACTTACTTGTGGGGAGACTTGAGTCACATTTAGTTACAGCAGAACAGGAACATGTATGGATTTGTTCCAGTGACACTTGGTTGAAATCTTGTAATCTCAATGCTTGATCATTTGTGTTGTATATGGTAAATGAACAGATAAGGAAAATAAAAGCATCGAGTTACGATATCAGCATGAAAGAGAACAAATGTATCACTTTATTTGTTTGTGTATGTGCAACTCTGGTTCCCCTTTCCGCTTAATTATGTGCAAAGATCATTTTCGTATTTATATCAGACTTTATTCAAAGCGTGCTGGGGGAGGCATGGGGCAAGGATCCTGTCACCGACTCACAATTTGTACAAAGGGCAATTGCATTACCTTGATTGAATAGCTGTTAGGAATGCTGAAGGTCTTCTTCATCCATGGGGCTGGCCTTCTTTCCGCATCAGTACTTCTACTACAGTGTTCCCCCCACAGTGTTTTTAGTATTGCTGCCCCTCACAATGTCAGAAAATAGGCGAACCTAGACATCAAGGCTGGGCCGTGCCTAAATTTTGACTCTGAGCTGAGCTCAGGCTAATCTTCCTGGAGGATAGGCAGGTCAGTTGAATCATGAATTGCCTGCACCTGGTCCCTTGGTGCTGCCTGAAAGAAGGCTATGGTAGCTATATTTCCATGTGAAGGTGCACCCATCTCTGTGGTGCATTTATGAAATACTGCACAGCTGTTTCGGAGGTTCCAATGCACAGACACATTAATGTTTTCTGCATGATTTATGCTACTCCTCTTCATCTTTCTTTCCTATACCAGTATTTACTAGATTAGCCTTTTGAAAGGAGTCAGATACTAACTAAACCCCTTTCACCAATAAATCCCTTTATGCACCAAACTCTCTTGCTTCCTGGTCTGCTGGATGGGGTGGGTTACATTCTCGATCTGAAATTACTAAGTGAGTCAGTGGAGTCATGTTCACATAGGACATGTCTGGGGAGAATTCTGGAACCTTGACTGATGTGGTCTTACACACACACAATATGACTCCCAGAAACTGAGGAAAATGAGGATAACCATCTTTACAAATCAAGGACATTATGATCTTTTCAATACAAACACATTATTAATTTTATCGGTGGAGGAGAGGAAGATACTAATTCTATTTTAATAAAGAGTGTGACAACCGAAAGTTGCACATTTTTACTACTAAGAGGAAAAGCTTGAAGAGCATAATTATTAAAACTGCAAGTTATTTGTAAGTTCATCCAGATTCTACTATTTAACCATGAATGCAGGTTACATGTGCCCTTTCAGACAAAACAGCCATTGTAGAGACATTTCCCAAAGTGCTCATGAATGTAAGGTTTTGAATGTTCCAAGCTATTATGCTCATGGCCATGTGAACTATCAAAGTCCAGAAAAAAGATTAATGTTGTTGTTAAAATGAAAACTGAAAGAAATGCTGTCAATGGGCCATGTTTTAATTGGTAGGATGGCATTGTTAATGGTAAAAACTGAAAACCAAGAAAAAGAACATAAGGCACCATAGATTTCACAAATGTATGCGTGACCTAATTACAGAGGCCAACCATAAGGATAAACCTCACCACCTCCATTTCACCCGCAGCCTCATCTCTCAGCTGTTTGGAGCCATTAGAAGTTTGTTGCCAAGGTGAATCCCTGTTCTGCTTTGGTACAGCAGCCCTTAGCCAAATTAGGACTTATTGCATTTATGGAGAGACCACTTTCAACGCAGAAGTGACAGTGCTTATGATTTGAATCATAATCAATTGAATCATTACCATTTTACTCTCAGGTCCCTGTTTACTTACTCCGCACTTTTCTATCCACATGTAAGTACCTTATTAGGTTTAGGTTAATGGGTTTCTGTTGTTATGGTTGCATGGTTTGCTCCATCTTATCTCAAAAAAATATTGGCCTAATCAAAAATTTGATGAGTACATACTAATGGGGCAGATTTTTCGAGAGAAAATCAATAGGGTTCAGCGATTGGGAGCTGGAGGTATAAAAGGACACACACAGAGGCATGAGTTTATTGAACCAGACTCAACTCTTATGAATGACTAGGCACCTTACAGGTCTATCATCAGTAATTTACTGGCTCATCCTTTACAAAATAGTCTTGAATAGTTTCTGAAATATATATATATATATATATATATATATATATATATATATATATATATATATATGAATACATAGTTTAGTATGAAAATTCATTCATTCAGTTAATTTCTGTAAAGGTCGTTTACTCACCGGACGAACTCTCAGTTCCTCATTGGACTATTATAATATATAATTACTTATGAAAAAAAATGTAATATTTGTTTATTAACATTTAACAAAAGTGAGGATGTGCAGGCTTTCTTTGATTTAGATAAGGCAAAAGGCCAGACAACATGGTCCACTAGTGCCTTTCCCGATCCAAAACCCGATCAAAGGACAGAAAACGTAAATCGATACTGCTGAAGATTTCCTTTTCCTACAAACAACTCTGCGTTCACATTCACAACCAAAACTCAAAGTCAACATGCATAAAAGTCTGGAATAAATGAACACAAACTTTTAGTTGTAGAAAGTTGAAAGTCACCAACTACAACTCATGAATGGCAAGAAACTGAAGCATCTGATGGGGCCATCAAAGACAACGGTTCTGCAAAGATCTCTAAGGCAATGTTAAGGACAGTGAGGGATCTTTAACTTCATTTGCATGTGGTGCCTGGGTGAATGATTTGTACTGCATGGATATAAAATAGTTGCCCTAATTTGAAATTGTCTGAAATGGCTGAGCTTACAAAGAATGTCAAAAATGTTGTTTTTAAAAAAAAACTTTATGAAGCTCTGCAACACTGTGATGGATTCATATTTTAAGAGGTTACCTACTTTCAGCAGACCATCCGGTGCAATCTTTGATAGAATAAAATATGGTAAACTACTTTTTTCCTAAATGCCATCACTAAAATGAACGATGGAAACGTCCATGAACTGTCATACCGCCTCCTCCTTTCCCGGACTAAGCTCAGCACCATGGGTGATCGGGCCTTCTGTTCTGCTGCCCCTCGTCTGTGGACCATTTGAGGGCTCCACAGACGACTAAGACTTTTAAAAAATTACTTAAAACATTCCTTTTTAGCACAACCTATAACTTTTAATTAACATTGCTGCTCTTTGCTCATACTTTTATATCATTATTATTATATTTATTTTTTTAATTAATGCTTTTATCTGCTTTTACCTCATCATTGAGATTTGATCCAAATGTGAAGTGGTTATAAATAAAATGTTTTATTTTTATTACTAGTACACAAAACTTTTAATAGTGGCAGAAAAACTCTGTTCTAGCACTACTTCCTGTGTCTTTGTCTGAACAAAAGAAAATCATTTACACTTTAGGCTTCTAACCGGATGCTGTTTTTTAATGTAATGGTACTGACAGTGAAAACAGATACTGTGAGTTTTTTACAATTGTAATTACAATCACAATTGCAATTGTTAATACTGTAAAAATTGCATTATTACAGTAATTGAGTTAGCTCTTTTTAGGTCAGCTGGAGAGGGAGGTATGGTAAGTGATCCATTTTACTGGTCCTATGCCAAAAATTACATAGTCAATAATTTTCCAATTCATGAAATGATGCACATGACAGGAAAATGAAATGTGATGGGATAAGCAAATGGTTAATTCAAAAGTAAATAACCTTATTCTTTTGCCCTTTTGTCTAATTGCCACTCACTCCTGAGGGACAATGGTGGATATGTTAATTAAATCTAAAAATACATAATTTGTATTCATCATTGTGCTTTATAGTTTAAATGCTATATACATAACAATTATTGTCATTAAAACAAGTCAAAATAAGTCAAAATGCAACCACATACAGAGAATGTCTTTGGTTTGAAATAAATAGAAAGTGACCTAAATGCATCATTTGAAGGCCCATGATTGTAAACTGATATATCTTACTTGGTATAACAATTTCCTTTTGTCCATGCTCATTTCCAGCCTCACAGTGTTACTCTTTGTTCAGCTCATTGATCATGTCAAGGACCTGTGAAAGCTAGTCACCTTCTGAACTCCCACCCAGCCCTTAAACCCTGACAATAGCATCTACTGCTATTACCATCTCGTAAACATACTTGGTCATTAACATTTTCCATTCAGGGAGCCTGTCAGAGTCTATTAGAGTTGTGTCAGAAAACCTGAGAGCATCAGGGGAGGGCACCTTGTGTCTGGTGTCAAACTTGTCAAATCAAACCAACCCCCAAATCTTTTCCACATTTAATAAAAGCAGACAACCTGAGCTTTGAATACTCAAATCAATGGAGCATAGCAAGGTCAACTTGCAGGCAGCTACTTCCAATTACAAACTGGAAGAAGTGGTTTATGGGCAGCTTGCTGTAAGTATTGAGAATGGGAGGCAATTAAGAGCCTCCTCTTTACCTTTTATGACCTTGATGTGCAGGTTCATAGTGAAGTGCTATGGTAGGGTCGGTGAAATAGTCCATTATTCAAACAATTGAGGCCCAAAGTCAAGTCCTATGATTACAAAGCAGGCTCATATGGATTTTACAAATTTTCTTTATTTGCAAGTTTTTGAATGGAAAGACTTGGAAAGACTTACATGAGAGGTAAAATGATAAGGTAAAATGATAATGCAGAGTTTTAATCATTCTTGTGTAATGTCAATTGCCGTAAGAAAAAAATAAAGAGACAAACGCTTAATACAGGGTGGGGCATCCTTTACTCAATCCCATTCATTCAGAATGGTATTTCCCATGGTTAAGGCCTCAATTATCATTTCCTGGGACCGATGAGGACAGTAGGAGTTTTTGTATCTCAGTCGAAAAAAAGTCCCGAACATTCTTTGTGTTATTGTGGAGCATACAGTCCCATTCTCATTCTGTCTTTTCCCCAGCATGCGATTCCAAAATATGTAAAGATAGAAATTGCTGCGCCCAGAGAGCAGCGTCTGTTCCATTGGAGGTATGTGTAGTCATTTGTTAGCTTCATATGGATCATGGATCATATCATATCTCATCATTTCAGCTTTCCTTCTACAAAAAACCCTACAATACAAGCAGCATTGTGTTCCCTGACAGAAGATCAAAGGCGTTTGTTTGCGCTTAGAGGAGGCACACAAGGCTGTATGGTATCAGAACCATTGTATTATATTCCACACTCTATTTCCTCACCATTTAAACACCTCAAGTCAATCATTCAAAGTGGCATCCATGCAGTCAATGCTTTCAAAATGAGGGGATTAGTGCACCTGTTTACCCATGCCAGTTCATTTGTCAAACAGGATGATCTATTTTTCAAAGGAAGTCGGATAGTAGGGTTTGTAAAATATTTTTGTGCAGGCTTTCATGAAATGAAATGAGTTTGCTCGGATTGTCAGTGGGATTGCTGTGATGTCTCAAATGTTACTGTACTGCTGCAAAGGCTCAATCCACCGTTTGTGAATCTGTCATCCATGTGGAAACCTGGTTATCGGACTTGGGGGCAGCGTGATAAATGTCATGATATGCGCAATATATAAATTACCAATTTGATTGAAAATTCAGAGAGAAATTATTTATCCGAATTAAGGCATGCCTGAAAACTTGGTCTTCCCTTTGTGTCGCTTGAGTGTGGCAGAGAACACATCATTTTAATATGCAAGCATCAATGGTGTCTGAACCATTGTTTGAATGAATTACTTCCCTTCTTTTGTTTATTTGGGACTAGAATCTGTGTTATTAAACAGGGGAGGGTTTTAGAAATAAAAATAAATGTTTAAAACAAGTTAGACACAACACATGTAGACTGAAGGACAAAGATGATAAAAACACAGAGGAACAATGCTGTGATTTTGAAACCACCGTGGGAAATGGCAGCTGTGGCAGCATGCATTAATTTGAATTCTGATCTCCGTTAATAAATAACTTTGTGAACCAAAGCACCTGGCTCAGCCTCCAGTACAATTTAATGTCATGTAGGGCCAGTGCTGATAATTCTCTTCCCTTCCCTTCTGATGAAGAGGTCCGACACTTGCCTTGTCTACTGTGGAGTGGAATCAAACATACAGCCAGCAGTGGTGGGAAGAGATGGAAACATTAATACTCCATAGACAAACAAGCCAGAGCTTCCACTCTAACTGAATTCATAACCCCTTGTCTCGTGGGTTACAGAGTGATCTGTGACTATGAGGAAATATGATAAATAACAAGAGCACAGAGTAAACGAAAGGCTGAAAGATACTGAAACAAAAGCAGATGCTGTAAAGAGTCAGTGGTAGGAAGTTCGTATAAAGATCAAGCCACATTGTTCTCTCCCTGATTCAGATGGACTCCAGATGATGTGGTGATAGCCTCCTCATCACTTTGTCTGGGATGAGGATGTGGGCACAATACAAATGTGAGTTGGATATTAACTATGTAAATACCCATGAGCTTACTTGATTAAACATGGAAATACCCTGTTGTAGCCTCTCAATTTTGCTCATATGTAGATTTCCCTCGCTTTTCCATATGCCCAGTCTACTCTGTCACTTTTCCCAGGCTCTGACCCTCAGGACAAACTATATTTCCGCTGGGAAGGATGAAGATCCGAGGCAAGCCTATCGTTAAGCTCATTTCTTGAAACAACACAACAGGGTGCACTAATGAGAAATTCTAATTAATATTGTAATTATTTTAACAATAGCCTTTGCCAAGTGATAATCACGCAGGACCAATCCATAATACTGCATCAACCACAGATTGACGATAAGAGCTAAATTTCATATTCTTACTGTGCTTTAGATTATTTAACTATCATGAGTAATTTGAAAGCCCTTTGAAGATAAATATTTCCTTCACATCTCATTTAGCTTAAGTCTACATGATGTTCTACCTCATTGTGCACACCATCATGCCTGAGGTCATGGAAATGTAAACGGTGGAGCTGTTAACCGGGTTTAGTTGCCATTTAGCTAAAGATCAGGGATGTTATTAAAGAGTTGATACAAAAATGAAACACAATTTTAGATTTGCCAGGAAAGTTTTCTATTTGTACAGACAAAATATATATATAATAATATAATATTCTGGGACAAAAGGTGTTCGACATTTATTTGAGTATCATCAAATTACAAAAGATTTGAATGGAATTCCATTTCATTTTCAGAACTACATTAAAAAGTCATATAGATGAAATGCCACAGCAACTGAACATTTAATACACTATATTTATATTAGAAATTCTGACATGCAAAATTTTTCAACTACCATATATTATTAGCTTTATTGGGCAAAACTTACTGTTTATCAACTGCTTTCACAAACTAAAATCACATTAGAACTGTTTAAATAGTTTAATTCATCATATTTCTCCTTTTCCAAACAAGATTTCCCCTTTACTGAAAACTACAATCTCTACAAGATTCAACTCACAAAATATCATCATTCATCCGAGACACCGTTGCATATCAGACCTTTTGATCCGGCCTGCATGGTGATTCATAAATACACACACACACACACACACACACACACACACACACACACACACGCGCACAGAAAATAATCATCTCTGGTTAGAAATAAATAAATAAATTAAATAGCAATGAATGCCCCCCGGAATAAAACGGACAGCTGTCTGTCTTCCCGGGCCACGGTCAGGGTCATTGAACAAAACATGAGCGAACGTGTCATTTGTGTTCACGTCATGCCGCCAGTGTTTATTGACAACATGGATGTTAGATTATTTCTTTGTGGAAATCAAAGGCAAGCTAGCGTGAGTAGTTTTTGGAGACGCTCTTGGAGTGATGGAGAAGTATGTCTCCCCATTCTGAGGACAGATGCGCTGAAGATTGCTTCACTGTTTGGGTCAACCTACCGCTGTGAGCAGTTATTTTCAAATCAGAATCTTGCATAGACTCGGCTTCACTCACGACCAACTGACCAAAACCTGGAAAACCAGTTGCGAAAGAATCGTCATCAATACCATCAATACCAGCCTTCACATTAGATGAGTCTGATATTAACATAAAACGAAATGAAATTCAAAGTGCTTTACAGCAGCAAATTTAAAAACAAGACCAGAATGTTTAAAACATTTAACTATTAGAAATAGAGAGAATTAAACAATTGTGTTCATTCATTTAGTATGTCCTCGAAGGATGTTATAAAAATCTAAATGGCCCTTGATTAGAAAAAAGGTTGCCCATCCCTGCTTTTGAGTCTGAAAGTCTTTTTTGGTTAATGTTTAAATTTGCCCCACCTCCATGACCTACATCAATGGTGATACAAAGCAGAAGAAAAGTCCTTCCAATAGCTTAGAATCATCTAAAGGAGCCTCTCGCTCTCGCTCTCGCTCTCGCTCTCGCTCTCGCTCTCGCTCTCTCTCAGAGCAGATGAGCAGTTCGTTTAGCGTCTGGATTTGCTTGGGGTGCCAACACATCAGATCAAAAACAACTCAACCACTCAAATGTGAACACACCATACTCTCATTTTAAGAGTGGATGCAGTGTTGGGTATAAATAATGAAATGGCATGTACCTGTGAAGTTTATGATGGTAGAGATATGCATTTTTTTATTTTTTTTTTATTGTAATGATGTATATTGTATATTTTATTCATCACATAATCATACAAATAAGTAAATTGTGAAATGTATTCTCTGTCTTGACCCAACCCTGAAGAGCAGTGAAGCGACCACTTTACCCACCGGAACAGTCAACCCAATCTCAGTTTGTGTGGTGCTATGTAGATGATGCGTTTTCTCTTTTTGCCAAATGTGGGTCTGCTGTTAAGTCCCACATTTATGGAGCTTTGAGGGACTTTGGAGAAACAGTCAAATATCAGAAAGATATAATAAGAAGATTTGAATAAAAAAAAGGACCCAAAATATACTGCGTGTGTATATACACACTAAAGGTGCCAATGAATGGGCACAACAAACATATATATATATCATACACTTCAAATTGAATCACCCCGAGGAACTTTAGCAGAGTGGCTAAAGCTAAAGTTTTAAAAACTTAACAACAAAAGGAGGAGAGGAAAAGAGTTCGGCACATCAGGTGCGGAACCTCTTTCCGCACATCAAGGACCTGTCAGCACTTCCTTGACATGATGACAGGAAAAGAGTTCCGCACATTCGAACATAATCGCAGACTTCAGGTTTATGGCATAACGAACATAATCGCACACTTCAAATTCAATCGCCCGAGGAACATATTTAGTTAAGAAGCTACCGTTAGAAGAGCTGCTAAAGCTAGTGAGAGTTCAGAACCAGCCACAAGCCCGGAAGTACTTGAACAAAGCCAACATATAAGATATAATGTACTGCACGAAGATTAAAAAGTTTTATTTTCACTTCAAAATGTCATACAATTGGTTTAAGAAAACGCAAGGAGGGTACATTAATTTCAACAGCTCAGAATGCATTACACAATACGGATCACACTTGCTACTTCCACTGTTATCCTTCAAACTAAGGGCACTTGAGAACATTACTCACTATGATTTTTAAACTTTAAAGAAAAAACTTCCAAATCGGCCAAAATCAATATCGGCCGGTCAGACTTTAGCAAAAAATAAAATGAATAAATTTAAAAAAAAAAAGATAAAACAAAACCAAAAACCTATTTATGTGTATATATATATATATACAAACCCAAACACAGTATATAAAGCAGAAGATATACAGGAGCTAACATGAGAAAGACCGCAGGCAGGTTTAACAGACAGAGAGGAAGACACAGACTCAAATACAAAAAGTAACAAGGTCAATAGGCAACAGGTTAGCACCAGGGACAGGTACCAACATTCAACAATCAAGAAGAGACATTAGGAAGGAGGACTGACACCCACACAAACTCACATAGGATGAAAGGAAGGAAGTGGAACAGAGAGAAACTAAGAGAGTGAAAGGTGGAGAAATCTCGCTAAACTCAACAAGGTAAAGGTCGAAGAAAATAAACAGAAATGCCCTTAAAAATAACGGTAGGTACAACCTATAAATAATAATAATGTTCTTATGAGATAAACCAGACCAGAACCATGACACCCATTCTGTCATCTTGGAGAATATAATGGTAAAGCCTAAAAACGGATAATATTTGTTCTATTGATTTTCCATCTGAAAATTGGATGACATCAATATGATGGAGAATAATACAGTTTGACCATATCTCGCTTACGGGTTGTAGCATTACCCTAACATCGTCAGAAATACACAAAAACATTTCACATTCTTGATGTTTTTACAATACAGACAATTTACTCGGGTCATGCAATGTTCAAAGACACATCATTTTGTAGCTGCTTAATGTGATTTGCCTCACTCCTCCTGCAATTCTACTAAGCAATAGCCAGACCTATGCATCACTTTGTCACCAAGCACTGATAAAAGTGAAAAGTGAGTGAATACTAGATGTTGAAAACATATGATTAGCCAGCTATGATAATTCCCTCCAGGTTTGACTCCGGCTATCTGCTTTACTAACATGCATTCCAGACTTTCCCTTATTTTTCCATTTATTTTTATTTTTTTAAGATAAATCTATATTTATTTATTTTTACATTTATCTGCGAACTGTGTCTTGTTTGTTGGAGGCACAAACTGTTTTGCATTCGCTGAGATACACAGAGCATACATATTGGATTAGGTAAACAAATCCAAAGGGCTCTCTTCTGACTGATATCGGCGAGTCTGCTTTTGGTGCCAGCAGGAATTCCACGGCCACAGTCTCTACTTCAGACTGAACACATGAAATAGGGAAAGACGGAGAGAGAGAGAGAAGTAGAAGGAGAAACAGAGTCAAATAGCAGTTTAATCCTCTGAGTGTTATCTGGAAGGTGTTTTGCAGACTGTGCTCTCTTTGAGAACTTTGAAATCAGGCCAGGCTTTTATGTGCAGGATAAGGAAGTGAGACTGTGTCTGGCTCTTTGTAGGTTGTAAACATCAACAGAACAGTGCAGAGCTCACAACCCGACTATACACGTTTTCCCCCCACGATCCATGTTAGTGAGTTGGCCATGTTGCTAACTTAAAAACAATGCCAACATTTCCTGTGATATTTTTAGTGTGTAGTAAAACAGAACGGGGACAAAAATGAAAATGACCCGCTTGAATGATTTTATTGTGTGCAATTACGTAGTCACTAATGAGAAGCACTAAAATCTGCAAAGCGTTTTCTGAAGCAATTTGAATCGATGTAATTATACCTTTAGCAATTAGCTCACACCAGCATCCCCCAACACCCATATGGATATAGAGTTACATTTCTCCTTATTCACACAAATGTTCCTGACTTCATTAGAATTGAACTGTGCACGAAGATTTCCTCTCATGAAATTAGCCAGATTGTAAAAGCTGAGATGCGAATAGACCCCCAGCCCCTGCAGGCACTCAGTATTGGGTATCACTAGGTTTTAATGGCCCAGTGCATCACCCGACTCCTGTGATGTCGGATGGCTTTGGTTCCCAAAGAATATGTACTGTTTTATTGGCCTCCTCGGCGTTGAGATGTCCCCTGTGTCCATGTACTACAGCAGCTAGCATTAGACAGGGGAAGGCCCCCACCCTGATTAATTGACAGTTTATGTTTCTCAATGCAAACTTAGTGCTCATGTTCCATATTTTCTAATGGTTATGGGCACAGTCATTTAGAGTGCTGCTGAGGGAGCCATCAGTCAAGATCTTCCATGGCTGAATTGGAATCAGTCAAAGAGCTTTTCCAAGCAAAGAACATGTCAGTGAGAGAAGGAGTGAGATAAAAAAAAAGATGGAGGATGAGGATGGAAAAACAAATGCATGGCTGCATGTACGAATATGGTTCATGTGTTGCTTAACACCCCAAAATCATGAGTTTTTGAAAGTCTTGTGTATGAAGAGCATGAAGTGACTCTGAGAAGCAGATCCACTTAGCCCCCTGACTCTGCCTCTGCTGCGGAAATACCAAAAAGGCATTTAACACGTCTCACCAGGTAACAACTAAGTCATTGTGACAGCAGCCCGGGACACACATTATATCTGAAGGAGAAGACCATCCCAAGCACTTTTCTGCCTGTGGCCCAGTATTATTATTATTATTATTATTATTATTATTATTATAGAAATGGATGTGAAGCCAAATTAGACAGGTTATGGTTAGTAGGACTTTTTTTTAATTACATTCTAAATCCCACAGAGTTTGGCAACTCCATTGTCACAACATAATACCTAAATTCAATGTGGCATCTCATAACTGAGCTCTCTGTTACTGTCCTCTTGTGGTAAAAAGAGAAGCTCTCTCTTTTGGGCAGTTGAGGAAGGTATACATATTAATTAGTGTTATAAAAATAATTTCATTCTGAAATAATACACATGCATGTGTGTTACGGTGAGCAACAATTAGAATGTCATTGTTAATGTTGTCATATTATCAAGGCAAATACTTTCTGTTTGATGAACTAGGATAAATTGATCAACAACAAACCGCTGCTGGAGAGTGCAGTGGAGAGGAAAAATCTGAATGATTTTTTCCGATTTTTCATAGAACAGTTTTTTTTTATATTGGAGGATTTTTGAGAATGAACTTTTGAGGTCGCACCACTGCTGGTGCCGACTAGATTTTAAAACATATATTTTATTACTCTGCGATTATTGTCTTGCTGTATGACCCAGTTGAACTTCAGCTTCATCTCACAGACAGATGCCTTTCACTGTGCTTCAGCGTTTTCTGGTAGACAGCAGAATTCATGTTTTCCCTCAATTACACAATTTGTCCTGGTCCTGAAGCAGCAAAACATCACCACTATATCCCGCTGCGGAAAGCTGCAGGGATGGACTTCAGCCCCCACAACCCTGACCAGGATAAGCGGTTACGCAAAATGAATTTATTAATGTGTTTTGTTCAATAAAATTCTAACGTGTCCCCTGTCATCCAAACACTTAACAGAGCTCATTGGGACATCAAGGGGTGTTGAGCTTTACCATTCTTCTAAATAAGTAGTAGCTTTCTCCTCATACTGGAAGATGTTTTTGCCCAATTTCTATCCAATGTTGTAGCCATGCTCCTGACAATGGTCAATTTAAATGAGGATTTGATTGAACAGCTCAGGTAGCAATAATGGCTGGGTGTGTCTAATCTGGCAGCAACCGGTATCTAAGGCAGTTTGGTTGTTTTTTTTAAGGCCACCACCAAAGAGGGCAAATACGGTTACCGTGTTTGTCCTTTAACTGTACAGAATGGTCTTTCCACATCTCTATCATGCACACTTTATTTTTGGTAATAACAATTACCAAATGACAATAATTTCTTTCTTCCATTTTCTTATCTTAATGTTATTTGGCACATTTGAATTCAGGCAATTTTCTATCTCTCTATTTTCTATAATAATTTTCTATTATCTTGCATATTTTCACCCGTGAAGAGGTTAGGGTCCGTCCACAGCATAAATGGAGCTTTCCAGTGGGAATAATTTTGTTCTCGTGGACAGAAATTTTCATAGATTCGATTGCGTCTCCACGTGGGCAACTACTATTTTAGCATTGTGTAGTTGTTGACCTTTGATTCAATAAGTACAATTATCATTGTGCAGATATATTTCGCATTTGCTCGTGTTGTTTAAAGACGCAACAAAATTTAGTATTAGACACCCACAGCAGTAAAAAAAATAACAGTCTAACACATTTTCATATTACTGTATTTAGTTTGAATCACTAGCATGCTGAACAAGGCAAATTATGCCATTAATGCTAGCTGTACAGCTTTGGATATTAACCTTAGGTAGGATTATTAGTAACATTGAAAATGTTATGCTTACACTTGAATGATTCATAAGGCTGTTTACACTTGGTACGGACTACAAAGTGGTCTGCTTTCATTACCATGGTAACAGGAGTCGTTAGCCATATGGCCATAGCGCTGAGGTTGTACTGGAAAAAAACAAACAAGTATTGGCACGTTGAACATAACTTAATGTGCTACACAAAGGCTTAAGAATAGGGTTCCGTCTGTCACAACCTCAGACCCAGGTGGGTCAAGGGCTTCACCTTCTAAACATTGTCAAAGAAATATTGAAATGAAAAAAGAAACATTAATGCTTACGAATTTAACTTTAATGTAATTACACATCACCAAGGAGAGTGAAACTAAACCACACTGCAGAATGATGTCAATGAGAGATGTGAAAATTGGATTTTCTTGAGGCCAGTTGCTAGATAAGAAAAAAAAGATGATTGAGTAAGATTGAGGGAAGCGAGTGAAAGTCAACCAAGTGGGACTTGTCCTGTACCGTATATAATGAAAATAATGACTTTCAAACTTGCAAAAAGGGTAGACTTGACATTTCAGCAGTTTAGGGAATTGAAGCACATGCAGGTTGTACACCCTGGAGCCCTAACCCACCTGCTTCACCCGTCTTTGTAATCTTGCATTCCATCAAAAAGAGCAGGTTTATACATTTCCCCACTGTCACCTTATTGGATTTTTCTCCTCGTTGACATCACCAGCAGCAGAGTCAAAAGAATGAACAGTCAACAGAGTTAACAGTCACACCATCACACTGTGTTATGAAAGGTCATCGGCTGGAGCACTGACGGCCATGGTTGAGGCTTGGTGGTCATCTTGGAGAGCAGTTAGGGAGGATTGGGGAAAGAAGACAAGACTGATCTTCAACTTGAGAGTATTTCTCAGAAAGCGCATCTATGATTGCCTCAGTGATTGATAACCTTACTGCTAGTCTCCATAGATTAGTCCTTTGTCTTAACAGATGTTCCACGTTTAATATGTGTCTTTGCGCTTCGTGGGTCACACGAACAACATTACTCTCGGGATGGTTGTATCTGTTGGTATGTCAGTCAGATGGTGGGTAAGACCAACACTTTGGTCCAAACTGAAATACGTAGATTACTGGGACAATTGCCATCACATTTTGAACCAACATTCATGGTCCACATAGAATGGATTCCTTCTAGTCTGCACAACTGAATGAAAAATGTTGAAATATAATGCCCGAGGTTTGAAATCACAAAATTTTGAGTAAAATTGTATACACAATCTTTCCTGACAGAGCGCAATTTCCTCCATATTATGACTTTTAAATATTTTAACACTAAGGTTGGGAAAAACAGTTGACGGAAAAGCGCCTCCCCATTTATGCAAAGAAAGTTGAGCTCCACCCACTGTTCTAAGCTCAGATGTGATGCAGTACTCTCGATGGCGTGCGTCCCTTCATCATCACATCAAGATTTAAAGGCAAGAAAAATTTCAAGTGAAAAATTGTGTAAACACAAAAACAGGGTCCATATCATCATTGTTGGAATTACTGAGCCTACTAGGGCAAAGTTATCTTACCTATATGATAATTAGCCAACTGATTCTAAAAAAAAAGTTTGATGGAGACAGAATGTCTGAAGACTCTTGAATATTATACACTAAAAATACTTGAATGGGAATAAATACGGCTTAAAAAAAACAAGTGGACATTAATTCTCAGGTGCTGATATGCAGATATCATTATATTCAGGTACCATTATAATAATAATAATAACAATAGTAATAATAACAATAATTTATCCTTTATTAATCAGATTCAGTCACACGGTGCAACATAGTGAGATTATTTCTCAGCATTTGACCCATCCCCTGAGGGAGAATCGTCATCATCTGTATAAGCAAAGCCAGCATTCATTCTTCTACATAAGTAAAATTGCAGGAAATAGAACATCTTATGTTTGGCTCATTTTTTTACCCAGCTCTTCCCTCATCCCCCTCCCTGCCCTCATCTCTTGTGGTGATTGCTTTGCCTTGCTATATCTCTGAGCAGCAGTTCTGTTTGTGCAGTGGTTCTGTATGTCAAAGAAGAGCAGCCAGTTAATTTTATGATCTGTCACATGTGTGCCTATCTGTGCTGGACAGCGGGAAACTGGGTTTGGACTGCTTTATCGCTCTACTCATTCCTATCCATCTGGAGCCACATCAGTTTTCTAACAATGAATTGGTTTCCACATTCTATTAGACAGAGAATAAGTGTCTGACAGTGGAGGAGCTCATTTAGATACTTTGACTTTAAATATATTTCAAACTGGTCTAGAGCAGTCTGGGAGCAACAGGCCGCTTCAGCTGCTGTTCTCACTCTAGATGTGTAGAAGTACTTAAAGTTCGGTAAATGATTCAATGCAACGGTCCAAGAAACGACTCGACCTGACAGCTATAGGTGGGTTTACGTGGGACACTTTTCTCCTTTCCGAATCAAACCTGTCCGAATTGCAATGTCGGTCGCCTGTTTACATGACCTGTGATATTTTACAACCCGGTGTTTAAATGCATCGACTCATCTAATCGGAAAGGCTTTCAGACATGCACAGAAGATCCACACTCCCGTTCATAAAGTGCCGGTAATGCTTCGATGAGTTGGGCCAACAAGCGCCAACAAGCGCCCAGAAGAAGATAACGACAAAGAGGGTGTGCACGGAAGTGACTTTTCAACAATCTAACCGTCCAAATATGTTAAAATATTTCAAAGTTAGAATGAACTAATCACTCTCCGACGGGGACCGGTACTGTTTTGAAGACGCTGTATTTAAAATGTGTTGCGGCGCTCAAAAAACTTAGCCAAGTATTACGTCACGATGCTGGGCATGCACAGATACAATTCAAACAGAAAGCTTTCCGATACAGTGTTTACTGGCTATCGGAAGGCTTCCTGAATGGATTTAGACTACCTCTTGCAAAGGACTGAAAGCTAATTTGGAATGGTTCTTTCCGTTATGAAAGGGGTGTTTACACGCAGCATTTTCTTTCTGATTAGACGTCTTTTCCGAATCAAATCTGAATCAGGCTGTCCATGTAAACCCACCTATGGACATTGTGTTGAGATTCTTTTTTCACCCCAGTCACTTTAGTTTCGACGCTCACAGAGCGTGGGGGGCTCTCTTAAAAAGCTTTCATCAGAAGAAGAAATGAGAAAATGATCCACATGACACTTTCCCGGTCACTAATCCTCCCGAGAAACCCCAGGGGAACTCGGTGTGTGTTTAAGCATGTGTTTTTTCAGAAGCATAAATGAAAGTAGGGTGTGTATTCTCGGTAGGAAACTTCTGAGAAAAGAACATGAAAACAATGTATAAATCTCTAACAACTGGAGTAATAACGGGTCTTTGAGTTAATTGAAACCATTCCTTGGCTTATATCATCTTTATTGGACACGTATTACAATGTTTGTCTTATGCTTCCTTTAATCATTTGGGAAGTCTACTGTAGCTTTTACAGAAAGCTTTATTTACATATGGATATCTTCTTACATCCGCACAGGAATAGAAATTAAGGCTATTTATAAATTTAAAAACAGGGCATAAGTAACCCAAGCTTTGTAAGGATAAATTAGCAATCTTCTAATCAAATGTACAATCTTAAACAAAGAAACTGTTTCTCTCTGCATGACAAACACAAAGCAGGTGGGCCACTTTGCTCTGTAAATCGTAGGGGCTGTCCTCCAAATATGTGCACAGAAATTAAAAGGGAAACTTTGTCTTGGAGGAAAAGACAGTAATTCTTAAATCCTAAACTTTATAACCATAACTGCAGGTGAATGATTACGTGCACTCGGCTGCACAGGAACATTTCTGGTCCATGTTAAGGTGGTGGAAGATTGCCAGAAAGCAGATTTTTTGCAGCAAATTTAATACATTGTTCTGCATTATGTTTGGGAAACAGTAGATATTCCATATTGAATCATATTAGAGACTTAGAATGACTGAGTGTGGAGTCAATTATGTATTAGAGACCTGAGATTAGATGGCTGAGCAGCAGTCACCAAGATTAAAAAAAAGGACCTCCATGCTAAAAAGCATTCCCTGCTCCCACAATTATGGACTGCTAATTGGAGAACGAGTAATACAGAGGGGGAGAAATATGAGAGCCCACCCACTCACTTCAAAATAGTAGAACTGGACCCTTACAGTAGTGTGCCAAGAGTTTTGCTGGGATCATTATTGAATGTCATTTTCCCAAAGCTGTTTAATTGCTAGAGAGCAATTGGAAATGATTGCAGAATAGAGAAAAAAAAATGATGTATATAAAAATATAAGATGTCGAACAAAGGAACTTCTGTTTTGAAAACAACATTCCAGCAGTTGTTGAGGGTAATCATGATGGAGGCAGTTCTTGCCATTGGTGGCCATTCCTACTGTTGCTAAAGAGAGACATGGTAGAGAATTTCTTATTCCTCCTCGGTCAGGTGAGAGTTGTTTGTCTTAGTCTGAGTTTGTCTGACATTTCAGAAGCCAGATTGAAAAATATGTCAGGCCTGTAGAGCATACACTCCATTGTTGTGGCTAATAACTTTGTGCAGGCTTCATGTTGAGAATGTGAAAGGCCAGTGTACTCTCCTCAGGACTGACATTTTTCCGTTTTTGCAAATAGCCTGAACAGTGCAAGGATATTCATGCAAGGTTAAATAACTCAAAGGTCCAAAACACTTATTTAGTTGTCTTAATCTGTGTTGGCACCCACAGTAACAAAATATACCGTAGCTTGCAGTGTGTAATAAGCAGCTGTTGTCCCATTGGACTACTTCTCGTCACATTGTGCCCATGACTGACTTTTCCTATGTTAAAGCAAATAATTAACATCATTACCGTTTATTCTGTGGCTCGCATCCTTCAAATAGGAGGTAACAATGACTGGAAAGTGATAGCCGCAAGCATTGACTTCACAGACTGTAGAGGACATTGGATGGCAATATATTATTGTAGAGACCCATGTTCATCAGGGGGAGGGACACATTTTGATATTTTGATCAAATCTGCAATGCTTTTTCCAACAGCATGTTTCTACAATGAAAGATTTACAATTTTGCAGCGTTGAGTTTCTTCATATGA
The DNA here is from genome assembly GCA_037951165.1 of Lophius americanus. Lineage (NCBI taxonomy): Eukaryota > Metazoa > Chordata > Actinopteri > Lophiiformes > Lophiidae > Lophius > Lophius americanus. The sequence goes on along the minus strand of JBBDHG010000289.1, from coordinate 640,774 downwards.
CCTTCATACTTGGTCTAAAACTTCTTATAGATGTTAATTATTTTAATCATAATAATAATATAATGTAATAATTTAATAATTTTTAGCTCATGTCTTTGACTAATCCCAGAATATTAAGGGAATAGTCTGCCCATTGAAGTACTCCTCCCTCTTTCTTTACTCTTTCTTCCTGAATCTTCCCTTTAAAAAAGAGGGGGACAGACTCACTGAGCCTGACTCTATTAAGGTTAATCTATTGACTGGACATAGGTGAAAAACTCATTATGTGATGTTTATTCCTTCAGGAAACTGAGGGGGCAGTGAGGTTAGTGGCTGAGGCTGAGGTCCAGAGCTGAAGCAAGTCAAGACAATGGGTGACTGGAGCTCAAAGAGAGATCAAAATACGCAGAATGTCAAATAACTAGCCAAGAATATATCTACCTCTTGGGTGGACTGACAATCTGCAACCTGGTTAAAATACAGGCAGGCTTGATAGCAGAAGGAGATCATGCCTACACCATCAGGTGCTGCTCAAACAAAGAGGCAGACAAAGGAGAGAGAAGAAACCCCTCAAGGGAAGGGCACCATAACAGGTTCCAGGCTGCACCCACCAAAGCTCTGGCCATACTTTTGAGGGGCGCCGATATTTGTTGCCTTTTTAGATTGCAGTCAAAGATAAGTTTTTTGGTAGCAGTGAGACAAATAGATGTGGGGATTAAGTTATTCTATAGTCCAAGATAGTGGACAAATTTTGTTCCACGAAGAGTGGTTGGCACATCTAAAGTGCATGAAAGTAGTGATCTGTTCTGTTTGAACTTGTTGTTGTGTGTGTCCCATTCTGTGGGTTTTAATTTAATTAACATGTGTTCCCGATTAGCCCTGAATTGTGCGAAACAAAGATTAATTATTTGTTTCAATGCAGAAGTTGAACGAGTTAGTGATATGTAAATCAGTGTTAAAACTACCTGTAGGGTTTGCTAAACAATCATGGAAAGCAAAAAAAACATTGGTTATTTGTTGCTGCTGTCATGACTTTGCATCTATGTAGTATTATTTTATTGTTAAGTAGTCTCTGTTCTCCTCTTGTGTGATTGGTCATCATGTTCACCTGTGTGTCCCCTCCAGCCGTGTCTCATTGTCTCGTTACATCCGTGTATATAGTCTGTCCTCATCTTTCCTTCGTTGCCAGTTCGTTGTTGATGTTCCCCCGTGTCATCACGCATCCCAGCCTTTTCCCAGTGGTTTTTGTGTTTCCTAGTGTTTTGGTTATTGCTGTTTGCTCCCATGTTTTTTCCTTGTGCTAATCATTTAATTTAATTAATCATTTTTCGATTACATTAAATATTTTAACTGCACCTACTCTGCCCCGCTGTCTTGTGTCTGCACCTGGGTCCAAGCTTCACCCCAACTACAGTTCCTTACAGCTGGTTGGTAGATTAAAGTGGTGTGTGTTGGAAACATGTCACGCCCTTTTCATAGCATGTGTAATAGAAAAGAAGGATTTGTAGAGTTGAAGGATAGGGTTTTTTCCCTGATTGTGGTGTCAAGAAAATGTAAGTCCTAGTCTGATTTCAGAGTAGTTAATCCACTGTATTAACATTTGTTTGATTGATCCGTTTAGCATGGCAGAATTTAGTCGTTGTACAATGGCGTCTTGCATGATGCAAGAACAGGATGATGGAAGGAAATATTATGGTAGATTTGGTGAAAAGGATGGAAATGACTGTAGTGAACATGTATCCCAAGAAGAGGGAGGATCACAGAATGATGTAAAATGGTTTAACTCTGGTGGTTTAAAAAGTGGAAAAGATTAATGGTAGAGCAGAGGATCAGATGGTGGAAGGGATGGGAATGTTCTACCAAATGAGGAGAATGCATGGGCAATATGGAGGGGAAGTAGTATGGAGAACTGACAATTGAAGAAAATGAGAGAGGAGGGCGGAGGATGTGAGAACTGTAAATAAGGAAGTTCAAAAGTGAGAGCTGCTTTAAAGAGGGTTAAGAATGGAAAGGCAGTTAGTCCTGATGACATGCTGATGGAGGTTTGGAGGTTTATAGGAGAGAGGGCAGTTGAGAGGAGTTTGTAACTAAATTGTGCAACGATATCTAGGAGATTGAGACGATGCCTGAGGATTGGAGGAAAGGTGCAATTACTACCTGCCGATCTTTTAGAACAAGGGTAATGTGGGGGGCTATTTCAACTCCAGAGGTGTAAAGCGGATTAGTCCACAATATAAATCTGGGTAAGTTTAGACAATTTCTGAGCACAACTTCATGCCAAGAAAGAGCTTGATTTGAGAGCTCTGATGAAGTATAGAGAAGGCCAGAAGGAGTTGCACTTTCTCTTGGTGGACTTAAAAAAGCGTACGACAGAGTGCAGAGGGAGGAATTGTGGGATTGCATAAGGAAGTGCAGTAGGAGTGGACCATGGGTTAAAGGTGAAGGTGGACCTGCACCAAGGATCGGCCCTGAGCCCTTAAAGGATTCTGGAGATGGAGCTGCCAGGCTAGAGAAAAAGTAGAAGACTAAAGATGAAGTTTTCAGGATGTGTTGAGAATGGACATGCAGTTGTTGTGTTTTTTTTATATATATATTTTACCTTTATTTAAACAGGAGAATAAAAGCCCATTAAGATCAAGGATCTCTTTTAAAGATCTGCAGACCTGGCCGAGAAGGCAGCATTGCACGTTGTTTAATCTGTGGAACTATAGTGTAAAAATAGAAAAATATTGATACAAGTAACAATAAAAATACACAATGGAATCATATTTCGAAGCGCATGTAGAGATACTAAACTCAATCAAGTACAACTTCACCATCAAATAGTCTCATGTTCAAGTCCCTTAAGAATCCAGAAAAGTCATCCAGAGAAATAAACTCAGAGCTGAAGGCAGTTTTAGGTCTTTCTGTAGTGACTTCCAAGTAATGGGGGTAGCAACCCTAAAAGCTCTTTTCCCCAAATCCGTGCAAGAATGGGAAACACTCAAGTGCAAGACTTTTTGCCGTTGGCTTCTCTTTAAGTGAACAGGCAGGTAAGAGGGTATACCTGGTTGGTGTGACAGGAATTCATGGAGGACAAGGTAAAATGGAAACAGGTAATCCAATGTGATGTTACCCTCAAAGGGATCAGCCGAAAGAAGAAGATGATAACTTACTGTATTTTTGATCATTTTAACTGTCGGAAGCTCATTAACTTTTTCTCCTCACAAAACTCTAAACATTTAACATATGTCCTTTCATGGAGAAGCTCAAAGACTTACTCCAAATGGTTAATTATTGTCTCTATAAATTCCCACACTTGAATAACAATAACTGTGCCTGTTGTGTAAAAGGTTTTATACCTTGATTTGGAAGCACACGAGTCCTCCAATTTGAGTGTTTTGGTAAACAGATGAGGTCACGATAATCAGGCTGTAATTAGCAGAGGGTTAGAGTCCCAGGTGCTGAGCTGTCAAATGCAAACTAAAGGCTAGCAGTACTTACTGTATTGATTAGCTGCAAGCACTTGGTGCCACACAATCAACATTTCATGCACCATAGGAATTAGTCACATCTGCATATCCTCCTCAGCTCTGCACCATCATCAACTTATCATCATCGCAGACCACTCAAACTTCTGGCGGAAGACTTTGATTGCTGAAGTGTGTGTTTGCAGAGCTTGAATTACTTATATAATGTCTTTGTGGTGTTTAATCATTTGAGATGTTTCGTTTGTGTTTGTTTTTCTCATGCATGCATAATTTATAATTATATAGATCAGTTTTTCATTTAGAAGACTGTGGGTTAGTTACTTTGAGTATTACCCTCAAGCTCAGCTTACTTGGGTCTGCAATTTCAGTACTTGCTGCTGAGTTTTTGCATCATTAATATATCATTTCCACCAACCTGCGGCAAACCTTCTTTCTTAAGAAGACATCACTTTATTTTTTTATCTTAAGCCAATCAGGCTAAAACTCTTAAATATCTTAAATTAAATAATTCTTGCCATTTATGCTACAATCACAAACATCCTAATGTCATTTCAGAACAACCTGTGCTTAACTTGCTGCAGTCCTTATGCAAACAAGTCAAACTTAGGGTACCATGACAATTCTTGGAGCCTAATCTTAAATTCATATTTAGATGCATCTGTGAAAAATACTGAAGGGATAAAGGGAGACAGACAAAGACCACCTGATACAAAGAATCCTTTATGCGGGTGATGATAAAGGTGTAATGAAGACCTTGATAGACATCAGTAGGAATCATGTTACATCAGATGACAGGCCTGGGAAGAACACTTCCTGGGACAGAGGATGGGGAATGAATTAACAGGGAAGGGCAGATTGTATATCAGACTTTCCTGGTCCACGTTTTTCCCCGTTGTTTATCACAGCATATTTGGGAAGCTTCAAACCAGTCCAAATGCCCAATGTATGCTTTTCTGAACAATTGGTTGTACATGGATGACAACAGCAGACCGTTTAGTGCTGAGACTACACAACAAGAGCTGGTAAAACATCCTGCCACCACTTCGGTGTACAAACTAGTCAGGCTGAGAGGGAGGAGTGGGAAGTCAAAATCTCTTTCCTTATTGTCAGTGTTCATGCTTATCTCCTGGTTTCAAGACATCTTCCCTGATGTGATGAGGTCAAAAGGACGAGCACAGAGGGTCAGTGGGAATGCAGACCACAACAGGGGGCTGTGTCTCACATATGTGCAGGGATGTTATAGACGAGCTAATGCTTACATATGAAAAATGAATCAACAAAACTACATTTGAAATGTTCAATTTATCCCCTATGAGTTTTCTCTCCCTTCTATACCTTTCGACTCTTTTTTGGAACTGTGAGCCCTCTTCTCGGGTTTACTGTCATGCTGTTATTGTTTGGATTACAAATTGAGGAGTTTCTAGCTACAGGTATTAGCTCAGAAATTCGGGAGCTAAATTAGAGTCTCTATAGGTGGACACAAATATGCTGACAAACAAATGTCAAATGTAAAGATGCCTGCGCTATGTGAAAGTAAGCGAGAACAATTCAGCACAACAATTAATAAGATAGTATAATGTATTTTTCTTTTAAATCGTGCACAGAAATAAAAATTGAAAAAAGAAGTAAACGCTAGGGGTAAGTCACAACGCTCTTAGTAGGGATTGAATTATAGTTTTTGAATAATAGACAACATTTTTCTTATTCAGCTCACCAAAAAAATATATATTTTCACAGATCTCAGAAACTAAAGTAGTGTTCTTACAATTTTAGTGAGGGTAAAAACTACAGAGAAAAATTGTAACGGACCAGATAGTCTCTGTGACAGAAGTGGTTCTCCGGGCTTTCTACCAGCATCTGGAACTTTTTATTCTCAGCCCCTTAATAAACTCTCTGATGTTCAAGGATCTTAAAACTTTCATCTCAGTGCAGTAATAGTACTATTTTTGTTCATGTTTGCAACGATCAATATGCAAATGTTCCATGTTTACTCTGATAATACTTATGTGGTTTCATACATAGTGGAAGGATATCCACAGAGGAATGGGAGAAACGCCATTAGCACACTGCTGGATAACCATGCAGAGGCCCAAGGGAGGTCATTATGAAGGAGCTGTTTGCTGTCTTCACTTCTGTTATTAACATATGCAAGGCTGATTACTTCTTTCAGTATTTAAAGTAGCTCTACATTAGAGCTGTACATAGAAACTAGTGAAATAATCCATAGGGTTAAAACATCAATAAAAAAGCACTGTTTCAGTCGATGGGTTTGATATTTTAAAATAAATAACAAAATAAAATGTAGAGAATGATTGGCGGGAAAATGTGGCCTAAAGGAGTTTGGAATTTTGTCATATCCCAATAGAATCCCACATCTCAATGGTTGATCTCTGTGGCGACAAGCAGCAGGATTCAGCTTAAATTTGAATGGTCCATATTTAGACAGGAAGACAGAATAAAGTAACAATAATCATATTACTGGGTTTTAGTAATGCCATGCTTTCATCTCTTCGGCAGAATAAAAGGAGGGAGTGAGAGAGGAAAATCATGTTGAAGAAATGACAGTGAAGCAGAAGAATGTTTGATATACAACTGAAATTTGAAGCTAGATTGCTTGGCAAAATGTGACTATAATAAAACAGGTTGTTAGGGCTTTCATCAGATGGAGTAGAAATATCTGTATTTCCCTTAGACTCATCCTGTTTTGCATGCGGCAGATCCACAAACAACTACTTCTCTCACATCCGCTCAACAACCAAATTTTTTCTTGAAGCTTTGATAACATCAAGTTTTTGGGAGATGCTATCTCTGATTTTTGCTCCTCTGACAGAACAGATTAAGTAATTTGAGGAACAAGGGGAATTTCCTGCCAGAGTTTAATTCTTTCAAGGAACAGTGCTGAACTGAACCTGGGGTTGTTTTTATTTTCCTCTATCAGTGCAGAGAAATAGGCCGCTCTGGCGTTGCGGGTGGCTTCTCTATTTTTTCATGCTATCTTGCCAGGCTAATCAGGACTCAATAAGTTTAGTGTGTCGCCATTTTCTTTCTAGTTTATGTTTGTTTGAGGTTTTGAGTCAGGTTGTTAAACCATGGAGCTGCATTGCAAATTCAAAAGTTATCAAACAGTGGTAGCAGAGGATTCTGTGGATGAACTACTAGTTTTTCAATATCAATGCCGTAAGTCAGGACTAAACAGTGAGTGGTCTCATTAACACACTGACTGAAACCAACAAACCAATTATTTTATCTTTCTTAAGGACAAGGTTTGATAGAAAATCAGAGAACTCGTTTAAAAATTCGGAGTATGGGCCAGAAGCCCGATACACTCTGACAAATAAGTATGGCGGTTGATGCTTCCAGGTTGGATTTGTAAGACTGAGAGTAAGGCTTTAAAACGAGTAAGTCAGGTTTGGGTGTAGGATTCAATGGTAAACTGGAGTTAAATATGGCTGCAACTCCACCTCCTCCGCCTGTGCTTCTAGGTATAATAATAATAATAATACATGTGAGTATTAATATGAGTAGCTGGGCTAGATTCATTTAAGCTAACATCTTCCGCCTCACACAGCCAGGTCTCCGTCAGACAGAATAAGTCCATATGATGATCTAGAATTAGATCATTCACTAAAACTGTTTTAGATGTTAAAGATCTAATATTCAGGAGTCCACAATTATTATAACAATTTATAACTACATTGTTGGATGTTTTATTTTTTTGGTTTCTCAGCAGGTGTGTTGCTGAGTTGGGAAAATTTGTTTGAAACATGAACGGGCTGGTGGTGAACTGTGGGCTGGTGTTTCGGGCTATGCCTTCTTCGCACGGTCACCCAGGCTCCCTGTTTTCCCGGCTGCTCGGGAGCTGCTATAATAATAATACATTTCATTTATAATGCACTTTACATTTGGATCAAATCTCAACGTGCTAGGGGGCGGCTAGGAGGAGCTAAGACAGCTCGGTCCGCACCGGCTTCAGGGGGCTGGCTAGCTACAGAGGCTGGTGGGGTGTTTTCCATGGTGCGGAGCCGCGTCTCCAATTCAGTGAGCCTCGCCTCCAGGGCTACAAATAAATTACATTTATTACACTTATCATTAGCATTAAAGGAGGCAGAGGAGTAGCTTAACATATGACACACAGAGCACGAGAGAGGGGGAGGAGAGTGGGAAGCCATATCTAACTTCTAGATTTAACGGCTAGGTGTTTAAAAAACAAAGCGCAGATTAGGGAATACGTCTGAATATGAGTGGGTAGGTGAGTGCTTCAGTTAAATTACTCTCGATAAAAGGGAACTTTGAAATAAGTTATAGTTGTCACTTATTAGAGGCTATCTATCGAAGCGACAGAGTGTGCAACAGCTTATCGAGTGCAGTTAACCGGAAATGACGTATGCTTACCGCAGGAACCAGCTCCTTGAAGCAATCTCTGACTAATAAAGGACAAATAAGTCTTCATGGGCTGCTATAGTCAAACCAACGGAGTTCTCTGCCCTAGTTACTCATATCATTAGGAAAACCATACAAATCCCAGTGGATGTCTCTTTGTGCATATTTAATGCAGTGATAAGCATTCAGATTGAAGATCCAGCTTAAAGTACAGATGGCTACCAGTTAGTTGATGCTTTTTAAAAAAGGTGTTCTTGTGGCTATATAGATTCACTGTATTCATCATCACAGAAATACGTCCATGAGAAATTCTTGCTTTCTTTGCAATGAATCTTCACCACGGCTGCTTAAGAGGGCTTCAGGGTTCCCAGCATTGTCTCATCCATTTCAGTTAAAACATCTGAAAGACTATCAAGGGAGTATTCTGGGTGTATGTGTAGAGATCGCCACAGTTAAATGAGGGGAAGGAATCTAGTTTATATTCATAAATGCTGCTGTGATTTTATTTGATGTTTGAAGATGTTCACGGCTGGCTGACTATCACAACCAGAGAAGAGGGTAAGAGAAGATTTACGTCGGTAACAGATGCAAAAGTCTTCATTGCATCTATCTATGATATACATCCTCTCCTTAAGGCTATATTATAATAAGAATAAAATCATAAAAATAAAAACCAGTTGTATAGAACTTTTCAAAATAAGTTACAAAGTGGTTTACTTGATGAAACAAGGAATCATGAGGCGCAAATTATCACAAATAACAGTAACCAATAGACCCAAGTGGGAAACGCAGTAACTAAAACGTATTCTAGAAAATATGTATTTTAAGAAGTGTTATAAAGGATGATACTGATTCTGCATTCCTGAGAGGCAACTCTGGAACAGCTAGCAGAGCTCTGTTTGAAGATCTGAGAAAGCGCCCAGGCTAATATGGGTGGAGCAGTTCAGCGATTTAGCTAGGAGCTAATTCATAAAGAGCCTTGGAAGTAACCAGCAAGATCTTGAAATTAATTCTAAAACTAACTGATTAACTGTGAAGAGAGGTTAAAACAGGACTGATATGGTCTAGTGTTTGTTAAAACTCGAGCTGTGCCATTCTGAACCAGTTGGAGATGTGAAGGTAAGTGGGTTTACTTGAGACACTCTTCTCCTTTCCGAATTGCAATGTCGGTCGCTGTTTGCATGACTTGCGATCTTTTCTGATCCGGTGTTTCCAGCATCGATTCAGCTAATTGGAAACGCTTTCAGACATGGGCAGACGATCAACACTCCCGTTCATAAGCTGGCGATAAGGCTTCAGTGAATTGGGTGCCGACCGCCAACATCTGCCCAGAAGAAGAATACGACAAAGAGGGCATGCTTGGAAGTGACTTTTCACCCATATAACCGTCCACATATGGGAAAGTCTTTCGAATGAATAAATCGCTCTCCGATGCAGACCAGTAAAGTTTTGAAGTCATTTAAAATGCGTCGCAACGTTGAAAAAAACTTGGGCGGAAAATTACGTCACGAGCTGGAGATACAACTCAAACAGAAAGCTTTCTGATACAGCGTTTACATGCAGCTACTGGCAAACGGTTAAAACTTTCCAAAAGAAAATCTAATACAGGAAGGTTCTTTTCATTCGGAAAGGGTGTTTACATGCAGTTTTTCTTTTCCAATTAGACGTCTTTGCCGGATCTAATCGCTATCAGGCTGTCCATGTAAACCCAGCGATTGATCTTTGGCTTAACCATGAATACAAATAATTACAGTAATCCAGACAAGATGAAATGAAAACATAGATGACCTTCTCCAGATCCGAGTGAGAGAGGAAGGACTTTATCTTAATAAGGTCCTCAATTGATAGAAGCGAGATTTAATAACATTAGTTATATGCGTTTCAAGCCAGCTACTAAGGTGTCACAAGTCAGTGTACTTCTATATATATATATATATATATTCTATATATATATATATATATATATATATATAATATATATTCTATATATATATATATAGAATATATATATAATATACATAATATATATATATATATATATATAATATATATATAATATATTATACATATAATATATATACACATGTATGTATGTGTATATATATCTATGTATATATATATATATAATATATTATACACATACACATGTATGTATATATATATGTATATATCTAGTCTGTGTTGTGTATATATAAAAAAAATATATATATATATATATTTTTTATATATATTTATATATATTTTTTGCATTTACTCTATATACACATATGTGTATATATGTGTATATATATATATATAATTTTGCAATAGTAATAAACATTTTAAAAAGTTGTTCAAGGTAATTTAAAAATGTTTTCATGTGTCAAAGAAGTTTACTGAATGGTCTCACTTCCAGGTCGTCAGTTATAAAAAAAATTGTTTTGACAGTTTGGATGGAACTACAGAAAGACCCTCAATATTACATGCAGGGTACCAATAATTTTGGCAATCATGTTGTAAAAATTTTTTTTTTATTTTATTTTGAGAATGTAATATAATGGGGGTTTTTTTGTTGCTGTTTTTAATTTTGTTACTTGGGTTAGATGTTATATTCTTGTAAATAATTTGAATTAAAGATCGTAGGCATAGACAAAACAGATATTATTTGCATTTACTCATTTTTTTTAAACTGCCAATAATTCTCAGGGGCAATATATATGACAAAGTTGGCTTTATTTGGTAAACATTCCAGTTCGAAGTATTGCATTAGAACAAGCAGACACCAAAGTGATTAACTGTTCCGTGAAGTAGAAGAGTAAAAACTGATAGTTGAAACTATCTCACACATAAGTTGACACATTGAAGTTAGGATTGCCAAGTTACTGCTGCAGTTGGGAATTGCTTATAATGTCCTGTATTACTTTGAAGGTTTATTTACTTCATGCTGCTCTGTAATAGGGTGTTTCCACGTGCGTCTCAATTCCTCTTCACTGTGTCTATGGTTTATATCTAGTCTGTGTTGGAATTTTAGACTTCGATCTTCACGTTATTGGATTTTATTTTCCCTTTTGGCGTTTTCTTCAGTTTTGGACATATCTCACCAAGCTTTTTCATTACATTTACATTAAATCATTACACGCCACTCCCTGTTTCTTCTGCATTTGGGTCTTATTGATAGTCAATTTGTCGGTGACATCATCGGATGCCACCTCTGACACTAAAATATGAAGGAAGTAAACGGTAGTGCCATGGCAACACTATCACGACAGAAAACATCCAAGGTGTGGGAGCATGTCAACCTCAACACTGCCAAAAAAGTTGCTAATTGCAGGATATGCAAAGCTGACTTGTCCTGGCGTGAAACACGTCGGTAGCGCTGGAGCATGTGAAGCGGAGGCATGTCGTCCCTCAAGACTATGATGACTCGTCTTGCTAGTTAATTAGCAAGCTAGCTCAGTGTTAAAAGGCACGCACTTCACGTTTCTGTTGGGTTTAACGTTACTTTTTTGAAGTGTGTTTAATTTTTAATGAGTTGAGAGTACCAAATAACTACAATAAAATCACGATAATACTACATCGCTCATGGAGACATTTCTCATCACCGCTGACGGTGTCTTGCTGCCTGCGGGGTGCACGTGTGATAGAGTGTGTGCGGGTCCGATGTGGGTTGCATCCAAATTGCAAACAATTTAGCCTAATGTAGTTGTTGACTAGCATATGCATAAAGACTGTTTTTTTTTTGTTATATCCTTGTTTATTTCCACAAATTTACATGGACGTCTACTTATTCATTTTTTATATATAATTTGTATCAGCAGTGATGTGCCAAGTAGAAGCAACATGAGAGAAATAAAGTTCTATCTCAGTAAATATACTATTGGTATAGTAACCTGTTTAGTTGAACATAATAGGAGTAATGTTAATTCAAATCGATTTTGGAAAGAAGAATTCGTCTTTATTGTCTTCATTGTAAATTGACATTTGCCTAAAACAACATTAAGTTCAATTCAAAAGTTGATAGCTAAATAAGAGCAATTATGGAATTGGGTGATATGTTGATTAATTCCTACATTTGCTTAACCTTTATTTAACCAGGAGAAGAAGAAAAAAATCAGTAATCCTGCTTTGGTTGGAGATGCTATCACCTGTCGGGCTAAAGGAAGGATGCATGAATAATTTTGTGCTTGCAAAGGTTGATGTGATGTGGAGGCTGGGCTAAAGTGAGTGGTTAGATGAAGAATGATTGCAATGAAGAAAGGGTGGAGGCAGATAAAGCATGAAAGAAGCGGAAGACTTGATGAAAGAATTAGTTATTTGGGAATTAAAGGCAGCTGGTGTTCTACTCTTTATCCAAAAGATTCTTGTATGTTTATTATTCCATTTTTTAAAATGCATGTGACAGACATAAAGAGCTGGCTGGTGTTTACTCTAAGTATGAGTATTTAATGTGCAGATGCTGAGCAGAAGTTGTATATTAACTAAAGATACAATTGCTGACTGTTTTTGAGGGGCTCAAACCGAGCTTTGGGGTATTGCAGGCTTTCATTATAATGCTGATCCAGTCAAAATGCAAGCCTGGAAAACACAAACTTGATGATGAGAACTCTTGCCTTGTCAGGAGTTTACATTGATACACCAAAGAAAAGGGCAGTCTCCTGTCTTTTTCTTTGTCTTCAATTGTTCTGCTCCACGCCTTCATCAGCTTTTTCCCTCTATTTGAAAGCGTGGTATTATGGCGAAGAGCATCAAATGATAGGTAGGTCTCCCACCCCTCCCCTCAGTGCTACCCCGCTCTCTTGTCTTTAAGTCTCCCAGCTGCTGAGCATGTAAATCTTTGAAGCTTTTACAAAACACAACTCACCAGTCAAGTCACTCGCTGCTAGGCAGCACATTCAGCATTCACACAGACACAAGATGCTTTATAATGTCAAGGTTAAATGTAAGAAAACATAAAGTTATCTGTACAATGCGTGTGTGTGAAATATTGTAGGTGGCTCTGAGATACACAAAGGAATATTTCTAAGCTGCAGAAGAGCCTTCGGTATACAATTGTCTGTTTAACTGTACAAATGCAATGTTGAAACTACTCTGTGCTGAGGCTACTATGAATAAAAGCTTGTATGTAGTCAGAAGAATGTTTGGAAATCACGTCCAGCACTGCTTTTAACTTCGTTGCAATGAGAATTAAATTCAAAAACTAGACTTTTTTTCTCCCAAATCTGTATTTGTTCATGGAAAATAGAACCCCGCTTAGTTTCCAGATTGTGTTTATCAACTGACATGAGCTACATTATACATACAAGTTATGTTAATGCTTCAGAGGTTCTCTGCTTTCTGGTCAATAAGTCCTTCAACAACATTACAGACAAAGGGCGTGCACGCATATCCATCTTGTATGAAGATGAGACAAACTAAAGCTGAAATATTCTGTAACAAATTGTTTACAAATGTATTATTATGGAAAATGACCCATTTTCCATGAAAGTTTAGAATGAAATGTGCTCTCATTTGACTCTTATGTAAATGATTGCTAACAGAGGATGTGCCCTAACAAGATTACGTGTGTGCGTCAAGATAAATCATTTTGTCACACAGTTCTGTATTGACCTATGACACACACTGGGAGAACCAAGTAAAGTTATTACTGGTGAGGGTAGTATGTGCATCCCCAGAAACACGGTCATTGCTTATTGGGTTTCAGCGCGTGGATTGTCTCTGAGCCCTTTTGTCCCATTGGAGGAATGGAATCCTCATTTGAGTCACCCAATCTCTGTCCTTTAAAGGACTCACGTTTTTTTTTTTCAGGTTCTGGAACTTCCCGATTCCTGGGATTAAAACGTTGGTCATATCAGTCTCTAGCAGCCCATAGATGCAAAAACATAATATTTTTTTGCGGAAAATAGATTGTTACTATTAATCTGATTAAAATTGATTTACTGTACTGTTGGTTTTTTCCCCCTGTCTAAAGAACCTCTCTGACTGTATTCCGTGGCATCTGTGTCTTCTAATTAGAGATTGCTGTCACTGAACCTATTACGGATTATGGTTAATCCTTAATGCACCGCACTTTTAATAATGCCTTTCTAGACTGCTTGCCCACTTAAAGAGCTTTACGAAAACATGAGTCAGCATTCACCCCTTCACACACATTCACACAGAAGCTACAATGGAATGCGTCACCTACTAATCAGGGACGATAACCATTCATGCCATAACATTTACACCAATGAAACAGCCAGCTTTAAACGTAACCTGGGCTTGAGTACTTTGCTCAAGGCCACATTCAAATGAAGATATGTTCCAACCAACTTCATTCTCCCATAGAATTTAGCATGAGAAAGAATTGGATTGATTTAGGAAAGTTAGGGTGTATATTTCTGACACCAGGGGGAGATTTACCTTCAAAGGTTTTGGGCCATAATTTTCAAACCATTGATCGGCTGTAGTCTAAATGTGGTGTGCATGAAGAGATTTGATGAGATCCATCTTATTTATACCATATTTGACCCAATAGTACATATTTTACTCAGGGGAGCTTTTTAAAAAAAAAAAAATACTGTAGAAATTAATTTACAAATAATCTTAGGGATTTAATCACAGGGACTGTTTGTATAATTCAGGGGATTGGGGACTTTTCAGGGACATACCCTTGCTGTCAGCAATGACAGCACAAGTCTAGTAATATCTGCAAAAAGTTTAAATTATGGAATCATAGCCGCTGCAGATGCTTTTTGTTAAATTGATAACTCAAATACCATAGACCTTAGTGCACGGAAGATCTTGAGGGTTTTGGCGAATGTTGGTTGTATATTTTTCAACACTAGGGGAGCTTTATCTTCTGAAGTCAGTCCATAATATCTCAACCATTGGTCCGATTCAAGCCAAATATGGCGCATATGAATCAACTTGAGGCGTTCTATCTCATATACTTCAGTTATTACTTGAATAGGTCTTCGATTTTTCCCAACAGTCTGCACAAGTTTTGGTACAAACCATTTCTTCAAATACGTGCAGTTTGATCTTGCAGGAGATAGATATTATTTCTGTGCATGTGTGTATGTATGTGACTTATACACCTATTTCCCGTCAAAAAACGTGTGATACAACGTATTTCAAACATATTGACTAAACATAGAAACATAGATGAAAATACAGGAAGAAACATCAACAAATTGTGTAGTGGTTTGTGTTCTATGAATCCAAGGCAGCTTAGAGCCCTACAGAGTCCCCAGAACTGAACACAGAGCAGTGATTATGACCTCAAACACTGGGTCAGAAGCCACCGGTGGCCCTAATCAACAATGTCGATCGAGTCGTAGAATATGCTGGTGTGTTGGGCCAGGATCATGAAATAAGATGCCCACCAATGCACAGTGTCCCCTCCAGCGTCCAACAAAAGTCAGATAGTCCGTTCAGTCGGCCAAGCCGCAAGAACACCGAGGATGCAGAGCTCACAGCACCACAGTAACATCTGTACAACGAACAGGCCTAGGGCCCAGGAGTAGCTTCCTTACCCTGGTTCAATTTAGTTCAAATTTGGTGCATATGAATTCTTTCCAGAAAATCTATTTTGTTAATATTTTATTTGCTCTAGTAGTTCATATTTTACTCAATAAAAATAAAAATGTTTTTTTAACAAAAAACTTTGATTTACGGTTATAACTCAAAAAAATGTCATGGGTAATTTTCTAATTTCATAACTACAGTGACCTTAGGGGGAGGAACAAGTGAATGTTTTGGGGAAGCTTGGTTTTATAATTCCAACAAGAAGGGGAGCTTTTTCTCCGAAAGTTTTCAGTTAATAACTTCTCAACTGTTGGTCCGATTTACTGAAATTCAGTGCATATGAATGGACTCGCAGAGATCTTTCTCAGATATATCACGATTTACTGTGAAAGTAGATGTTTTTCATATTTCATATTTTCATATTTTTCATATTACCCATGGCAAGCCAGTAATATATTTAATTTTCTTGTTTACCTTGCTCATGCAAATAGAAACACTTTTATATCGTATGGGTGTGCTGATAAATTTTGAAACCCTTTAGAAATGCTATTAAACTTTGAACTTACTGTGCAATGAAAATACAGTACTCACAGCCATTAATGGCCTTGCAGGAAACCAAGTGTCCGGTGATTTGTATGACATTATCGCCTCCACTGCATTTTACTGTTAATATAATGATCCAGTGGGGTAGAGAGCTTAATAGTTTAGGCTTAAATAAATTCGGTATGATTGCAAATGAATGTCCGATAGCAGATTTATAGGAATGTACCCAAGCATCTGTCAGATCTACATGAGAGCGCACTATATTTCTTTGTGAATTTGCAATGTTTTAATCATCCCTATGACTCTTTCCATGAAATATGGAAAATATGCCTCCACAAGATACTAAAAGAAAAATACAAATGACAGGCGGTACTTAGTCAAATGATTCAGTCGATTCCCGTCCAGAGCCGTGCAGCACATCCTCTTCCATGCGTGAGTGTCACCTTCATTACACCTCAGTGGCTGCACAGCAAACCAAACAGGCTCAAGTAATGTCTTACAGCCTGCCAACCAATCTCCCCAGCAACATCATATCCAAGGCCTGACACATAAACATGAGGGGTTTGTTGCTGGTGAATAGTGAGTGGGCATGTAGGTGGTCTTCAGGGATGTTGGAATCCTGTATCCTGTAGGGGAGAATGCAGAGTATGATCAGCCTGGACATAGGATCGATGTAGTCGGAGCTCCTGACCTCATCTTGAATGTACAGGAACCTTTTGGAAGGAGTTTAGGTCAGATTCATGCTTGAGTCAGAGTGTTATTGGCCTATAACAAAGCTGACGTGAACCTCCTAAAAAGGTAAAAACACGCTATTGCTACACAAAGCGATATGATTTGGAGTTGAATCAAAGAAGAATTGTCAAGAAAATATGTAATAAGACTACTGAAGAAAAACTAAGCAGCTTCCTCCTTTTCCGTATTGCTCCACAAATTTATGTAAAACTGTAAACTGTCTAGCACATCAATCAGGACTTTCTGACTTCCTTCTTCCATTGAATAATTATTTCCCTTTCCAACAAGATTTGGCGGTGTTACGTTTTCAGTGCCATTTGTTTGGTAAATTAATGGTAAACCTATTGCACTCATAATAGGGACTCCTACAGTCTGCCTGAACACTGAAAATGGAAGCCATCATTTCTTCATTAACACATTGTTGGTAGAGGCTACCATGCAAAGCGCAACTTGCTCACAATAAGAGCAATAAGCATTTGACGCAATGACTCCTATACTATTGGAAGAGCCATTGCTAGGTTTCTGAAAAGGTGGACCTGGTAGGTGGAACATGTGATTAGATTTTGACGATTATCCAGGAGATGATATGAATCCAGATCATTTCTTTTCATCATTCTACTATGGTGAAGTTATTTCCCAACTCATGTCCTTCTATCTATGTTTAAAATGTAAAACTGTGGAATTGTCCTGTAAACAAATATTTTTTGTCCACAGCATATAAAGAGCTTTGCGTGCGGAAGTGGAGTTCATTGCGCACAGGGACAAGAGATCATCAAATTAAAAGCCTCTTTATGAAAAAAAACAAAACAGCACTATTATGTTTGATCATTTGAGCATGACTGAACGAGTCAATGCAAAGACTGCTGCTGAGGTGATTATGGTCCATTTTGTTTGTTTAGAGGACTTTGGTTGGACCCAAAAGAATTAGACGTCAGTTAAATACTTTAAAGAGGGATTTGGCAGAGTGTGTGTGTTTAGTGAGACTGTTGCTTCAAAAGTGTGAAGTGAAGAATTTTTAGAGCCAGACCCTTATCAGGGAGCATGATGTCCTGTTGTCTGGTGACTCCATTGTTAGCTTTATTGGTTTACAATATGATAATGAAATCTCTTGATATTCCAACTCTCCAGGTTACAGCACAAACAGAGGAGCAGAAACAAGTACACTTGAACACCATTCACAGATAATGCATCACTTTTTTGCAAAGAAAGAACAGCAGGGGACACTACAAGTGGAAAAAGTCTGATTTTGTTCCCATTGGAATCACTCCCACAAACATAAAATGATCTGCTTTAGCATGTTGTCATCTTTGATTGAATGTTTCAAAACGCAAAGACAAGTGGGTGTTAAAAAACTTTTTTTTTTTGTCCTCACTATTCTCCAGTACCAGAGGTCACAAAAGAAGATTGTTCACAGCATATGATTAGCTTGTGAAGGCCTCCTCTGCTTTCTTGCCTGTCATTAGTAAGAAAGCCCTCTCCTACATGGCAGGTCACTACAAGGAAGGTGTGAGGAGAATCTATTACAGCACTGTCATCTTCCTTCTTGAGCAGAATGTGAGTCTGACCTCCTTCCTATCATCTTTTCTTCCTCATTCTCCTTCACCTTTCCTCTCGTACCTCTACTTGCCTCTGCTTGAACTATATTCTGTCATTTTATCCTCCTCGTCCAAGATTTGTTCCATCACCTCCTGCTATTCCTCTTGATGCTATCGTTCTCTTTTTATCACTTTCTTCTTTGTTGTCTTCCACCATTCTCAGCTTGTAAGAGATGTCTGAAGAACTTAAGAATTGGGTCACCTTTGAAGAAATGGGATCCCATCCTTTTATGCCGTAACTCAAGGCACTATCTTTTCATCTTGTCAGTTATTGTAGGCAAGGAACACCAGACAAAATAAATCAATAGGGAAACGTAGGTCTATAATTTTACTGCAGCAGGGTACAGAGATCAGGATAGGAGGCCATGTCAGTGAGAACTAATTTTAGTATTCTTTATGTCCGTCAAGGCAGTAGATGTTGAGTAAATCGCAGTGCCAGACGGAATTATAGCTCTTAACATTCCTTGTTATTGTTATTTCAATCATTAACATGCACAAGAAGCCAAAATACATTCCCGTGATAAATGTAGTAGCTTCGATGTTTCAACTGATAGTCATTCTGTAAGAAGAACCAAAAAATGAAGGCTTAAAAAAATTTGTTTTCCTTCTGAACTTCTCTATCATCACCTTGGTAGCTTCTGTTTTTCATGAAAGCCCACACATCATTGTTTCCTTCCCACACATCATTCATAACCTTGAGGAACCAGAGAAAAATAAGACTCCCACCACTTAAATTCAAAAGAGGGATGTTTCAATAGCATTGGCAGCGAAGAAAAAAAGAGACGTGGCCCTCATGTATCCATGGTTACCTTGGCTTTATTGCTATTTGTCTTGGGCAGCAGATGCAATAAAGGTGCTGGGAGAAAAATGACTGGGCAAGGGTGCAACTGCTGAAGTGGGCAACACACACAGGTGCGGTTATGAGGATGGAATTGCCCCGAAACCTTTTTCTACAACTGAACCTTTTCAATTCTGGTTTACAAGGGTCTCATTAGTCATGATTGGACAGACCCCTGAGCGTGCATACACATCATATTTGAGTTTTCCAATTAAGATACCGAGCTGTAGGACTCTCAGGTATGCTATTAAAAAGGCCAAATATAAAATGAAGTGTCTCTCGCAGCAGGCTTGATCGAGCTCACCCTCATTGGCGGATTAATGAATTATGGAGGTGGCAAGTCATGCATTCATGAGACGGAGAAAGAAAAGTGGAAGAAAGGGAAAAGGGTAAAATGATGGTTTAGGTGTAAAATCCCCGTCTACAGACCATTTTCAGATGCATCTTACAGTTTTGGCCGTTTAAGACCAACCTCTGTTTTTCAGCAGGCAAAGGGAGTACCACCACATTGCGTTCATTGTAATTTTTTTATGAATTCTACTTTTGCAGTGGGCCTGAGTGTAAGATTAAATGTAGACAGACTTTAGGGAGGCACACCTCCTCTTGTGGGTCCACCTCACTGGTGCTCAGGATAGTCACTGGTGCACCAACATATCAACAAACAGTGATTCACGCACATACTTGGCTTGAACATTTGAGGATTGAACACTCGGGTGTTTTTTTGCGCCTGAGGAAACGGTTTAGAAGAGCCTTTTGGAGAAAACCGGGCTGAGAGGAAGGGTTATGGGGTTTGTAAGAAAGCAAAATTACATCCCCTTGATAATTTTACTTTTTGCAGAGCTTGAAATAATGATGAAATCATTGAAGCCTAACCTTTCCCTTGATGCATAAGCCTCCACACAATCCGTGTGAGCAGATGTGCTGATGTGATGTGATTTGTTATATCATTTTGATGTTCCAGGTTTGAGGTGAAGAATGCTTCAGTTTGTTAGAGCTTTGCTGTAGCTGCTGCATGTCACTGACATTTTCAGCATTCTGAAACAACAAATGACTAAAGCATATACAAAAGGGATTATGAAAAAAAAAAAAAAAAATTCCATGCTAATGTACAGATAATCAAGTTTGCGCAGCTAATGCATCAACCCATTTAGTTTCAACTCTAATAACCTGCTGGTAGCTAGTTATCTTCTGTTGGTATCTCATCAGGGAGAGGGTTGCCTTTGGGGAAGGACACCCATGGGAGCCCAAGGAGAAAAGGATGACGATGGCACACAACAGTGCTCATCATACAGGGACAACCTCCTGGGGCCCACAACTCCCTGCTGCCACACCAGCACTTCTGCCACTGACAAGAAAACTAAACCATATCGTGATGAATGTTGATAATATCCTTTTTTTTTTTAAATTGCCTCGATTTATTGTACATTAAA
Organism: Lophius americanus; assembly: GCA_037951165.1. Classification (NCBI taxonomy): domain Eukaryota; kingdom Metazoa; phylum Chordata; class Actinopteri; order Lophiiformes; family Lophiidae; genus Lophius; species Lophius americanus. Next base: position 620,322 of record JBBDHG010000289.1, on the reverse strand, counting down.
ATCATCCAGAAAAAACTGTTCAGACTTAAGTGACAAAAGTGCCCTAGCATGGATCCACAAGTTGTGTCTAAATCCCTTATTGAGGTTAACTTTATAGTGAACATTATTTGAGGGAACTCATAACTGTGCTTATACATTCAGACTGAACTGCATGCGGTTGTCTGCCTCATTTATGTGAATATATTCTCATTCAAGATACATCTGACAATGCAACACTTATCTATTCCAATGTCTGTTGTCTTTCAGTCTGAAGTAGCGTTAGAAAATTGGAGAGGAATAGCGGTGGTTCAATTATTTAGCACAGTCTGAGCAGGTGCCTTCACCAGCAACTGAATTGATCGCTTCAGTTCTTCTGAAGATATCAAATCAGACAAACATCGGCATAGCAGGCATACAGATGAGATGATGGGAAATGTTCAAATATGAACAATTACACAAACTGCACAAAACTCAAGTCAATCCAAATAAGGTTTTGTCATTGATTGACCCGTGGAAAGAAGTAGAGATTTTAATTTCAAATAAGATTTGGAAGGGAGAATGAACGATATAAGAGGTTTTAAAAACCTCTGTTGATTCCTCAACGGTGTTTCACATGAAATGAGGGGAATTGGATTAATATGTGCTCTCAATGTGTGTGAGAGACACAGCCGAGTGATTCTCCTCATGTCTCAGCGGGGTAATTAGCGCTGGCGTGGCCTGTCGTTGCTCGCAGGCCTCTTCAGTTCGGGGACTCGGCCAGCTGTATCATCAGAGCCTTACAGCTCCTTCCATAGGCAAAATAACAAGCTGTAGATCTCTTTCTTTGGAAACCGGCGTGTCATGTCAAATAATCAATCTGTCAGACGCACTCTTTGTGTTTCATGTTCCCAGTGATATTTCCAAGTGACCCTGTGAAATATTCCAGTTCCTTCCCTTCCTTCATTTATTACTCCCTACATCTACCTCTGTATTGAGTTTATTTTTCTGCCCTGACCTCAGAGTAGTTTAGATTAATTCTTTAATTTATCCTTTATCTCTTTTTCCTTTTCCTTTATTCTTCATTTTCTCTCATTTCATTTCATCAACTTTTCTAACTTCCCTTGGCTGTCCACACTGTCCTATTCCTTACTCTTTGTTTCATTTTCATTTTTTTTTTACTTTATCTTTTTCTCCCCTCCTCATTTCTGTCTGTTCCATTTCTTATCCTACTGACCAATCCCTTGGTTTTCTTTCAAGTGACCGCTTTCCATTTTCTATCTTAAGTCTTTTAAGGCTTAAGTTATATGTAATGCGCTATTTTTCCTGACCGCCTTGCTGGTTTGTTGGTGTTCTCATTTTATTTAGTTTGCTTTCTTAATTTTTTTTTTTTTCAGTGTCTGTTCATTCTTCTCCTTTGGTGTCCTTCCCTTGTAATGTATGTCGGTGTTTCTTTAATGTTCTTAGCTTTTCAACATTCTTTTTGGTGATGAGACCGCCCCTCCTGGTCCATCTTTCTATCCTTGAATTGATTTATTTTACTACTTCTTCTAAGTCAAAGAAAAACTGTCATGAACCCCAAGCTGTAAATAAATTAAAAAACCACTGGAAAACTTAGTATATTATGTAAATTAAACCAACATTAACAAAATTCGATCAGAACCATCAGCTTCTATTTTTATATAAAAAAATGAAAGTTCTTGATGACCTCTGTGAAAGTCACTGACCATCGCAAAGATCTGGGTTATCAAAATGAATTAGATGACGAGAAGTTTCTGCCTTTAATGTTACTTTGGATGATGTCGACGTTAATGTCACATTTCCAATAAGATTAACACCCAACACGGCCTCCCTACCTAACATTATTAATCAACATTAATGCTAAGTTAGTCATAGTAAAATAAGTTACCAATAAAGCTTTCTTGTGATTGCCTTTTCCCTTTCTGCCTTTCTCCCTCATGCCTCCAGTTGGAGTGAATCTGAGTTAATATCAAATGAGACATTTCAGTACAGAAGGACAGCAAAAGATGATAGACAACAATTTTCTGGTTAAACACATCATGTGTTCCCTCATGCGCTTCATTTCCGATTGAATGAGTTGGTGCTTGCACTATTTCCGACTAGATCACTGTTCATGTAAACTTTCAACCCGAAATATTCCTTCGGAAGGATTTCAGTCATAATGAAGGGAATTGTCCATGTAAACCTAGCTAGACAGAAATCTATCAATATCTGTATCTGAAGAATCACATTGATCAACAATAGTTCTGCATGAGTGGCTAAAAACTTGTTGTGCATTATTTTACAGCTACTTTACATCTAAAACCAGCAGCTAGGGTTCAGCCACCCATTTTTATGTGAACCAATGTTGAGTACTGGTTGGCTTGTGACCAATTGTATATTTCCTCATCAGATTGTTCTACATGCATGTAGACCCAGGTGTCTGCCCATTGGTATGGAACAAACCAAAGAAAAAGTAATGGATGTGATGTGCTAAAAAACATTTATGGAAGCAACAGTAGCAGAGTTGTTGCAGCATATCCAAGTACATTTAAGCTCAATTGCAAGAGTCCAAGTCATGTTGAGACGTCTTGTTCATGCTCAGTGTGAATGTTAAGCTTCATTTAAAATGTATAACATTTTCTGAGCCCCGCCCCTTTGGACAGATGGACTGGTCCACCATTAAAATGCTGTTTAGCTAATTACCAGGGCAGAAGCATGTACAACCTACTTCCAGATTATTGGCAAACACAGACACTTTACTCCATGGTGTGTATTGAGTGGAAAAGGCCAAGCTGTGGCTTTGCCAGTCAGAATCAACATGACACTCTAGAGAGCTCTATCTTCACTGGCGAGAGCTTTAGGCACTGAGGGATGGGGGATGACTCGAAGAGGAAAAGGGAATGTTCTAGCCATCTGCGCGACCTATTGCTGATATCAATACACAAAAAGTTTGCAGTATTGAACCAAGCCAAACGTGAGTTTTTCTTTTCACCAGTGATTAATTTATTTAGCTAGTGCAGTTAATTAAGCCAACACAAAGTAAACAAACACTGGACTATTGAAAAGTCAAACAAACCCCTCCACTGCAAAGGACAGTCAGAAAGTTCAAAATCACACAGATTCCATTCATACCATCCATCAATACAAAAACAACAACTGGCCCAAGTGCTGTTTATGTCAGCAGCACATTGGGAATAAGAATTAGAATTGAAGAATTGGGAATGATCTGTGGATTTTCTTAATGGGTGACACTTAGGAGGGTTTCTGCATTGAAAATGTACAAAGATATTCATAAAAAGGAATTGAGAGGCTGTGAAATGTTTGAGGAAATCTGCTCTTGTCAAAATGACACGTCAAATACAGACCAACGGACAAGTAACATTTCACAACGCACTCAACGATCAGGCTATTGCTCATTAGTAGCACACGGTTGAAGTAGAGGGGGAAAGCATAGCCAGTGCTATGCTGGCACACATTTACTAACCCCTGCATGGACAAAAACAGACACGCACATAAAGAAGGATACAGTCTCTGAGGAAACCCAACCACATCCACAGTAAAGATAGACAGGCTGTCCAAAATCCGACAGCTCTCCTTCGCATAATTAATGTTCACATAGCATTTGGTTGATAATTAAATGCTTTGCAAGTCGCTTAATTAGCATGTCATGCACTAAGCCCCAGATTAAACAAAGCTTAGAAATTACACATACATATGCAAAGATTTACATTGATGACCTGTGCAGCTTATTCAAGATACACATTTAGTGCTGCTGCCCTGCATAAATCTTCATTAAAATCTAACAATCACAAATTATTTACTCTGAAGAGGAAACTTTAGCCCTTTTTACACAGATATCATGCAACACCAATGGAAGGAAGTCACTTCTCTTTGACTCCAAGTTTGTTTACACTGAATAATACAAAAAACAGAACAGCACCACTCTGTGTCACGTTCAATCTGGATCCCTCAGTCCTATCAAATGGACACGTCAAGTCTGACAGCTCCGCTTCAAGCTTAGATGAGGATGAGTCTGGAACAAATTATGGTTAGTTGAAGAAAACTTACCAATAAGCAGGTTAGGTTCATAGAGTAAATTATAATGGTAACAGTCTCTGAGTTTAACTTACCTTGCTTTCTGGAACGGAAACCCTAGACTTAAAGGGGAATAACTCACGTTTAACAAAGTCAAGAGTTTCCACTAAAGCTGCTTTCTGGATTGACCCCCTGGTCTGTCATTTACAGATACCAAGCAAGGGTTTCTTAGCAAAAGCTGTATAACACAGCAGCATCATCTCATGTGATGTAACATACATTACCTCGGCTGTCACATGCAGCTGATCTCGTCCTCTGCACCTCTGATTAGGAGTTCTCAGACTACGTTCAATCTCCACAATTGAATTACAATTTTTGGTTTTCTGACCTTCAAATTTTAACTAATTGCATGTCTCCTAGCTACTTTTAAGTCTTCTTGCTATGGCTGCACACCCGGGGAAAGATCCCCCTTGTCCTGGTCTCTTTATCATATTTATATAGATGTCAGTTTCAACTCTTTGTCTGCCTCAGCTCTAGATGTAACAACTTACCCCATTACGCTTCAATGGCATTTATATAGAACCGAAGGGTGGAATAATGGTGCACCAGCCCCACATTGAATAAGCTGTTTAAATGGGGCTTTAAACTCCTGTCCATCTGCTCAGTTTAAAAATGTTCCGCTGACAAAAGGGAAAATATCAATCACAATTAATTTCTTCCGACTTCCCCCAGTTATCAGTGCGGCGTCGTGTGGAGTCGACCCTCTGTCATAATACATTTGTTTACCATTTTAATCCCTCACTATACTTATTTGCCACCCCATGGTTGGGGGTTCCCAAATTGGTGTCATGAGAGGGGTCAGAGTAAGCAATTCAAAGGCCGCAATGAATAGGCACCAAAGACGTTTCGAAACTCCTCTCATAATAGGGAGACTGGGGCACCGATCTGGACCCAGACCTTTGAGGGGAGTCATCAGCGGCCATCTGGTGACCAAGCCTTTTTCAATGGAGCTTGGCCAGGTTCAGCCCGAAAAAGCTTCATGGAGCCTCCACCCTCTGCGCTCACCACCTGCAGGGATACATATTGGAGTCGTGTGCAGAGCAGTATGGGCATCAGACAACTGAAGGAACGTTTGCAAGCTGACTCCTGGCATCGTCAATCGGTTTTAGTAAATGGAATGTCCCCTCTGCTCCAGATACTCCTAGTTGGGCTGTCCTTTATCCACAGCATTGGGTGTGGAATTAAAATCCTGGAGAGGGGCTGGAATCTTGTCCTTTACCAGGGTTGCCCATTGTGAGAGGCCTGGGAGGGGGGTGGGAATACTGACAAGTCCCCATGGGAGTGCCTTGATTTTGGAGTTTTAGCTCGTAGTATGAGAGGGTTGCCTCCATGCGACCAAAGGTTGCAGGAGAGAAGGCTCTGACTGTTGTCTGTGCCTACGTGCCGAACTACAGTTCAAAGTGTCCGGTCTCTGAGGCTCTAGGTGGTGACCGAGAAAGGGCTCCATCCTGGGACTCTATAGTTCTCCTGCGTGGCTTCAACTCCCATGTTGACAACCTTGGAGAAACCTAGATGGGGCTCGATTGGAATGGTCTGCCTGCTAAGTGTCCATAACAAACACCATGTTCGAGCATAAGGTGACTCATACTGAGTACTTGGTACCAGGCCACCTTAGGCCAAATATCCATGATTGACTTTGTGATCGTATCTTCAAATCTGCGGCCATATGTATTGGACACTTGGCTTATCATGTGATATGGTCATATCATATTGTGGGGTGGGCTGCTGGACAGATCTGGTAGATCCAAAAAAGTTCTGAGGGTGAAATGGGAACATCTGATATCGGCCCCTGTTTGTCGGATCTTCACTTCAACTCTCACTTCCAGAACGTCTGGCATATCCTGGGGGAGGTCGCCGTCATGGCATCCGAGCGGGACATGTTCAAGTCGTCCATTGTGGAAGCGGCTGCTAGAACCTGATGCCCGTCGTGGTGGCAACCTGAGAACCCGCTGGTGAACACCAGCGGTGAAGGAAGGATGGAATATTGAAGAAAGATGCCTTTTGGACCTGATTAGACCAGGGCTCAGCCTTATAGATAAGGTACGGTGCCCAGATATCCAGAGGGAGCTTGTAGTAGGACCACTGCTCCTTCTTATTAAAAAGAGCCAGTTGAGGTGGTTTTGTCATCTAATTCAGATGCCTTGAGTACGCCTCGCTCTGGAGGTTTTTCAGGCACATCCAAAGGGGAGAAGACCCAGTGGTAGACCCAGACCTCACTGGAGGGACTGTGTATCTCTGTCTGCCCTGGGATTTCAGCAGTATCCCCACCGGATGAGCTGGAAACTGTTGCTGGGGAGAGGGATGCCTTGAAATCCCTTCTTGGCCTGCTGTCACCGCGACCAGACCCTCAGATAAGTGGAATATCCATTGGATGGACTACCCACTCCAAAACTCTGAAAAAAATAATGGTGCCATCAGCAAAACAGTAGACCAGTAAGGGTTTAGCGTATTCCCCTCTGTGGCCTTTGAGTAAACAAAGATTAATCGTACAAGGCTGCATTACAAATGCCAACTCCGAGACAGACATTAAGTGACAATCAGTGTTTTTGCATTAATCACATGACGTTAAGGTCTGCCATGAACACCAACAATAGAGAAGTTGACCGACAGACAACTAGAGGTGACAAATGTGTCTATATCAGCCAGTTAGATCCCTGACAGTCTGCTGGAGTGCTTGTCAAGACTTTAACTGATGGCTGTTAATGGCTCAGGGGATATATATTTTCAACTGGAGATATCTATGTGTACGTAGCCTACTCACTTAATCTGCAGGCCCGCTGAAACGATCTCCCTCGCCACACTGTTGAGCATTCTGGCAGTAGATTTGCGTGGAGCCTTGATAGAGAAGTCAAGTCATCAACTGGTCACATCACGACTGTTTCACTTTTCTTGCACCTGAAGCTCAGCAAGACATAATCTAATTGACTTTTCACCAGGCAACAGAAGCTTAATGCCGGCATTAACGCTTAATGCCGGATGTGGACCTGCATGACATAATTGACATAAGCCAAGTACTGGTGATAGCACATTCCACATTGTAAAAGTAAATTCATCTCCTGCAACTGTGAGACATTTTTAAGTATCTTATGTTATGAATAAGAGAAATGGCTAATGGAGTGAGATGGAATTTTATAAACAGCATCTTCTTGGCAAAATGCCAAAGCATATGTCATATTTATTTATTGGTTATAGAGAAAATAAGAATATGAAAAACTGCCACTATAGTCCCTTTTTTGGTGGGGTTCTGACTCGACCAGTGTCCACTCTCACTTGCTTGCCTGTTCTAGTATAGCATCCATTAGTGTATGTGAGATTGTGTTTGTCTGTGCGTGTCACTCTTTTCAAGGTGTCTCAGAGCTGAGGGCCCATCTGTGGGTTTCCTCCTGAGCCCCTTGAGAGGACCACAAAGGCTTCTAATTATCCCTGACCTTCTGGCTCTCTCTCTATGCCTCCCACTCAGGGCCCCTGTGGCTCGCCCAGGTCCCCTCTCTCCCCATGCACTCTTTTCGCTCCCTGTTTGCCCCCTTGCAAGTTTAAAATAAAACCACTGCCAAGCTCCATCCACTAATTGCTACCATTTCAGAGACAAAGCCAATGTTTGGTGCAAGTCAGTCCTAAAGGTCAGTCAAGGAGAATGGCTCCGAAAACACACCTGTGTGTCTGTCAAAGCTGGATGGTTGTTTGGAATCAGATTGCTTTGACAGGCACAACTCTTTGTTTCAAGGTGTTCCTTTTGTGAAGAAAGCTGATGCTTCACAATCGGTTATTTATAGTGATAAAGACAGAAGAGGCGGGAAAGATGTTGGGCCTGAGATGTTAGCAAGATTTTACCAATAAAAACTGATCATTAAGAAGCTCAGTTGAATCTGAACTGACTTTAACCGTAAATGCTTTGAACCATTTCGTATGGTAAAATAGTTCATAGAAGCTTTTGACTTAACAAAATATTCCCCTGGAAGTGTTAGAATTATAAGAAAAGTTTGCTGGATTGCTATACAAACCATAAGTTAATCATCAATTTCTTTATAGATGGAAAAACCCATCACCTTTCAGGGGTGTAAAAGATATTTGTCCAAGCAGTGTAAGATAACATAGGTTGTTATGATGTTGTGAATTCACAAAGAATAATTGCACAGATTCTGCATTTAACCTGCAGAATTAATAGAAAGGTAAAGTACTCTCCAAGAGAAAAATGAACTCCTGCCCTTGCTGTAAAACAAATTGCATTCCTGCATGAGTTTAGATTAATCTTATCAAATGTACTCCATTTCAAAATTTCTATTTCACAAGTATCAGCTTGAATACCCACAAAGTAACTTTGCATTCACACTGAACATAATAAGGCGTGATTCGTACAAAGTCAATGCAAGTAGATGCGAATTTGCCCGAGGCAATGTGAAATACGCAAATAGCGCATAGGTTAGGAAAATTATGAAATTTGGGTTTTTCACATAATCTATGCTCTCAGTGTAATGAGCTTATAGTACCTGTATGTAAACACAGAGAGCTGTCTTTTTACATCGCAAGATAATGTTGAAAACCAGGTTTTCTGACATATCTGTGACCACCAGAGCGAATACCATGCAGCCATTGTGTTAACTTTGGTCATAGCTGATGGAAAATAAGTTTAAGTTGCTGAAATAAGCTTGCACAGTCCAAAATATGTAATATATGTGAGTAGATGGACGTGAGTATAACTAGTTACTTGTCTCTGCATGTTGGGCCTGTGATTAAACTTCAAATTGTTCAGGGTGTACCCCTAACCCAGTATCAACTGGGTTGGACTCAAGTACCTTAAAGAACACCGGAATACCAGTTAAAATCACACAAACAGGCAGGGGCTGGAGCCTATCCCAGCTAACATTGGGCGAGAGGCAGTGTACACCCTGAACAAGTCACCAGTTCATTGCAGGACTGACACAGAGACATACAATCAAACACGCTCACACCTCCGGGCAATTTTAGTGTCAACTATTCACCTGTATCACATGTTTATCGACTGTGGGAGGAAGCTGGAGTTCCCAGACAGAACCCACGCAGACACAGGGAGAACATGCAAACTCCGCACAGAAAGGCCGGCAGACTTGGATTTGAATCCGATACCTTCTTACTGTGGGGCCGCAGCGCTAACAACTGCGCCACCATGCCGCCCACCTATATTTTATTTTATATAAATATTTCTGTTATTATTGTTCCTATAATCTTTAACCATCTTATTTTTTTACAATTATCTTTAAGAGTGTAATTGTTTACTTGTTTAAGTGAAGAAACATTCACTGTTTTGACAGCTGATGATATATGACTTTGGGACAAGGTGAACTCACACATTTATTTTCTATGCATTTCATAGCTAGTCATTGCGGTCTTGTTCAGTTTATAGTTATGGATGAGTGTACACTGGCTGGTAATGAGGACCCAGGCTTATCAAATTTTCCGCTTTTCAAATTTAGATTTATCACCCAGTAAAAGGTGGCCTTGCCGCCTGCTTTGCCTCATTGTGGGGACAATGAACCGAACCAACAAACAGTGATTAGCACATATCATAACTCTTCTAATTAGCCTCGAAACACATACTTGCAAGTGATCCTCAGTAAATGTTTTTGAGCCAATGACCCTTAGATGCTGTAATGTATTTTTCACCTGCTGCCAGCAAACACTATTTTTTTCTCAGAGATAATTGCTGAATTTCCAAATGTCTACTTAGCAACCCGGCCAACACCATCGCCATGGAGATTGTAATTATCAACGTCCTGATGTAAGGCATGGTAATAGACATGGGAGAAAAGGCTTACACAGTAAAGCATGTCAGTGAATTTCAGGACCTAAGCCCTAAAATAAATAATAAACCCACTGTTGCACCTCTGGCTACTGCTAAAACCTTGCTGGACTCTCAGTGAAGGTTGCTAAGGAAACAGTGGATAAAATAACTACAGTTTCTGGTTAGACAGTTGATGGGGGCCTGATGAAGCAAGACAGCAAAGCAGGAGATCAGAGATAACATTTAAATCTATAATAATTTGTGTCCTGAATGAGTATTCACATACTGAATAGTGACAAGTGGACAAGTGACAACGGGCCATAAGATATTCCTGAAGTAAAATAAATTAAATGGTGCAGCTTGTCGGGGATCTAGAAAATGATAAGCAAACTGTTATAAAATCATGTTTGGGGCACATTTTAAAATTAAACACGCTGGATGAACGTATCAGATGTACGAGAAGCTTTATGTAAATCATGACAGCAAAACATTAATTATAAGCCCACTTTCAACTTCACTGGAAACAAGGAACATTAACAAACTGGTTTGCAGAACCTTGTTAGCATCTTGTTTGTGTCCTATCAGTGTGTCTGTCAGTCCCTGTTGTTTCATGTTTTCTAATTGACAACCTGAAAGCCTTTGTCCCCTGTCCTCCAACTTCTCCGCCAGAATTAATTTTACATCCATCCCTTCTTCTAATTAACAGCATTTGCAGAGAGCAAGAAAATGAGTGCTTGGATGCATCCAATTGATAATGTATTCCAAAGTACTTGTCAGGCAGCACGATTCTCTTCTTGCTCTCATGCAACGAGACATTGATTTAACTTGTTTGATTCGATAGGATGCCTGAAAATAAGTTTACTGTATAATTTATCAGCAAAAATATATCTAATTCTTTCCAAACAGCGAAAACGTTCTGGTTTCAAATCCACCTGGGTATGTGGGGGCCTTTCTGTGATGATCGGCTCCAGCCCACCTGCATCTGATATGTAGTTATAGAAATTAAATTGATGGATGGATGGACTGATGGATAGTTGGATTGATGGATGCAGTAAAATTTAGTATTTAAAGAATGCTATTATTGGCAATCAGCTCTGTTTAAAAAGAAGGGGCCTCATTCAAAAATATATTCATTATAGAATTGTCTTAAAATGATTTCTATAAAGATTATTAAGAGAAAGTCTACGTCAGATTCATGAAGCCTTCTTAAACTGCCAAAATAGTTTACACCTGTGTTCTTATGTGCGTGAATCAAAATGTGCTCTATGGTAGGAAGCTAGTGCCTGTGATCCTAATAAGCATAGGTAAACAAAAAAGATATTAAAAGATATTGCTGCAGGAGGTGGAAAGCAAACGGGATTTTTAACCTGAAATGCTATATAATAATACAATTGTCGCTATCTGACATCCATCCACATTTTCATGTTTTGGGTACTGCAAAGCAACATTAAATGTCCATAAAAATATACTAATTTCAGTTACTGCATTTGTTCCACTATGAATGCATGCCCGGAATATGTAGAGCATGTATGCTTTCTTGTACGCTATCTTTTTTCCTATAATTACACATACAAGTTACTGGAAAGTTCCCAAGTTCATGTATAGTGGATCAGACAATGTTCGAGTTGCTGTTAGTCAATAACCTTATAAATAATAATAACCTTAGTAAGTGTCCCTTAAACAGCCTAGATGTCCTGGCAATTTTTCCAGCAAGAGAAATCCCCAATGACATGAATATGTAGCTCAGACAGCGCCAAGTTGCTTAAAGTTGTTACCTATAGACCAAAGTGTTTCAAGATTGAAATGTTGACATGTAGTGGGATACACTGTGAAATGTTCCCTCTTTCAGTGTCTCTATTAACTTTTTGGGTATCTGGAGGGTGTACTGACCCACAAAGGATTACATTAGACAAATCTGTCAGCTTTTAAAAAGAACTATGTCAGATATCATGGCACTTTGGACTTCTGCTGACGAACCATTCAAAATATGGTCTTATACAGCCCAATCAACGAAATGCTCAACCTCTAGCAATGTTTGTCCACACCCCACTATCCTCCCATTGTTTGCCAAAGGGGTCAGCAACTTTTGTCTTGCTAGCAGGTAGCTCTGAGCATCATGCAGGGGGAAAGGGCCAAGGAACTAAAGTGCTCCGCTGTTTCCAATACAGACCAGCATTCATCATCAAATCACATTCCTTGATTAAATAATGTTAATGTAGAAAGCATTTTTTAAAACTAACTCATAAATACAGACCACCAAAGGCTTTCTTTACTTCTGCCAGTTATTAACTTGGGGGACAGTGTAGTGGATTAAACAGACCATACAACAAAGAGAGAGCGAGAACGGCTTCTGTCTCCAGCCACCTTTGACAGGTAGATGCTGCTGTTGCTTCTATCACAGTGAAAGTCCTCAGAGAGCACAATTGAAAGAAGAGCTTCACCTTTTTTGTTGGTGTTCAGTTCAGCTCTGCTCGATGAGGCATTCCTGGGGACTGTCCAGTGGGATGATTGAGCAGTAGTCATCAAAAGGTCGTGAAAGATAGTTGTGTGTTCTAATTTTGTCATAGCGAACGCTAGTTATCCACAGACATGGATAAATGGATATACCTACCTTTTAATGTCAACATATAGGAATAACTGCGAGAGACAATCACAAAACAAGTTGTGCTAAATGTAAAATATGGTAATAAGACACACATATATATGTTCACACATACATATACATTCATTCATCAACAACCAATCAGTCCTGTTAGTACTGACCCAGAGATCATCAGAACCCAGCAGCATCCTGCTTTTGTTGTAAATGATAATTTGTTTATGACACTTATATTTCTTCTTAGTTTAGCATTTATATGTTATGTATGCACTCTCTGGCAACAATTGACACTACTATAAAGCCTGTAATATAGTTATGGGTAATACTGGTTTGTTGAGCATGTTTCGGATTGTTTTATCACAAACAAAAAACACGCATTTTGTTTGTTTTTGGAGCATATTTATAATCAGGATGTTGATACAGCAATCCTTAACAAAGTGAAATTTTAGATATGCATGAACTAACCTACAACTGCAGATCAAATCATGAATTCCATGTCCTATATTGGAATGTATTACATATAATCACTATGATAGACTTTTATCTTGTGCGCTCCACTTATTTTGTTCTGCCTTGAGCACCTCACCTGGCTGGGTCTATAACAAGCTGAAGTTTTTGATGAGATCAAACTTTTGGCCTCATCAGTGCAAGCTTTCCAGATCCAGCAGCCAATTTGATATCTCCCTGTAAGTCAACACAGCATCAGATGTGTGTGTTATATTTTCTCTGATGTTATGCCCAACTTTAATTTCATCCTCATAAATGCAGGCTGATGGTTGGAAATCCTGGTTCTGCCTGAATCCTGACACAAGCTACAGATGCACGAGGTCCCTTCACCCCACTGGTATGGGCCACTGCCTGGCCATCTGGTGCCTCAAGATCAAGTGCCAGTCACTCAAAACACCTGCCTGCCTGCATGTCTGTCTGCAAGACAGCCAACCATTGAGCTATTTGCACTGGCCTCACTGCTCTCACCTCCCTGTCGACAGCAGTGAGTTATCTACTGCCCAGGACCGAGCCCAAGGGATACAATAGTGCCAACATGCTGTAGTTGTTCCGATTCTCCTCCTGTAAATAATGGGGAGCTGCATGCATAATGTTCGCTTAGACAGTTTGTCACTTTGTCTGTTCATAACAAAGAGGAATGTCAGAGGAAAGCGCAACCAGTTAACGGGTTACTTTGTCTTGTCTGTTCAGTGCAAACTGTTTAAGAGGAATAGATGTGTCACCAGGGCAAGCAAGCTTATGCCGAACCCCTCATCAATCCTGTCTCTGTCAATCAATGTTCGCCTGAGAGAAATCTCCGAGTCAAAGCTGCAGCGAGGAGAAGATGACGGTCCTGATTTGACTGATGACATCTCACTGAACATTAGTATTTGTTCCTCCTCTCATTGAAGCCCATCAATATGGTTGGCCATTCAAATATAATGCACTTTGTTCCAGTCCCATTTCTGTCTTCCAATTCATTTACTGACGTTGGTTGATGAACAGCTGTTATTTACTTGTTTGCTTGCTTGCATGTCTTGTGACAATACATCACAGTGGTCATTATTTCTGCAAATCTCCTTTGTTTCTTTAGCACAGGTTGATACCAACTCCATAATCCAGTTCGTAACTGAACATTAGTGACTGAAATTGACTTGCTAAATGAAATTGACTTGCTAAATGAATATCAAATCAAATATCTGTATTTGTAATTTTAAAGAATAACGTCTTGTAAAAAGGTCTGTTGCAATCAGATCACAGACTGTACCATTTGTGTGATTTATTGGTATGTTTTAGTAAAGGGTGTTTACTCGGCTAAATTTAGGTAACACATTCAATCCTATAAACAAATAAGGCTAAATTAAAAAGCCAATCCGTCTGTTTAACTTGGTCGTGTGTTGTGGGATGGTGGGAAAAAGGTTGACGTGAAGATAGATGTAATTTGGGCTATGTAAATGATGGAATTGTTTAAGGGGTGAGCAGGAAAATGATGAATGTGTGTCACTTAGGAACAGCATGCCTCAAGTTTTTCTTGAAGCGAAAGGCTTGCTTTCTTGGGTTGTCTTTAAGGGGCCAATCCGTGCCAGATGGCACGTTTCTCAAACCACAGGGGCTCTTATCGGGAAAATTCTAAGCACTTCCAGAGGTCTTGTTAGTCATGCGGGTCATCAGGGTTTAATCATAAACTGGTGAACGTCCTTCTGGATGAAGATGATCAAATACTGGGATGAGTCACAGTTCAAGTATTTCTGCTCTGGAAATAAAAAAAAAATTCAGCTGCATTTGTAAACAATACTTCTGTCTTACAAGACAGGTATTGAGCTGAGCACCTGGAAGAAATCTTTATTTTCAATGCTGTCATCACTCTATCTGTCAAATTTCTTTCTTTCTGTAAAAAACAATGCAGAGTTGTTGGTGGGCTTGGGCCTAACAAGTGGAGCCTAACATTGGCATACCTTAGACAACATGCCAGTTCAATATCATTCATTATCAACCGCTTATCCTTTTAAGGGTCACGGGGGGCTGGAGCCGATACCAGCTAACATTGAGCGAGAGGCGGGGTACACCCAGGACGAGTCGCCAGTTCATCGCCGCATAAAAACATTGATAATAGTCAGTAGTACAGGCAGTCAGGGGCCAAAAATTAAAATTCTTCTCAATGCACCATAAAGGTATAGTTCGGCCCTGGAATGGTTTGTCAAACACACGCGCACACACACACAAACACACACACACTCTCACACAGATGCAAACACACACACACTCTCACACAGATGCAAACACACACACAAACACGCACGCACACACACCCATAGATGCGTGAGTCTTCCCCGCCTTGCTCAGCAGGAAACCCGGTGAGAAACCGGCATTCCAGCTCACATTACTATCTTCTGCTTTTTGCTGCGATCACACACTGTGTATCCGACTGTTTCAGAGATATGCACACGCACACACCAATACATAGATACATGTCACTGAAACACATTAGATAAAGGCAAGCATAGATGAAAGCCCCAGGAAAATATAACAGCAGAACACATTTGTTGTGTTTGATAACATCAGCATGGAGAGGACAATAGAGATGCATGAGACGAGCTCAAGAGGGCCATCCACACGCAGCAAATACGTTACTTCAGAAGGAGCACAAACACACCACTTGATTCATCAAGATAGCAGAATCGGTGCTTAGCACCTCTTGAATTGGAGTAAAAATTTGATCTTGGTACAGTTTGAAGGGTGTTTGCATCATTGAAGTACACTCAACCAACAGGGTGATGTGGTCTTGTTAGCTTACAGATTTTTTTTACAGAAGTTGTCCTCGAAGTTGGATAGTTCCTATCAGATTACTACTATTTCAAGAAATTGTAATGTAACCAAACAATATTAATCTAGACGTTGCTGTGAAAAAATACATCCACACAATGATTGACCTCAATGAATCGGCACAAATCAAATTGTGACACCTTGCCTGGATAAAGGATGTCTGGAGCAAGAAGTGGGTAAACGTCTGGTAGCCTTGCTTTTGTCAATTGGTCTCCGCCAGGGTCATTTTGTCATAAACTCCAGAGAGCTGCCAACCTGTGAGCCCACCACCTTCAGGGATGGGTCTTCTACGCCAATTGGGCGCAAGGCATAATGCGTGGCAGACGACATCCCTGATGCCTGTCATCTTGTGTCTATTATTTATTTTACTGTTATGGCTGATGGGATACCACATTGAATGTTAAGCATGGTGACGTCTGTTCTTTTTCAGCACGTCAATTATATGACCATGTCAAAGCATGAAGGATGTAGTATGGCGGCACAGTGAGTAGCACTGCTGCCTAACAGCAAGAAGGTACCGTAACGTAATGTAAAGTCACAAGCTGTCCCACAGAGTTTCATGAAAATCGTTACAAAATACAATTTACAGTCATTACTAAGAAAATGATTATAAATAACGCATTTCTAATCACTGTGTAATCAAAACATATTTACACAACATTGAATTTTTCCATAACAGAGGAGACATATTTTACGATCCGCTCGTACATTTTCTGTTTGCATTTTATGAAAAGGGATTTAGCTCCTCCAACATCCATTTCTTACAGTCTAAGGTATCCTTAATATAATTCAAAAAGTTTAATGGAAATCCCTGCCTCTCTTTTGGTCAGGTCTCAAAGAAACTCTATGGTGATTTTGAAAACCATTTTGATTTTGTTTATTAAGGTCCATAATGCCAAACTGTTTCTTAACTCGGTTGTTAATGAGCTACTTGGAGACCTATGTGACTATTCAAAATGATTCATGACTGCATTTTGTTTTTCTGATGTCAACTTTTAGGTGAACTTAAACCACTTGGTTAAAGTGAGATACACACTGTTCTGGAGAGTGTGCGCTATACTTCACCTCATCCCTTAAGTCAGCGTCTGTCAAACTCAATCGCACGATCAGCCAAAATTAAAGATGGAGTCCACACCGGGGGCCGATCAGGACCCAAACTAGCTATTTTTAATCTAAGGAATTATGAAAATTTTATTCTTATGTTTTGTACTCATTCCATTGAATTCTGAAAAAACCTACAGAATAGAAACTACTCAAATTACATGTTAAATTCAAAATGGATCAGCATATCTGATGTTTGTGTCCCCCTCTCTATTACCAGAGTTTTATTGAATAATTTACAATGAAAGGTTTTCATTCACAGGCATCAATAACAACCAGAAAACTAGATTTTACAAGTTCATAATTACATCTAAAATCAGCATTTTTACAATGATTTTTCACGGTTCAGATGTTTGTCTTTTTTTCTTCGAAAACAAATACCATACTTAGAATCATGCATCATGTGAGTCACTGCCATTCAGTAACGGGGGGATGTAATTAGTTAAAAATCATCCAAATGTTGTGTTATTCAAAATCATCTGTTCTATTGCTGAGATCCCTTTGATTGCTTTTTCTGACAAAAAACCTTAGCAGACAATACAATTAGCAATCAGCTTTTAATAGCATGAACTATTTTATTGTCAATATGCTCTTTGTTTTGCCTTTGCTGTGCATCCACTGAGACAAGGATGAGTCAATTTGGTTTTCCATCGTCAGGATAAGCATCAGTCAAGAACATTTGATTGAGCATGATTGAATGAGTCACTTTGAGTCATCATAGAATACTCTAATCGTAGCCATGAATAAACATCAGTAGCAAACACAAAGAGGGTGGTCTCCATTCTCGCTGAGTTTTAGTTTTTCACCTATTAAAATGCATAATCTACTTTACCTCTTCACCATCGCTGAGAACAATTGCAGCCTGAGAGCAGTATATTGTATCAACAGTATGATGGCATGTAACAAAGGCTTAATTACTACCTGCTGGGTATGATGAGGAATAATTAGCTCAATCATGGAAAACCACTGATGGAAAGCTTATAAGAAGCATGCTGGCGCACATTGATAAAAAGACTTATTTGTCTTTTATCTTTGACATTTTCACAAAATGAGTCTCTTGGATGGAATAAAAGCAAATGTTATCAGTACTTTGTTTATTTAACTGCTATTGCACTTGGAGAACAGTTTGATTCATTCGTAAATTGTTTCTCAAATTAATTTTATTGTGAAGAAAAAGGCATAGTGATGATGCCAGAGCATTATAACCAACCACTTTGTGAAGTGTTCATCGTGTTACTGAAATTGACATAATTCTGATTTTCTTTTTCAAATCAAAAGTCAGATTCGCCTAGACTATTTACATTCAACTCTGTTCATGATCCGTATCTGATATCAGCGTGAACCGAGCTGTGCTATGATACCATTTTTACAAGCTTGCTGATGAACAGCAGAAAATGTCAATGATATTCCAGATCATTATCAGACTTATAAAATTGTGAAGCACAAATTAATTTCTTAAATTTTTTGCCGTTGGGAAAATAGTGCAGCAACATAATAAATCAAAAGCATTTTCCAATTAATTTATTTATTAAACTTGCAAAAAGTGTCTCGCAATAGTCAATGCTGCAAGACCCCATATTTTACTCTCTCCACCATTGCTGAAAAAAAAATTGTTGCGAGTATGTTAAGTTGAAGACCAGGAATCACAATTCGACTGTTCACACTGCGATCACAGAAGCAGATCAATTTGATAAAATCCCATTGGTATGCCAGCTTGTTAATAATGAACGGGTATACTAATGACTTTCTGCTGTTCATCAATATGCCTATGGTAAAGATGAGGACGTAGAACAGAGACATTTACACTGATGGATGGATGGATGGATGGATGTATAGAGAGACTTATTAAGACTTTAGTAAAGATGTCAGATACGGGACACATGCAAAGTTGAAACTAAACAGCAAAGGCAAGGATCAGGTTTCAGAAATCACATACACTGCAGAAATAGCAAAAGTGGCCCCAATCAAACTTGAACAGATGAGATTTCCCTTGGTTAATGCTTTTCTCAATGTCGTGAAAGAATGAAATTTGATTCACATATCAGCAAAGAAATCAGATTTTGGCCACCTTTTCTTGTGGTGAGATCATGTTCTTAGATTACAGCAAGAACTGCCCTCTAGGACTCATGTTTAACAAGGTGCCACCTCATGGTAAATGACTGACTCCAGCGGAGGATTGACATTTGCCCCCATACAGCCTTTACGCTGAGTCATTAAACAAGTAGGAATTCCTTCTTAATCTGTAACTGAGAGTTCAGCACTTGTAACACTTAGAGCACTGGGTCAAAGGGTGATCCAGTGTTGAGCTGCGTAAAAAGCTCTGATTTCTTGGTCCTTCCCTGCTGCGGAGTTTAAATCCTTTGCTTTTGTTCAGTGAAGCATTCCTGCTTCCCAGGATGATCGAAGACTGTCATGGACAATTAGCTTTGAACAAAGAAGCAGAAAAGGAGAGCACAGGTGAATTTTATTGACAGGGTGTGATTGTGTGTGTCTAGGCATAGATAATCTCTCAAATACATTTACAATTCTGGGACAGTGGTGAAGTTTTGTGTTGTGTCTATTTCCGTCCTTAATTCCGTATTTTTCTGTCCGGATTCTATCATAATTTTACAGGTGTTATATTACAATGTATGACCAACTTGTGACATGACCTAGTTTTCCCTGCTTGTGTGGTCCACTCTATCACCGCTCTGTTGCCTTAAAATTACGCTTTGCACCATATTTCAATGTGAGAATTGGCTTCAACAGTGTAAATACATTCCAAAACGTTTGCCCCTTTTCCAAATGGGAAACAGTTATTTCATTACCAAAATAAGTTATTATAGCATATAGCTCCCACATAACCGCAAGAAACATATGAGGGGCAATTGAATCGTGCAGGGAGAGGAGTGCATGCAAATGAAATATGTTAATAAGCTGCCAAGTCATGAGCGCAACTTCTGGTTAATGGCACCACGCTGTAGTCAAGCCCTCCGGGGGAGAGAGAAATGAGCAGCTTCATCACCACAAGTCCCCCGCCTGAGAGAGAGGAACGAGTCGGGCGAAGAGACAGCACTGAAAGCCAACAAGAAAGACGGAGGGGTGCTGCATATCCGTGCCTCCCATACACATTATCCCTTCAACTAGATGAGAAGGAATCAGTAAAGAGAAGACAATATCCTTGAAATATCAGAATAATGAGCACATGAAAGCATAGAAAGGGGGCTTTAAAAAAGGGAAATTAATTACTCAAAAGTGAATATGAAATGCAGGAGAGAAGGAACGAGAGACATTGAATGGGACCAGAGATGTTTAGCAGAGCAGCAGGGGTTTGTGTGAAAGTGGTGCATCAACACAACTCAGGGACGCTGACATCCCATCCTTCTTGGAAGCATGTGGTTCATTACAAAAGGGTTGTACTGTTCGGAACCCAATCAGGAGGCACCTCAAAGACTCATGGTCGCCTCGGTTTCCCTCCTGATAGAGTTCAAATTGAGAGGACACCCTTTTTCTCCTCTCCCCATCAAAGCTATACTGATAATGAAGCTATGTGAGCTGGTATGAGAGGTATCTAACATCCCAACACTGTCTCAGAATGATATAACAGTCTGCCTTTGTGTCAGGGCTGACTTGGCTGCTGCAGGGTGAATTCTGGAAACAGGGCATGGCAAGGTCACGATGACAGCTCAAAGCTTGATGTAAATAAAGGAGGCAACGTTTCATGGCAGAATTGCAATCATCCAGTCAGTGTTGATTAAAACAACAAATTTGTTTTGCATCGGAGTTCCGGCAAATGAAATTGCCTCATTTAACTGTGGTCTATAGGACTATCAGAGGAGAGAGAGTGAAAAAGGGTGACATTATGTCTTCCATGTTTTTTAATGGAACATCTCACAATAAAACAGAAATGGTTCAGGGGCAGCCTGTTTGTCAATAATATTCACACTATTCTAGTTTGGAGAATAAATGTTGTACTCACATACACAAATTAACACACACACAAATAACGATTAAAATTCCCTGTGTTTTAATTTTCTCAGTGTCAAAAAATCCAACGGGGCTTGGTTGGGAAAAAATATTCTAAAGTTGATATTTTACAATTAATTAAAACACCAAGACACGGAAGATAATTCAATACCTGGTCAGAATCTTTCTCCATGTCAAAACATAAACACGTGACTTCTCAGAAGAACCAACCACTACTTTCATTAAAATGTGATTAGTTACATTCCTCTGTGGAACAGAGAAGACCTGACATATATCCGATGTGATGATCATTCAAACTGCTGTACACTTACTAACCTCATCCATCAGCGTCCGAAAGTTCTCAACAAGAGATTTAGTAACTATTTTACTTAAGTCACTATTCTGTCTCAAAAAACACCCGGTTTTCAACCGAATTTTGACACTAGCCTACATCAACAACAGTGAACAGCTGAGGGCTGGGGACCAGCGGCTCAGTGTCTGCCTTTCGTCCTTTCCCCATGGAATACAACATTTTTGTTTATCCTCCCATGCTCAGTTTTCCCACTGATAGTAAGTTAGAATTACCTCCCATTAACAATGTATTGTGTTTGTTTGTGTATTCACTATCAGAGGGGCACTAACGGTACATTTTTAAATACATTTTACACATTTTAAGCCATTTGGCTTAGGAGGTAGATTGTTTGTAACCCCCCCACCCCCATCATCCATACACACAAACACAGCATTCTTCGTAACATGTTCACTTGCTGAACTCGACTCTCTGTCTCGCTGAGTATGACAACATAACAAACATTTTGGGATGGCTGTGGATTTTGGGAGAAAGTATGTCTGGATAGTTCTTGTCTAGGCAGGTGAGTCACCTGACTTTAGTGTCAGAAAAACAGCGTTATTTCCTGGTCACAGATGACCCAAGTAGTGCAAAGGAATGGAAGTGTGACCCAGGAACACAACAGACCATCTTATTGACGGTGCTCAGGGCTCCCACTGACTCTAACTGTGGTAACTTAAAAGGATTTTATGTCATGCAAGGAAAATTTGTGAGCACTGTGTTTAATATTTCCTAAATGTGTGGATGGTGTGAGTGTAAAAAGAGTGAGGTGTTCAATAAATTCTTGTTTTATACCATGTTGTGTGACATGGCAAGAAACCGTGTCATGTTTTTCCATCGTGACACATAGTTGGCAATTCTTCCAAAGGATCAGAGTTCAGATCAGAGATCAAGCTCTTTTGCGTTTACAATATCATACCAGAGAAATTTGTCAACCTTTTAATATCATCTCTACAAAAAACAGGCCAAAAACAAAATCAGCATTCAACATGTGGTCTGGCATGTCTCCTGGCCAAGACAAAGATCCCTAGAAACTGACACCTCAGACAAAGACAAAATATAATGTAATAATGGCATGAAGCATTGCTGGTTTTGGTTTTTATGCTGGGTTTTTGGACAATAAGAAAAATTGTCCAAGGCAGTCCCCAAATTTCTGCACGTATCCTGTAAAGTTTGAACATGTGCTGCTTTGTTAAAGTGCATATTATTCTCCATGTTTCAAGTTAAATCAAAAGTTAACAAAGAAAATAGTACAAGAACCAAGTCATTTCAGCAACAAAATAATCCGTGCTCACATGACCTCACCCTTTTATTTTCGCTGTTTTGCTCCTCTTTCTATTTACAGACTGTTTGCGCTCTCACTCATTTGCACCGCCTGTTTGTTTCTTCTTGAAGCCGCCCTCAGGTTGTGTGGAAATCTGAGTTTTTCAGTCTGTATTCATGCCTATTTTGCTCCTGCACATTTGAGGCAGAATGTCTGATATGACAAAGAGGTATGCCCTTCTAATAGATGTACACAATCATTTTGTCTTTCTTTTTCACAATATAGAGGGGGCGTACCGATGATGATACACTGCAAAGATTAAAATCGCCCTGTGGTTGGCATGTCATCCCCCCTACCCACTATTTGATTGATAATGGAAGTCCTCTCTGTATGTGTGTGTGTTTGAGACAGAAAGAGAGAGGAAAAAAAAGAGAGAAAGAGAGAATTAACTTCCAGGACAAATATGACAGTGGTGCGTAATGTGCCGCAAATGTGTTTCGCTCTCCTAAGAGTTGGCATTTCAGACAATTACTAACTTACGTACTTACACCCACCCACATTCACACACACACACACAAACACACATATAACGATAAGAATAATTGCATTTCTTAGCAGACCCAGTTCAAAGCGTGCTGATTGGAAAATGGTTCTAGAAATCAGTTTTTATTGAATTAAAGTTATTAGAATTCTTCACACTGTCCTGTTCCCTGCTGGAATTCCATATAAATGTTCTCCAATGAATCACACGTTGGGGAAATATGAACAGAGATGTACACCACAAACTCTGGCTGGCCAATCAATAGATTTAGTAGGTCCAGAAATCGGGTTCTCACTACTGTTCTTTACTATATGGGAATTATGTTCTCAGGAGTGAGAGAGACTTTCCTGTCTCCTACTCTTACATACTTGAGACTTTGTTTTGCCTTTAGATTAGTAAAGTAGTCCAATTTTAATTGAGCATTTATTTTTAAATGCCCTTAACAGAAAATAAGAAAGCAACCATCCTAGGTATCAGTCGCGTTTCTATTGAATGGGCACATTTTCTTATTTTATTTCACTATCATAGTTTATGTTTTCTCACTCGGGGAAGCTCTGTGGGAGTAACAGTGTTTTTCAGACATACCTTCACATTTAATTTGTGGTGTTCAATTGGGTAATTGCTTGTACCACGCAGGAGATTGGGGACTTTTCTGGGATATACTCTTACTATTTGGGATGACAGCATAGGCCTGGTTTTAAAGAGGTTTCGGCACACGAAATGGCAAATATTATGAAGGAAGTATTTTTCTGTCCTGTTGGCATGTTCCTTGCCAATAAACTTCTTCCTGCCTCAGAACTGCTTTCAAACAATTGTATTGACAATGGTCAATAGCCACAATGGGCCGCAGGGGCCAACAGGCGGTTTTGTCCGAGCACTCAAGTCCAACTCACACTCGACAATTAAATGGTCTTCGAAAAATCACAATTGGTGTGCTTGAAGATCAGACCGTACTGTGTCAGCACACCAATTGTGAGCTTTCGCAGACCATTGAATTGTCCAGTGTGACTTGAAATCAACCAATAACTATATATATGCTGTGCTCCCCAACAGCAAGGAAATATCCCGGAAAAGTCCCCAGTCCCATTTGTTGTACAGAATTCCACATGAATACTCTTTTGAAATAAAATCTGAATTTTTTTCCACAGTGTTTTAATTGATAGAGCTCCCGAAGTGAGTAAAATATGATCTATTAGATTAAAATAAGGCTAAAATGGGATATAAACAAGATAGGTCTCCTGAAGACGATTCAATTGCACTAAATCAGTTGTTGAAAAATTATGCCCCAAAAAACTTTTGGAGGTAAAGTTCCCCCTTGTGTCAAAAATATACAACCAACCTTTCTAAAATCAATTTGAGGTATTAAGTCTGAAAATGATCAATTCAAAAGTTTCTGAGGTATGTCTGTAAAAATGTTTTTCACTTTAAAAAAAAGTTCCCCGTTGTGAGTAAAATATATACCTTCGGAGTGGAATATGATAAATAGAAGATACGTCTCCTTGAGTCAATTCATATGCACAGAATTTTTAGTAAATTGGACCGACGGTTAGGCAGTTATCTTTGTAAAACAATCTTTCCTGTAAAAAGCTAACCCTAACCCCCTAGTGAGTACGATACGAATTTATGTATGAAAAATGATGCGTACAAGATAGATCTCCCCAAGTCAATTAATATGCACCAACATTTTCTATGTGGATATAAAATTTGAAAGTGTATCAGGAAATCAGGAAAATCAGTTTAAAATACCAGTTTCAACAATTATTAAGATTAAAGAGACTTGAGATGTTCAAAACATGCCTTGAAAAGAACGTGTCTCCAAACTTACCCCATGCACCCTGAGTTAGATGGTTCGACGGGCAAAAGGCTCTCCAAAGAATACAGCTAGAGGATTGTCGAGGTCAGCTGAAACTTGGAGTTTGGAACGGACGGCGCCTACCACCACAGAAGCTTTTTGGAGCTGTGCTGTCATCCGCACACAACGTAAAAATTGCAGTCACTGTGACAGCGTCTATATTTAATAAGTTCGAAGGGAAGGTGCTAATCAGCGCAACGCACAGACAGTTTGCCATAGTGAAAAGCCGGTCCCTTATTTGGACCGCACTGGAGGAGCACTACTATACACCCCCGAAAAACATGCCAAACATCACCAGTTTGAGAATGAAGCCATGGACGCGGAGAAGGAGAACGACCACTGACCCCTATTGGGTTAGTGAACGCTTCTAAATGCTCTTCACGCCCTCCATTCCCCAGCTGCTCCGTTGTGGGACGGCTTGGATTGAGGGACCTCTCCTCTTCCAAGGGCACTGATGCCCGTCGTCTGACCAGCTACACCGCTGACCTGCTGCCCGTTGTCTGCTACAACGGCCCGCGTGTCCGGCCTGAGCGCTGGTGGCACAAAGGAGACCAAAGGTCCCACCTCCTGCGCAATGGATGACAATCCATCTTCATGAACAGCGGAATTTTTTGTTGCTGTAACAATATGTGATCAATGTTCTCATGACCTGGGTGCTTTTGACGCTCTGCTAGTTCCTGCTGATTCTGGCTGAGTTGAATAGTGAAGCGGGGATTGCCAAACTTTTGCTCAAAATTCTCCACATAAAAAAAGATAAACATATATTTAACAATATTTATTTAAATTTTTTGTTTGAAAATTAAATCATCAGGACAAATATATGCAGCAATATACGTGCCACATGAAGCAAATTCACTTTTGATTTGGTAAAAATGATAAACAATTAAATATGTCCAGGAACAAAATGTGTGGGTCTGATCGTGAGATTACTCTCTGTCTGATCATCACAGAGAGTGAGCTGCACCTGCTGCTACCTGCTGCTACCACTTTCACTATTTCAGTGAAATAGTGAAAGTGGTATGTCTTCCACTGACACCCCCACCTGTTTTATTAACCAAGCCGATGATAACCGTTTTATTAGAAGCTACTTTTTCTTTTGTTGTACTTCTTCTTACAATCTTCTCTTAATTTCCATTGTTGTTCTTGTTTTACCCACTGCGTTGACTTTCCTCTCCAACATCGTATTTCTTTTAGAAATATTCAGATTTATTTGCTGTAGCTCAACAATATGTATATTTGCCTCTTCCACTAACACCTCCAATTCCATGGCATTAAATTTAAAAACACACCCAGAACCGTCATTTAAATAGTACCGCCTCCACCATGATCACATCTGCTGTCAATAACAGATTGATTTTAGTTTAATTATTCTTAGTTCTTATTCAAAATGCACACCAACCAAACCTGCAATCTGTTAGAATGAACACGCAGTTTAACACTCTTTCTTTGGGATCTTAGTAAAAGAGGCCCAGTAAGGCACATGAATTTATTATCTGTACCAGTCAGATAAATATTTTAAGATTACAGATTAGAGAACAGTTTAAACTGTGGTCCAGATATGGGAACAGGAAACCCGAAAAGGGTAAATTAGCATCAGCCATTGGTCCTGATGTGGTGATGCAGCTCTTGAAGGGGGCATTGTTTCTGTAGTCACCTACTTCTGTTCAATCAGGAGGCTCATATCGATAGCTGAGGAGAGGCCTGGAAGTTTATCTTGTAAACAGACATCAACAAACATAACATCAGATCTTTTGACATCTCCCTTCTTACATCTTCATACAGACCATGTGATGAATACATTGATGAAACACAATGACACCAACATTTGTAAACAAAGATAGTCGGGGGATTATGTGGCCCTGAATCTCAGTACCTCAGTTGTTTAGGAAAGTTTACTCTATATTACAGCAGAGTCTGGACCCTGCAGGCATTTGGACAGGATTGCAAGCTTGTTTGACCCTGTTTGCCTTTGTGTGTGCAGAAACCTCAAAGCTGCCCTAGGTTAAAGGTTAACACGTGACATTAGATAAAACTTCTTTTTTAGTTGTTGACCTCTGCTACATGGATCTACTCATCCCCCCTGTTAGTATGTCAGTCATCACTGCCATTCTACTGGTGAGTAGACAAAATCAAAGGACAACACAAACTGCTTGCTCAGCACTGTTTTAATAGAGGTTGGGTAGATAAGATCAGACCCCTGTACAACCTATATTGTAATCCGGTGAAAGTTGCCAAGATACAGTACATTAACTAATTTTACATGCAAAGTAGATATTCAGAAATTTTGAAGAAGGTTTCACAACAAAATGAAAATATGCATTCGCTAAATTATTCTCCACGTGCAGATCCTGAATCAGATTTTTCTGCTGCCTTTTACAATCATATATGAGCAGTGAGACAGTTATGGGTCATTCTGGTAGGTGAAGAGCGCCTTCCTCAAAGAAATTCAGTGACAAAAGACAAATCCAGTGTATTCATTCTCATTAGTAATACAATAATACCAATAAAAATAATTATAATGCAATGCAATTATTATTATTATTATTGATAAAAATACTAACCCTAACACAAGTTCTCTGCGTAATCTGAGGCTTGAGTAAAATATGAAGGAAGGAATTCCAGATATCCCACTCTGCCACAACATTCCATCTCATCCTGGGGATCCAATACATACAAACAAACGCTGTATGTATTGGATGTATTATCCCTGGTACCCCCTGAGTTGGACCAGCCAGGAAAAAAACTTTAAAATTGAGGCTTCCTGGAAGCATCTTAATCAGGTGCCTGAACTACTTCAACTCGATCCTTCCAACGCGAAGGAGCGTTGGGAGCGAGGGAGTCCTCTCCGAGCTCCCTCCATATGTCAGTAAGATAAAGTCTTCACTCCTGTCATCTAACTTTAGTTAAATTTATACATTGTATGCTAACTGACAAAAAGAGTGAACATCATTTAAACCTGCAATAGCTATTTGTTGCTGCACCTGAAACAACAAAATGTTAATATTCCAGTAATAAATAATATTCCAATTTCACTGAAAGTGATTGTAAGCAGACTTAGGTAATTCAGTAGAAATAAACTGGATGATTAGTTTGATTGCAAAGTTTTCAACAAATCAGATTTCAAAACCGCCATTTAGGGCTTGTCATTTAAGGCACTAGATTTCGTCTCTGTTTCCAGTTCTTGCTGAACATTAGCATAAGGTTTATTAGAAAATTATGATGGAAATGATACGAACTGGTGTACTTTACAACCGTGATATTTAACTATACTTTAAAGAAAAAAGGACAGACTCGTTAGCTACGGATGAGGAGCAGCTTTTGTTAGACTAAATTTTACGTGTCTTAAATAGCTGAAGATGTTTGCGAATGCTGTGTTAATGAGGTCCAGATTCAGTTTTACGCCTGGTGGCATGTATCTTATGCCAGCGTAAAACCTTCTTTTTGGTCGTATGATGATGTTGAGCCTTAATTTAGCCACTTTATTTCACTAGATAAATGTTACTGTCTTTTTAATATGGGCTGGTTAGTCTTCTTACAGCAGCTTGTATCTGCAGTCTCACTGTGAAGGTATCTAAGTGCAGCATAAATGCGGAAGAATAGTGAAGAAGGCCCTGATGTAAAACCCAAGGTCCGTCACCGGTATCTACGTGTCGCAAGTTAACCGCTGTTTCTTTGAAAAAGACATGATGCAGTCACAAACCTTGGTTCCAATATCTAGAGTGCATAACAATAGTCCTTCATCTTTGCACATGTGGTGAATGATTAACTGTTTTTTTTGGCTTAAATTAGCGAAATTGGGATGGTTCTTTGTCAAGCTATGTGCAAAAGTCAGTTTAGTATTTTAGTGCTAGCTATATTGTCCTCAGTTAATAATTTCCATAGATGGTGGAATGTGAGGTGATCCCTCATTCAATCATTCATTCATTATCTATTATTTCTTATCTTATGTTCAGGGTCGCAGGATTCCCAGAGTATTTGACTTTCATTACACACTATGTAAATCCCCCAAAATTTAACCCTGCAACACTTGGCTGCATTGTAAACAGGGCTGTTTAATACTCCACTGCTTCCATCCTTGTCCCATTAACTTTGTGTATTGAATTATATTCTTATTTTGGTGTCTATGTATTAATACAGGTTAGCCATTTAACAAAAAGTCTATTATAAAAAGACTGTAAAGTCTATTCTTGGAAGGTTCTTATGTAATCCATATACATTGATGAAAGAAATAGGTATGTCCTTTTCACCTCCATCGGCATCAATATTTTTTACATTGACATTAATACATCAGGAGGTGGTAGTTAACAGTCATAAGTTTTGACAAAGAGACACAGAGAATTTCCCTATCCTTATATGTATTTAACATTGAGCATAAATGGGCCTGAAGGGTAATGGTGATACAACACGCAATGTAAAAAGAAGTTTTTAATTAGTTATTTTATTTATTTATTTTTATTATTAAAGTTCAGATGGAGATCTGGCAAAAGTTCAGTAATAAAGACTATCCTCACAGTACGGTCACAGTTACTGCTCATCTCACTCTGTTAAACTCAACTTTCACACATGCTTGGTCTCAATTACCGCCTGGTGCTTTAATTGATATCAGCTGCATCCTTTCAGGTAGCCTCCACAATCCAATCACTGCCACACCTGCATATGCTTAGCCTCATTATCACCTCATCACCATCAGCTGATGTCTTTAAATACGACTCCCTCCATTCATCTAGTTCTTGCATGCTTCTGGTTCGCCTGCCCTCCACCTCCCCATCTCTAGTTCTTGGAGATCCAACAGTCTCATCATACATCAACCTCAGTAGAGTCATCAGCCACCATCAACAGTATTCAGGCTCCAGAATGGAGATATTCCATGCAGCTGCTCAGGGCCGAGACCCTTCAATCACAATCTCCCCGAAGAGTCTGAGCGCCAAAGACTTTCTGATGGACTCATTATCTCAAATCCGCTGTTGTAATACTTTTATCTTGTCCACATCTCATCTTCTCTAGTTGAACTGACTTCATCCTGTCTTGTTTTAGATTTGTATTCTACATAATATAAATTATCCTCACAGTTTTTGTTTTCTCTAGAAAAGAGCACAACTACCTTAGTTACTTTAGTTCATGTAAAAACGATGATCTACGATTGACAAACTCTCTGAACTCAATAGGTGGGTTTACATGGGCATCTTAATTCCGAATAGTTTTGCCTAATCTAGAAAATGCTGCATGTTAACACCCATTTCTGAAGGAGAAACCCCTCCGGAAAGATATTTCATTCCTTTTCAAGGGGCTAGTCTAAGCCCTTTCCGAAAGATGTCCGAAAAGGCAAGCAGTGCATGTAAATGGTGTTTCGGAATAATCCCTTGTGAGCCTGCCCGGCGGCACCACTCGCCTGCATGCTCCTAGAATTTTAATGATCTACACCATAGCAGAGTTTGTTTTTAATACAAACTCTCAAAAAATTCAGTGGGGAATTATAAAATAATGAAGTCCAATAAAAACCATCAGGACCCGTGATAGCCCGACGCTGTGAACAAATTAAAAAGCGCTAGAAAACTTGAAGACGACTATTTTATAATCGGCAATGTATGCTTATGCATAAATCCCATGACAATCGATTGGATCCGACCCAACAACTTCAATAATTATTGGGCATAAATGAAGTAATGAAAGAGGTGGGATAAAATCCAGCTCCTGCGCCAATGAAAGGAGACTGAATGAAAAAAGACGCCATGACGTTGGTCTGGGTTATCAGGGTGAAGCGCATGATGAAGCCAATTTTATTCACTTCATACTTTCTGCCTCTAGGCAACATTATCAGGGAACGCTCCATAAACTTTCACTTTTATGCAGATGACACACAATGTACTTATCACTGAAACCAGGTGAATCTAATCACTTATCCAATTTAGAGACGTGTCTCAAAGACATTAAGACCTTTTGCAAATTTTATTATTAAATTCTGATAAGACTGAAGTTATTGTGCTGGGACCCAAGCACCTTAGAAACAATTTATCTGATAATATAACTACTGTGGAAGGCAATAGCTTGGCCTCCAGCACCACTGAGAGGAACCTGGGAGTTATCTTTGATCAGGATAAGTCCTTTGACTCCCACATAAAACAGATTTCTAGGACTGCCTTTTTTCATCTGGCTTATTTTTCTAAAATACGACACATTCTGTCGCAAAAAGATGTAGAAAAGTTAGTTCATGCATTTGTTACTACAAGGGTGGATAACTATAATGCCCTACTAGTAAGCGGTACCAATAAGTCACTGGAGCCCCTCCAGCTGATCCAGAACTATGCTGCATGTGTGCTGACCAGAACCATGTTATGAGAACATATCTCTCCTGTATGAGCTTCAATTCAAAATCCTTTAATTCAAAATCCTTCTGCACACTTACAAAGCCCTTAACGGTCAGGCACCAACGTATCGAATGAGTTCATAGTTCCATATTGTCCAACCAGAACAGCCCAGCATGCATGGTTACTTGTAGTCCCTAGCATCTCCAGGTTTAGAATGGGAGCCAGAGCATTCAGCTATCAGGCTCCTCTCCTGTGGAACCATCTTCCAGTCTTGGTTCGGGGGGCAGAAACCCCCTCTACATTTAAGAGTAGTCTTAAAACTTTCCTTTATGATAAAGTTTATAATTAAGGCTGGCATCAGCTAGCTCTTAGCTTTGCTGCTATACATCTAGACTGCTAGGGGATCTCCCATGATGCACTGAGCTTTTCTCTCTTTCGCTCTCACTGTCACTCTTTTTACACACCTCTCACTTTAATTCATGTTACTGGATTAATGTATGTTAATGGATTATTGCATGTTTCTAACTTGAGTTCTTCCCTGGAGTCTTTGTGCATTGTCACCCTGGAAGGTCACATGGTTTGTTGACTGCATCTGCTGCTGTGGACCTGCTCGATGTCCAGTGATTTCAAGATGATCATTACTATTATTATTATTATTGAATAGTATTTCCCCATATTGCTAAATGTTATATTAGTAGTATTGTTATTATCAACCTGGGATCCCTGCCGCCGCGGCAGCCCGAGCCTGGAGAAGAAGAAGAAAGTGGATTATCATAGCTGATATCACTGTTTCTTTCTCTCTCTCTGTTTTCAAACCCGACCGGTCATGGCGGTAGGCTGTCCAACCTGAGTCTTGGATCTGCTCAAGGTTTCTGCCCCTTAACTGAATGTTTGGCGTTGTAATGTTGTAAGGTTAGTTAGAGTGAAACAGACTACACAACTGTCCTCTCTCCCTCCCTCGTGCCTCAAGTTATTATCAGCTTAGTCGTCATTAAAGCTTCACAATAACAACAAAAATACTGCCCCGATCACAAGATAGATGCCCTGCGTCTGATATTGGTCGTTTAGCGCTCGTAACACAGCTGTTGACAGCCCTTTTGATTGATGTGTCGGTAAACACCGTTTCTGATTAGATCACCCTTCAGTTAAACTACAGGTAAACCTTTTCTGAACCATTTCAATCTGAAAGGAGAAAAGTGTCCATAAAAATCCGCCTAGTGAGGCGAAATACTGTATGTGCTCGATATTTTTTGTAGGCAACTTTAATATTGTGTTTGTGATCTGACATGTTAATGTGGTGCTTAATTGCCATGATTTCAATGTATTTCCTGCCCCACAAGGCAGCCGAACTCTCTTTTCAGAGTTCTGAGCGGAATCACATTCTACAGATCCTATCTATTGGGTTTCTCACAGTCCTAATAAAACATAATTCACATGAGGATTTTTATTACTGCTGAGGGAGACAAGCTTTATTTGCAAGCTATTTGCCGAAGCAACTAGTTATTACTCCATGGCATTTCAGTTGAATAAGATATCAAGTTATTTTGTCATTCACTGGGCCCCAGATGTGAACGTAAATAAGATATTGAAAAAGAGATTAATAAATGGAGCTGAATATATGATCCTTCCTGAAGAGGGTTGGAAATATCCAACAACAGTTGGAGAATAAAAGTATTCCCAGACTGAGAGCTGTAAATCTTAGTCACTCAAACCATCTAGAGAGATAATTTGATGAACACTCACACACATATTCATAACTTCACATTTCAGACTGCGCTCATGCTGTGGTGAGTATTTAGCGACATCACGGTCTATAATAATAACTATTTTAACATTAGTGGAGTTAGTGAAATGTTACCTGAAAAGGGTTTCATACCAAGTTTACTATTTAACTCAAGCCTGCTCAGTGATCAAACTTTGAAATGGAAGTTAATTTGAATTATGAGAAATTTGATCTATGTATTTTAGTTGTTGAAACAAACAGGACCACAGTGGAACCTGAAGGTTTCAGGGCTTATATTTTAAAGCCTGTTTTCACTGTTGTCATGGAAATGTTTTTATTAAACCTCACTGAAATTTGTCAACACCGGTGTGTTTGTTACTTCAATGATTGGACACTGTTTTCTTTATCTATTCACTGTCAAAATTGTGATGGGACACCCAGCCTGACAACAGTCACAAGCTCTCATTAGGCAAGCACAGACAAACAGCATATTCACCACCCATTCGACAAACATGCACCTGCAAATACACACACAAACACATACCTTATCACAGCGGTGTGGTTTTAAGGCTATGACAAACCTTCCAGCAAGCTGAGACTATCCATGGAGAGCTTTTTATTTCCGTTTTTTGATGCTGTTTCAGTAATTAACTTTGACTAAACGTCTCAAATCTGGTGCACACTAAACATACACACTCTCATTCCACATCTAAATTTGCTGATTCAATGAGCCAATGGTAATGTGTAAGATTCTCTGTATCATGATGTATTGAAGAGAAATTGTGGTTTCGATCACTCTAATCAAGTCGAGTCAATTTAATTTATATAGCAAAAATAACAAATCCCAAATTTTGCTCGATGAGCTTTACAATCTGTACATGATACAACAGCCTCTGTTCTTACATCCTCGGGCTTGGGAAAGAACAACTCCCTAAAAAACCCTTTTAACAGGGGAAAAAAGGAAGAAACCTCAGGGAGAGACACAGAGGTGGGATCACTCTTCCAGGACCAACAGACGTGCAGTAGATATTGCATAGTGTACTCAGCAGATCAACAAAAATAAACCCCAATGTTTACAGTTCTAGCAAAAATGATGGTACGTTTTGATGTATTACAGTATATACAGTAGTAGTGGCACTACAATATACATATACAATAGTAGAAATGGTACTCAGTATTGGATATATGATTATTATTGATAGTAGTGAAAGATGGCGTCCAGCAGGGCCTCGGTAGTAGGTGTGGCCACGATCAAGGGCTCGGTACAGTCAGGGACCAGGACCCAGAACAACCACCATTCCTGGGAGCCTGCAGAAATATAGAACACAAAGACTGGCAGGTACAAGTACTCCAGGGAGGGAATAGAGTCAGTGGTGCATTTATGGGGCATTTATTTAGCAGTAAATGATATACAAATAGTCTAAGCCTGTGGCAGCATAACAAAGAGCTGGTCCAGGACCAGCCTGAGCCAGCCGTAACTATAAGATTTGGGAAAAAAGGAGCATGCAGTAATGTGAAGTCAATACAGGGAGAGAGAGGGATACACTTACAAGGAGAGAGAATGCAGTGCATCATGGGAGTCCCCCAGCAGCCTAGGCCTATAGGATGATATTGGACTATGAGGTTTTTCATATATGAGGGCGCTTGGTTGCTGAGAGCTTTATAAGTACGGAGGAGGATTTTGAATTCTATTCTGGATTTTACAGGGAGCCAATGTAGAGAAGGTAGCATGGGAGAGATGTGATCTCCTCTTCTAGGTCCTGTCAGAACTCGTGCTGCAGCATGTTGAATTAACTACAGTTTTTTTACAGAATTATCGGGGCATCCTGATAATAGAAAATAACATTAATCTAGTCTGGAGGTCACAAATGCGTGGACTAATTTCTCAGCATCCTTCTGAGACAGGATGTTCCTAATTTTTGTTATATTTACGCAGGTGAAAGAAGAGAAAGTGCAGAGACTTGCTTTTTAAGAGTTGAAAAGGAAATGTCCTGGTCAAACAAAACTCCTAGGTTCTTTACATCTAAAGTAGCTGTCTGATTATAAAGCTAGATAATAATTTCAGTTTTTCTGAATTCAACATTAAAGAGTTACTGGTCATCCACGTCCAGTAACTCATGTCTGAAGTGTGATTATTTAATTAACTTCATCTGGCTTTATGGATAAATAAATCTGCATATCATCTGCATAACAGTGGAAGTAAACGTGGTGCTCCCTGATAATGTTGCTCAAGCTTTTAAGGATATACCCTTGCTGTCGAAGACGACAGCATAGGTCTAGTTTATAAAATATAGAATAAAGGAACATTGAGTTATTGGTCTTTCCTTCAACGGGACAGACACTTTGTTTATCTGTATTTCCTCTATAACAGTTTTTACATTTGCCAACATGGAACTCAGCGTCAAATAAGAGCATTTCACTGGATTGAAGTCTGTCTCCCCTCTCTTGTCTGATGTATTCAGTGAAATGGGATAGCTTTGTTTTCATGTTTGGAGGTCGGATTTTCTTGAAAATAACTAAATATGCCTCTCACACTATGGTACTGAGTATATGAGCGTCAGTCCTGTTGTTTGTTTTACTTTTTTTAAGATGTATTGTCCTCATTTGGTATGACATCAGAGCCCCTGCAGATGTTTGGGAACTGTTTTAATATTCAAATGTTTTTGAAAATTACTGTTCACAATGAAACTTTCCCTCTTGTGGACATTTGTAACATATTACATATGTATGATTTTTACGGCAGTGTTACCAGATTGAAGACGGGTAGAAGGAATGCATCCTTTTCAATAATGAATTAAAAAAGCTATAAAAGTTTAAGTTTCCACAAACACTCTATTATATGATTAAATTTCCAAGAAAAACCTTCAAGCACGCCCGGCACTCTCAGCTAAGCTTCAAACTGACCTCTCCAAAGAAAAGCCTCACCCATGCCGAAAACCAAGATTAATTCCAAGCATTTGTGTATCCAGGCCAAGCCAAACTTTCCACATGTACTGGTATCAGTGGGGTTGTGGGTTAAGAATCGCAGACTGTCAGCTCCATCTCCAAAACAGCATCATATCTAAGTGAGGTAATTTTGTTGAATAAGCCCCTGGGGCGATATTCCCACCAGGCCCCTAATAACTTTATTACCACATATATCAAGACCAGGCTTTCGTCTGGCATGGATTTGGAAGCCAGCAGTGAGCCATTGAGCTGTTCTGTCACTCTCCCCATTCTCAATTGACCTACAGTCATTGCTGGCTTCTCTAAAAAAAAATTCTCTCCTCTTTGTTTCCCTGCCTGTCTTCATTAAACTTGTCAAGTTCCTGCTGAAGCTATGCCAGCCCCATATTATGCTCTGCTTTCTTCATCTCTGTGTCCTTCAGTTGCCAGGAAACTGGGCACTAAGAAGACATGTGAGGAAGCAAAAAAAACACCTTATGACACAAAGTAAACATCCTTTGTTATATAAAGTATATTTAAAATTTTAGAATGAAAGAAGCACTTACGGTGAATTGGCCTATCAATTGTCCTCTTTAGGTTAGTCTGCAGGGATTCCAGTGCACAGAAAACCGCGACCGTTAATCTCCTTTATGACAGAGGCAACCAAGGGACTTGGAATGTGACTATTTTAAATAAAAATGTGAACATTGGTACATGTTACATCAAATCAACGCAGTCAAGAATAGTCTGAATGAAATGGTGAAGTTTAAGCAGCATATATTGTTTTTGTCCTCGATAACAATTCAAGTAAGACTTGCTGGGATTCTTCCGTTAAGCTGACAGCATTTGATCGTGCCTTCCAGTATTGTCATAAATTACTGTTGAAAGAAATGAGCCGATTCTATACCTAAAGTATTGTAAGGTTTCATGGAAGTCATGGGCTGGGTGAAAATAAGTTCTTGTCTTAGTGTATGTTTTCAATGCCTGCGTGACATCAATTTGATGCAGCAGTTAGTTTGTTACAAATAGCCAATCTGCATTCTGATAGCATCCTACAAAATATTTCAAGGTATTAAGAGTAACACAAAACAGTGACTTAGGCCAAAAGAAGACAACATATTACATCTATTGAATGTACTGTAATTGTAATGTATTAGGTCATTAAATAGGAAATCACAACTGCGAGAATAAAACCTAGGTCCCTTGTGTTATAACAAGTCAAATGTTCAAGCACAGGCCTTAGAATTCCTCTGATAGCATGGGTAGCCCTTGTATCCATACGTGTTTTGAAGCTTGTGACCTTGTGGGGTTGTTTAATTGCTGACATATATGACCAAACATATCTTAAAATATGAAATAATTTTACAACGGATTCTACAGAAGTTCATGTGGTAAAATAAACTATAGTGTGAAGTAAACTGCTATTAAAAGAGGCTTTATCGTGAGGACCCATATCCGGTTGACAATAACAAAATATGTATGTGCTGATTTTGTATTTATGGCTCACTCTAAGGCTACTACCAATTTATCAGCAATTTTGGAATAAACCACACAGTTTTGAACAGCAAATTTCAGACAATTCTCTAACTACAATACGATGTGCTTGCTCACACTATTAACATAATTTGTTTTTTAGATAATTCATGATTGGTAGCTATAACTATCTCGCATGCTGTAAAATGTTCCCATCAACGCTACAGGAATAAAGATTAGGCAGCTTAAATAAGTACAATGGCACAAATTGTACAGATCAATTAGCCCCAACTCATCCAGCCATTGTGCATCTTATCGGAACACAGAAGGTAGCCTTGTGCATCAGGATAAGACTGGGGTTCATGGCATTTGGATGTAGTATCAATGGAAACACATGTTAAGCAATGTGATGTTCAGAGTAACTGCAGAATGCTTTTATAATACAATTAAAAATGTTTTATTAGGAGTGGAGAATAGAGTTGTGTGGTTGGTCACACGAGACTCTTCCCATGAAAGCAAAGATTGAGTCCCCAATCCCAAAATCCCCAATGGTTTCTTAAACCTTATTGAGTTTATTTTGTGCTTTATTTTAAACAAATATTGCTTCATCAGGAATACATTATCATTGCATTGTAACATGGTCAAAGAAATTGATATGGGAGGGGCAAAGTAGGTAAATGGTTGTGATCATGAATAATTAATGGATTCAACCAAGAAACAGTTTTAATTCCTCGTTTCCCTCAAAATCAATGTACAACGTTATATCATTTGTAATAGATGACCAATGCTCATTGTCTTTTGGTTAAAAACAGAGGGATAAGTCAATGTGGCAGAGTCAATCACAGTGGATCAATTCCCACAGAGCATATCTGCTAAAACATGTGTGTTTTAGCAGCCCCATTAAGAAGTAACAGCTTAAACTAACATCTTATTTGGAGGACTTTGTTCAAAGTGTTTCCATTGGTTTTGTGTTGCCCGAATTTACCAAGCTATATTTCTTTTTTATGAAGGCTTCAAGGCATGTTTAGGTAGAACTTGGCCTTATTCAGAGGAAGACCCAATATCTTTAATGCCCCTTCAGGCAATGTATTACAAAAAATGCGTCAGAATTTTTTAGGTATAACTTAAAGTATTGATTCCTTCATGCAAAAATCTCACGCTGTCAGGATAGTTTTATTGTGACCCTGTAATTATGTAATAATAGCCTTATAAAGTCAAAACAAATAGGGTAAGACCATATGCATGAAGAATACTTCCGGATCAGTGTCACTTATACTTTTGCTTGATGTCCAACACATTCAGTTTTGATCTTACAAACAGAAACCAAAAAAACACCACAAGGTCCATAAGTGTCTTTTCTGTAGCCTTTTATCATATCATAGCCTCCTCTTCTGTACACAGAGCTTAGCTATGAGACTCAACTTTGACTTCAACATACATATATATAGTCATATGATGGCTGGGCTCAGTATTAGAGATTGGACTTCTGGAGGGAACTCAGAGTGGAGGGTTGTCTCCTCTGCTTCATAAGGTTTTTTAGAAAAAAATTGAGATGGATCTGGAATATCCTGCCTAGCCTGCAGTCGCCACAACCCACCTCTGGAAATGGATGGATGGTTGGATGGATGGATGGATGGATAACAAACCAACATCTTAATTGAAAGCTTTATCACAGCTAACTAATGGACTTAGTGGTGAGTGATTTGTGACCACTGAACAGACTGGTTGTAACAGTGACAGTATAAAAGTCAGAAGGGGTTTCACAGTCAAAACTGGCTTACGCCTTTATTCTACTAGGAATGATGCGGTTGCGTTCCAATGCATCGTGGCTGAAAACTAAAACAGACCAGGCACGTATTTGTGGCGGAGTGTCGCACTGCTTCTGTAACAGACATTGCTTTGAATGGCAGCGACCGGGACCACGGAACAGCCGTAACATTCCCAGTGCACAGACAGGATCTCCTGCCTTCAAATATCCAGCCCTCCCCCCCCATCAGCTTATCATCGTAGACCATGATAGACACAAAGCCAGCCCCATGTGTTGTATTTTCAAAGCAGTAAAGGAGTGCAGTATCAGATGCCATCACTCCTAGTTGCTGCATATTCAATTTTGGCAGAGTGGGACACACATTTCAACGAAATTTCTAATCAATTTATTTAAAACCAAATCCAGGGCAGCGGATTTGTGCACCACTGCCACGCAATGACTGACATTAGATCGATATAGGGGGCACGTATTCATGAGTCGCTTCGTCGCCACAGAGCTAACGACTAAACAAGACAAATTAAAATCTCTGTTAGGAATATTTCCTCGGCTTGACAGGTCGGTGGGGGTGGCGTGATTGGAAAAGAAGGGATTAACAGGCAAGATAGCATACTGCTGAGAAGAGGACTTTATTTTATAAGCCTTGTTGGAGAGACTTTCAGATGCTGCGCACAATGTGACGTGATACTGATTAGCAGCGGCGAGTCATGGTAAGATAATATCTGTATGCATGTGTCA
Organism: Lophius americanus; assembly: GCA_037951165.1. Lineage (NCBI taxonomy): Eukaryota > Metazoa > Chordata > Actinopteri > Lophiiformes > Lophiidae > Lophius > Lophius americanus. The sequence continues at coordinate 580,622 of JBBDHG010000289.1, read as the reverse complement.
TTCTTGGAATATACTGTATATGTGTCTGGGATGCATTTTGAAACAGAGAGGCAGAGTAGGAGAGCACCGACCAAGACGGATAAAAAAGAGTGTCATATTGCTACATCATATGCCGGGAGTGAAACAAACAGTGTCACAGAAGGTCAACCACATCAGTGTCAGTCAGTCTCTTTCTGTGGCTGCAATGACTGTGAGTCTATCCACAAATGTAGGACCCACATCAGAGCTGATACAACAAATAGACAGAAGAATAGTTCATAATTTGGCAATAAATTCATAAGGGAAGCTGAAGTGTGAGATTGTGACTGTGGAAGTATGGAGCAAGGGTGTTTTTGGAAAAACCCGTGTCCTAATGCATATTAAAGGAGCACTTAACAAGAATGTAATGTGTTGAGATCAAGTGTCCTGAAACATTATGGCTATTACACGCATCCATATGGCAAGTCTGTGAATATTATGTGCACTCATCCAATTCATTTGCCCTTTTTTTTTTTAAAACAGCCTCTTCCATCAAACACTTTATAATTAACAATTTAAAAGGAATGGACATTGGATTTTCTGTTTGCTGTCCAAATAAACAGGCATAGATTTCTCCAGCAGGGTGAGTCTTTTTAGCAATTTATAACAATGTAAGTTTGGTAGGATGTTTAATTTTTCAGTACATCTTGGAATTAAAAAAGTCTAAATTCTTCTGGTGGGACAAAAGTGAGGGCAAATACTTTTACTTTTTTTTACTTTTGAACATTTTTACTACTTAATACAAAATCACTTCCACATGTTTAATGCTACCATTAACTCTATATGGACGGTGTCTCAGGTTCCACTGTTGAATAAAGGCTTGGGATTTCAGTAACGAGAACAATTATCATCCTATATTTATACGCTTGAAAGAAGTGATTATTCAAACTAATGAAAAATATTACAATTTGGTACTTTTTAAGAACTGAAATCCACCAACTCCAGTGAATGGAGAATGTGAATTTTTGTTTTTAACCCCGACTGGCCAGACATCTTGTTATCTAAAGAATGATATTAGAAAAAGGTTATTATGGAGCTACTCAGTAACTGCTCTGACTTGTTGGAGGCTTGTACCAATAAACATGTACTTCTGCGGACTCTGCTCGTGTAGCTCATATTCCATGGGGGACAAGTGGGTTTTCTTTTTGATAAAAACTGTCTTGTTTTAAAAAGCCCCCCCAGTATCCCTCCTTTTCACGTGTCCAAACCATCTCGGTTTCAAAACCAAACACCAGAGCTTGTCTGGCAAAACTCTTGAAACCCCTTCCCTTCATTGTCTCCCACAATTACTCCACCAATCCTCTCCACCCACTCCATCCTGCCTGCACTCACTTATTCACCTCTTTTCCACACTCCCCTTTGCGCTGAACTTTTAACCCTAAGTATTCGAACTCCTGCATCTTCTTCACCTATACTCCTTACATCTTCACTGTTCCACCTGCAACCCTTTCATTCACACACATGTATTCTGTCTTGCTGTGACGGACATTCATTCCTCTTTTCTCCAGCAAGTACCGCAACCTTTCAAGGTTTTCCTCCACCTATTCCCCTGCTCTCACACATCAGAATGCCATCTGTGAACATCATAGTTCATGAAGACTTCTGTCTAACCTCATATGTCCATCACCATTGAGCCAGTCCTTGGTGCAGTATCACCTCCACCTTGAACCCATCCTTCAATCCTACTGCACACCTCACCGCCGTAATACTGCTCTAAAACATTTCCCGTACCATTCTAACATACTTCTTTGTCAATCGAAACTCCTCCCCACGATACAACAATTCCTCCCTCATACGCTTTCTCTAAATCCACAAAGATACAATGCAACTCCTTTGGTCTTCTTTACACTTCTCCATCAGTACTCTCAAAGCATGGAATGAAACTATACTGCCGTCACAACATATGTCATTTTCAAACCAAAACTTCCAATATTGTTCCACCAAATTTCTACCGTTACAGTTGATACAGCTCAACCCATCACCCATGTTCTTGAAAATTGGCAGTAGTACCTTTTCCTCCATTCCTCTGGCATCCTTTAAGTGTCAGATATAGTGTTAAACGGTCTTGTTTAATACTCCACCAACCTCTCTCCTAGACACCAAAACACCTCCATCGGTATGTCTTCAGGTCAAACCACCTTTGCATTTTTTCATCCACACTTCTTTTTTGCTTACATTTTCCTGAGTATACTCAACTGAACCTGCTCATTTGACCACCATGTCTCTTTATCTTCCCTCCTCTGTCCAGTGGACACACCAAGTACCTTCTACCTGTCTCCTCTCGCACTTTTTCTCTAATTACCCAGCAGGTCTTCACTACAACCCATAATCTGTTTTAACTCCTCCCTGAATTCAAACAGCAGCCTTCCTTCCTAAGCCCCCATCATTTGATCCGCCGATGCAGACGTAGTGCAGAGTCTGAGGGGCTGGTTGCATCTCGGTAGAAAATAGAGCATGTTTTTTACCCTCTGACCTGTAACTTGGACTCTTTGAGGTACCTGTGGAACGTTAAACGTGTTTTGTGTTGTCAAAATGAAGATGGCTCACTGGTGATGAATCCTTAAGTTTAGGAGCTCAGTTTGTGTGTTTGTATATGCAAGCACCTGTGTGGGTGTGCCTTATAAGGCATTTCAATGTAAGTGACTTGGTGGAGCCGCTAATACATTATCACCACTTTGTGTTCAGATTGACATGATAGTCTTGTAAAATGGATAAATAAAAGTTGTATTAAAGTCAAAGTCTTTATTACCTCCAGAGTCATCCACGTACTACCATTCTTTCGCTTTGGGTGAATCTGTCAACTCTGGTGTTTTTTGGCAAATGCCAATAAGGCTGCACTGTGTCGGGCTTTGAGCAAAGGCTCCACTTGTGGACTTCGGGCACTCATGCCACCCTCATGGAGACTGTTTCTGACAGTTTGGGCAGAAACATGCACACATTTGGCCGGCTGGAGGTCAGGGCTACCACTAATGTCAAGGGCACTAAAAAAATGCAAAACTAGCCAAGATCAGCCAGAAATGATGAGGAGAGGGAAATGGTCTGTGGTCACCACCTGCAAAACCACAGATTGTCTCAATAATTGTCTTTCCTTTCCACCTGTTGTCGGTCTCATTTGCACAACAGCAGGTGGAATTGCCTCACAATCATTATTGCTTCCTGACTGAACAAGTCAATATCAGGGAGTTGTAATTGACTTGTTACACTGTGATGACTATGTGTTCCCTTTATTATTTTTTTTAGAGTAATGTAATTACAAATTGGTTAAATAGTGGACTTACTCGTACTGTCTTAAGTCACAAGTTGTGTGTGACAATGTGTTTATTTTTGTTGATCTGTCCTGTACCCACTATATCTATTGCACGTCTGTCCGTCCTGGAAGAGTGATCCCTCCTCTCTATGTCTCTTTGTGAGGTTTCTTCTGTTTTTTCGGAGAGTTGTTCCTTACCTGGATCAAGGGTGTAAGGACAGAAAATGCTTCTTTATGTAAAGATTGTAAAGCCCATCGTGGCAAATTGGGATATTGATTTTGAGCTATACAAATAAAATTGACTTCGCTTGAAAAGGAAGGGCCATTTGCAAGCTCATGAGCAAAGATAATCTGTTTCTAATCAGAGCTTGTACTTTCCAAAGATTTTCTGTGTCCTGAACATTGTTTTGAAGGTTTATATCACTGACAATGTGTGGCATTCAATAAATGCAAAACTGGAATACACTGTTAAAAAAAAAAAAAAAAAAAAAAAAAAAAAATCGGATAAACTCCAAAAAAGTGAATTTAACAATCGCATGAAATATTTCACCTTAAGTTGGTGTAAGTACTTTGTTTTAGCTGCTATGACCTGCTGTAGATGGACACTATAAATTCATGACTCCTAAGGATTATTAGACCAGTCTTAATGGGTGAAGGCCTCCAGTACTGTAAAATTCCCAAGTTTACATTCTGCAGCAACCTTTTTCAAATCCCACAAGACATCTCCTTTTCAAATGCCCAATGACACACACTTCCTCACAGATTTTCCACCTCCAGACATACCGCTGATCCATAAACCTGAAAGGTTACAGTTTGCTTCACTACATCACAGAACTGTATCCCAAACAGTCTGTGGCTTAAGTAGATGGTTTTAGAGAGAACTTTTCTTATGCATTTAGTCAACAGCAATGTCTTGGAGTTCTGGCTCTGCAACCTCTTGTAAATTTGGGCCTTTACAGAACAAAGATTTGGGACTCCACTGATAATGTCCAGTAATTCTATGAAGGTTGGCAATATGTTTTAATAAAATCAGATTTAAAGATGAAAGAGATGCTGTTCTAGTGCTTGATTTTGAGGTAACATTTAAAAACATTTATTGTTTAATGTAGACAAAAACTTTTTGCAATTAGCTATTTAAACCTCTCATGTTTGATTATTTTATTATAAGCAACTGATAAACCAAAAGATTAATACAGTTAAGATTAATTTGCTCTCTAAATTTATTTATTCATTCCAATTCCATTGGAATGAATATTTTTTGGAACAAAAATTGTTGATTTTGGATTTAAATATTCAGATATGATCCTTTTTATAGACTAAAAATCAACCCAGTATTAATATAAAATATATTGCAGAGGCCATGGCTGATGGGAGCTTTGGCACTTCCAAATTTTATATTCTATCACTTGGCTGCAAATATAAGAGCATTGTTTTAATGAATGAAAAATTATGTTAATTGTCCTGAATCGACCATGTTGGACAAGGTATCCATTGGATCTACTTCCCCAGTAGCTCCATGTTCCCAAACAACATTTAAATAGTCTATCTCAACCTTCACCACTTATCTAATGGGGCGGCTTTAGCTCAGTGGGTAGAGCCCTAATCCTAACCGGGAGACCGGGGTTTAATACCAGCCAATACCATGACAACATGCTGTGCTGTGTGAGCAAGACCCTGAAACCTCAGCTCCCTGGGCAATTCACAGGGGCAGACCACTGCTTCCTCAGGGATGGGTCAAATGCAGACATAAATTTGTACCGTGTAACATGTTGTTGTCTGTTCAATTATACTTTAGACTGTCCTTCAATCTCACTGACCAATTCTGAATGCTTCCCATTCTGTCCTTCTGTAACGCTGCAAGATTTTATTTGTATATGTAAAGTTGACACAAAACAAATTATGAGCAGAGTGTGCATTGAACAGTCGAACAGTCTGGATTCTCTTAACAAGTGGGAAACATACCTAGATTAAGTAGTTCTGGCATAAGGTTATACAGAGAATTAATTCCTCCTCACTGGGTCTGGGCCATACTTTAGCTCAATTTAAAATAGTGCATCGCCTCCATTGGACCGAGATAGACAGTCTAAAATTAAGTTGGCTATTGAACGTATTTATGAGGGATTCAATCCTGCCACGATGCCACATGTGTTTTGGTCAGGCCAAAAGCTTTACAATTTTTGGCAATCCATCTTTGAGAGGTTCTCTAGTATATGTGGAAAAACCGTGGATCGTTTGGTGTGGCTCCAGTGGCTGCTTCTATCTTTGGGCGTTTTATGAATATGATGGCCTTTGGTTTTCTGTTGGCCAGGATACTTATTGTGGTCAAATGCAAGGATGTTTTCTCCCAAAATATGACCAGTAGATTAAAGAGCTTGTGTGTCATAACCACCTAGAAAAAAGTATATATAGCATCAGAGGGTCCAAAAGAAAATGTTCTGTCCCCTGGCAACCATTTTATTCCTTTGTAGAAGGTATAAGATAAGATAACTGCGAAATTCCAGGGTTGCAGCTGCAAAATGCACACCGATCAATATAACAGAATAAAAAATGCAAATATAAATATTATATTAATCTATATTAGGGTATTACACCATAATAAAAACAATATTCATTGAATTATATTAAATTAAATGTGCAGTTTGAAATGTGGACATGTTGAATACTATACTATCCCTTAGTGCAAAGTACAAGTGAGGCGTGTGTGTGTGTGTGTGTGTGTGTGTGTGCGTGTGTGTGTGCGCGTGTGAATGTGTGTGTGTGTTACTAGCAGTGCTGGTTGTAGAGTCTGACTGTTGCAGGAAGGAAAGATCGGCGTTAACACACTCCTTCACACACTTGGGGTGAAGGAGTGTGTCGCTGAAGGAGCTCTCCAATGCAGAGAAGGTGTCCTGCATGGGGTGGGAGATATTCTCCCGGAGAGATGACAGCTTGGCCATCCTTCTCCTGTCTCCCACCTCTTGCACTGGGTCCAGAGGACATCCCAGGACCGAACTGGCCTTCCTGATCAATTTGTCCAGTTTCCTCCTGTCAGCAGCTGAGATGCTGCTGCCCTAGCAGACCACTCCATAAAAGATGGCCGACGCCTCCACAGAGTCATAGAAGGTCTTCAGGAGCGCCCCCTACACTCCAAAAGACCTCAGTCTCCTCAGCAGATAGAGTCGGCTCTGTCCCTTTTTATAAAGTGCCATGGAGCTGTGAGTTCAGTCCAGTTTGTTGTTCAAGTGAACACCAAGGTACTTGTAAAATGTAACCATCTCAATGTCCATTCCCTGGATATTCACCGGTGTGGGGGGGATGTGCCTACGGAAGTGGTCCACCTGTTCCTTGGTTTTACCCGCGTTGATGTGGAGGTGGATCCACTGGCACTAGTGCACGAAGTCATGCGTCAGTCCTCTGTCCTCCTTGTCGTCCCCGTCTGTGATGAGACCAACGATTGCAGAGTCATCAGGGAACTTCTGCAGGTGACACGTGGGTGAGTTGTAGGAGAAGTCTGCAGTGTAGAGGATGAAGAGGAAGGGAACCAGAATCGTTCCCTGCGGGGCCCCCGTACTGCAGACAACCACGTACGACACATAGTCCGGAGTCCTCACATACTGTGGACGGTTGGTTAGGTAGTCCAGGATCCAGGATGCGAGGTGCTTGTCTACTCCGGTTAGTTCCAGTATGGCAGCTATCGGTGTATATTAGTTATCCAAGTGTACCTATTTTTAAGTTATTCTCATTATTATGTGTATTTACCTCTTCATTTAAGTGTATGTAATTCTGATTCTGATGCTGATGGTCCGGAGCGGGATGGGGGGGTTGGAGGGATGGACGTTAACAGTTCCTTGTTCGCTTTATCCGTGTTTTATGTTATGCATTTGAAAATAAAAAAGGCCAAGCTATAAAAAATGTAGATCTCCGCATGACAAGAGTACGGATACCCTTTTCCACTCACAAAAGCCTGCAGAGTTTTAGTGATGAGACTCCTCCCATCCCTTCAGCAACAAATTCCCCTGATCAGAGGCCAGAGTCTCATGTTCTTCAGTTGCCCCTCTAAGTGTTTCAGCTAATCCTTTCTATCACAGGTCAGGCCGCCATTGTTGGGGTTTCCTCATCTTAATTACTGGGACTCTGCTCTTTGTGGTTCCTCTACTGCTGTTTCAGGCTCCATTTCTAACTTGGGTGCATGGCTTTAATCCCTCTGTGTGAGGGCCAGAGAACAAGCTATGTTTACCACCTGTTGTGGAAATTACTAGCTGAACAAAGCCTGGAAGGCAGGGAGGGGCTTTATTTCACCCGTCAGTGCTTCTTATTTTACCAGGCAAATAGTAATTCCCAGGTTCCCACCTGATTTTATTGACTAACACCATTATTAATTTTAAAATAACATGCCATTGATATCTATGTAAAAATAGCTCTTGCTAACGATGAAGAAAACTTGTGATGTTCCAACACCTCACAGAGAAACAGAAGGCATTTAAGCCGCCTTTAATAAGCCTTTAATAAGGAGAGCAATTAGTTGATATTCCACTACCTCCACCTCGACACGAAACTTCTGTGGTTTTGTTTCCTAACCACAGTAACACTGATGATCCAGCGAGGAATTTATTAGACGCCTGTCTTCTATATGAGATCATTTTGAAAAAACAACAACATGTAGGTGTTAATCTGAGTTCACTGAAGAAGACGATACAAAGAATAAAAGTACATTCATTGAAAAGTAATTCATGAGGTGGTTTTTTATGCATATACTTATTGTGAATAGTTTTTTTAGTACGTTTTGCGGACATTTTGGCTGATAAAAGTTGAAATAGTTATTTGTTTCTCATGATCTGTTTCTGATATTTTTGTCCACCTGTTGTCCAATATATCCAACATCTTGAATCAAAGTTTAATTAAAGAACAGAATAAATCTATCTTTTCAAAACTTTATTTTTATTCTGGTGGACTTGGGTAATTGTTATCTCAGCACACATTCAAATCGTTTTGACTTTAAATGCTGTGCATAAAGAGTCCATGTATGTTTTGGTATTTCTTTTTTTCCTTTTTAAAAAAAGACATTGAAAAACGAAAAAAGAGTGCATTTCTTTTTTCATTTTGCGACACAGGTATCAAAATGGAAAAACAAGGTGTTTATCCTTTTCAAAATCAAATATGGCTAAGAAAATTTGAAAAAGGTTTGATTTGAATTTTCTAAGTTGATTATGAAAAAATAAAAACACTAGGAATGAGATAGAAACCTGATTCTAACAGAATATCTTTTGAGGAGCTAAAGTTTAAATGAGACTAAAAAAAACTTTTTTTATTTAAAATTAATCAAAAGTAATTCACTTGTCAAACCTCAAAACTCATCTCTGTAAAGTTTGATGATAAAGGTCAGTCTCCGAAAAAGTTTGATCCAGATTTCTACCGTTTGCTGACATCTTGCTCACCTGAAAACTCTCGGTATAAACAGAATACCTGTATAAAAAAAGAATTCAAGGTGATATTTCAGATGAAATTTGGGAAAAGCTTGCACTGCAGCTAATTTAATCTGTTAATATTAATATTACAATATTATTGGTTAAGTTGTAGACATGTCACACCTGTGGAAATGAATAGATATAATCAAAATATACAAGACATATGCACAAAATGTACAGAATCTAGATGAACATTGTATCACTCTATGTGGCAATGTAAAAGATATTTTAGAAATTTGAGAAAAAGTAAGAACTATCATGGCGGGTACGATCTCAAAACAAATTTTATAGAACCCCAGAATAATAGATATAGAAAAAGTTAAGAGGCCTTTATAGACCTGCTTAATAACAAATAAAAAAGATCTCGATTTTAAAGGAATTATAAAATTTCTGTGAACAGTCTGTAAAAAATGTCACTTTTTATTTTTTTCTATAATCTTGTACTTTGTACTATTTGTTACTCAGGTAATCTGTTTTATTTTTACTTTACCATTTCATGAATTGAGAATAGCATTTTCTTATTCTTTCTTATTTTTTTTGTTTGTTTGTTGCATGTTATACAGCTGCTTTCTGTTGTTCCTAAATAATCATGTATGTAGTAAATGAAATGATGAAAAATAAATAAAAAATAAAAAATAATCTTCCTTACATCCTTCTGTAATTAATATAGGATAAGACAAGATAAGATGAGATAAGATCAGAAAATTCACAATGGAGAAAATTGAATCCTGAGTTACATTCTAAGTTAGGGAATTTTACTATAAATAGGATGTAATGTAAATGTAGATAAAGCTGATTCACGGAATATATCTATGCATAAAAATATAGATTATGTAAGTCAACATGCCTGTGTCCTGATGACCTTGTTAAGCCTGTCAGTATGCTTTTCTGTTCTGATGCCCACCTGTGACCTAAGACATCCAAGAACAAGCAACCTCATTGATGCATCAGGTGAAACGTCAGCGCTACAGGTCTGTACTCATTCAGCTCCCTGGGGCTCTTGGTCTTTGGGACCGGGAGAATACAGGAGGTGTTCTAAAGAAGTGACACTCTCTAAAGTCTGAGGCTACGGTTGTATATTAGTGCAGGATACTGCATCTCTGATCTTTGCAGGCCCTCAGCGCTTCAACACTAACCCCACCACAGCCCCACCTCACCCTTTGCTAATCACAATGTTACACACTACACATTTCTTTTGTTATCAGGTGAATTTTGCACACATCGCAACTTTTAAGATTTTTCTTTTCTGTACATAATCATGGGGACGTGAGACTCAAGTTTTTGAATACTGGCACTCCTGTCCCGTACTGGCACTCCTGTCCCGTACTTTATCCATTTATTTGGATCTTATTGTCCTGGTTTTATCTTAAACTTTGAATTTTTTTTTTATATCTCTTGTTACCTTCCATTGTTTTAATTCTTTATCTTATGTTTTATTCGCTGTATTTTTAGATTGAATTCATGGCTCTATTTGTGTTATATTTCCTTGTAAAACGCTTTGTAATGGTGTTTTAAAAGGTGCTGTATAAATAAAGTTATTATTATTTTTTTATTATTACTGTCATTATAGAGTGGCTTGTTCAACAATATAATCAGTGGGACATCTAGAGGTATTTCCCATCCCATCAAATACCGGTTTATAACTGAACAGACTGTAGAGCAACTGTATGACTATGGTTTCCTTTGAGGAACCTTTTAAGTGTGTATGCTGGCTAACATACAGTACATCCCCCTGGGAGCATAGAGTTTTTAATGCAGTCACCAAGGTTGATTTTAGGGAGGGTAATTTCTCATAGTTCAAGTCGGATGGATTAACCGGAAATCAAATCAGCTTCCCAGACTATGAGCTGAGGATGCAATATCCCAGAGCAATTCTTCATTGACCTACATAACATTTCTTCCTGACAGTTCCCTCCTGCCCCACTATTCCCTCCCTCTCTCCCTCCCATTGCCCCTACCTTGGGGGGGCTTCTCCCTGCATGTTTGATGATGAGCAGCACAATAGTTACCATCTCATCCTGCAAACTGGAAGCCAGCTGGGGGGAATAGAACATTAGCACGGCTGAAAAAGAAAAGACTATATTCATTGGAACCAAATATTGTCAGGTAGTTTGCTCTATGGATTTCCAGAAATGTAATTAAACATCAGAGACAATCATGCATCTGTGTATGTGTGTGGGTGCGTGCGTGTGTGAGTGTGGGTGTGTGTGTGTGTGGGGGTGTGCGTGTGTTTGTGTGCGTGTGGGGGGGTGCGCATGTGTGTTTGCATTCATGAAGTTCTCTCACACTCCCACACCCATTTGCAGATAAATGATGTCACATGTGCAGACTCTCACACGGATCCACATGCACACCCAGAGACAGACAGTAGGCTCCCTCATCATTAATTCAGGAGCCATCACTCTCACACTCCTTCTGCCCCTGAGAAGCTCTCGATGCTTGCCGGCAACATTATGCATATTTATTCATACATCCTTGTAAATGTTTCTGCTTCTAATAAAGCCATTGTTTCATGATTTTGTTTTATTCCCTGAATCCCACTCACCTCCTCGTTCCTCTGTGTTTCCCGTGTGAAGGACGATATCCCTGAAATGTTTCAGGTCCATCTTATTCTACATATTACCGTAATGTTTCTAAACATCAGAATTTCTTTATTCCGCCCTCTGCTCATTACAATTACACTGCGTTTCACCTCGTTCCGAATGCCACTGAGTGGAAATGCTGCCTTTATTGCAAGCACTGCAGACCTTGTTCTGACTGAGCGCCTCCTCCCTCCGACACCAAGATCAGCTTCAGAGAAATCTTTCAGGTTCTCCTCTGTTACCCATGTCTTCAACCAAAGCCTCAGAAAGTGGATATAAGAGAGCCAGCTGACTTTGGATTCTAGTTTATCTCCCTCCTCTCTATTTTTGAGTCTATTGACCTCTTTCTCTCCATGCTTCTCCACGTCATGTCCGACACAAACATCCAGATGCACATTCTACATTCCTGCAAATGCTAAAAAATCTCTATTACACATTTCCAGAATTTGACGGTGTTCAATTTGTGACTGCAAGCCGTTTCAGGAACATGTGAAAAAAAAATCGTTGGCTATTAATTGACGGGTAAAACGACTTCACTGCAGGTACAGCGGTTTCTATACCGTGGGGGTTTTATAGCCCTCATTCATAACAAGAGTAACCTTTTAGCCTAAAGCTGTCCTTTTCCTGTGGTTGTCATGGAGGAGACACTGGAACACTGTATGATTAGTAGGTAACAAGGTATTTTAAAGAGGTCATGGTCTGCACCACTAATCCACTTTGCAATGCTGTTTAACGGGAACATCCATTTGAATATTTGTGGTGGTGTGGGATATTCTATATTTGCTATCTCATACTGAACTTGTCCAGGATATGCTGCAAAGATGGATGTGGCACGGCTCATATAGAAAAGTTAGAGTTTCTATGGTATAAGTACTAGAATTAAGATTGGTCAATGTTTCTTATTGAGATCAATGCAACATACGTTTGATGATTTAATGTCAGGACTGTGTACCTGCACCCATTCATTTTGGCCAACAGGGCTGTGAGATGCAGCTGCATTCAGAAAATCTCTGGTCTCATTTACCATAAAGTCCATGGATTATAATCTCTTGCATTCTCTTTTCTATCCAAATAACGTTTAAAAGTACATTTTTTCTTGTCAACAGTGAATCTGACTAGACTGTATACAATAAAAGAGATTACTGAGATGAGAAGTATTTTAGGGTGCTTTATTTGGGCTATAGACATATCAATATCAGGATCACTCCAGTCGAAAACTAACACAAAAAGGAAAATAATACATTTAGGAACTTTCTAAATGAATTCATTATCAATTTGCCCAACAATAAATTAAACAGAAATGTGCTCACTGGTTTTCCTCCTTATATACCAAGTGACCCAGTCTAGATTTTCTCTCACAAATGATTCCAACACATGGCATAACTGTACCTCCCAGACAACATAGTATTTAAGTCATTTCGACTTTTCTAGCAGAAGCATATACTGAACCACATATTCAACATAAGCAGAACAATAATCAAAGCATCAGGCAATATTCACTTCATTCAAGTCTTTCAGTTCTTAGAGCTGTAGTACGCTACCACAGTCTGCAGACCTGTGTGACTGGGATGCTGCTGCTGCACTGTCAGGTTAACGCACTTTATTCCAGCTGTGGTTTCCTCATCTGTCCGACCACCCTCTATGGGTTTCAGCGGGAATGTGTTCATAGATTGGCACATCTCTTTGAGCCACACGTTTCTTTTCACACTTTGAGTTACTGTGTTGTGACGTGTCGTATTCCCCTCCCCTTGTGTGTTAAAAACGAAATCAGCTTCAGAATTTTTCTCAAACTATATACTGAACTACTTCTGAGCTACTAACCTGAACTCAATAATGACGTTAAAAAATTAACACTTGTAGTGAGAACATCTTCCTGTGAAGTTCACAGTTGCCTCTCGATACCCTTTCAGGACTTTTAAAAAGATTATGATGGATGTTTATCTCTCTGGCAGAGGAAAAAACAATAAAATACAGCCTCAAATTATAGCTATATCCATATTGGTGCCAAATACCTGAGTGGTGGATAGACATGCGGCGTATGTTACGGTCATGCAGGAGAAAGGCATGTAATCAACATTTTGGTTTTTGATCAGGCTTTACCGCTCATGGTGAGCTCAATCCATAACCAATTGCTTCGCTGACAATATCATATCCTAGGTTTGCTCAGCTTAGTAAGTAGCAAACCAGCGTTTCAAGTTACTAATAACTTACAGAAATGTACCGTGACATTGCAGGTACTTGTCCACCGTCCACTTTCTCTCTCTGCAAATCTCATGGTCTCTCAAATACACGTTGTTTTAGAGACAATGACAGAGAAAAAGAGAGAGGCGGGTTCAAGCTTTTAATTAAGGGTTTGTTGTTTTTCTGCCATTCCACAATAAAGAAAATTGTTGGGGGGGGGTTGCTTTTGTTAAGAAAAGCTCACGCGTCCTCCAGAGGGATCAGTACCTCGAAGGACATTTCAATACACAGACTTGTCCCATGTCTCTGTCATTTTCTCAGTCCTGACAAATGTGCCTAAACAATGCATTAAAGTTTGTAGGTCAGGCTGGGTTTGAGTTGTTGATTAGCACAAAGGTTTGCAAGTCGGGCAGTTCGGATTGGCTCTCATAACATATCCCTAACCAAGTTTTCTGTTTGTCATAACCATGATATATCATCAATCAATCTTTATTTATACAGCGCCGATTGTCTCAAGGTGCTTTGCAGAAAGAGCAGTTCTAAACCAAACTCTTTATATAATTATTTACAGGATTCAACAAATTCCTCCTTGAGCAATCACTTGGCGACAATGGCGAGAAAAAACTGCCCTTTTACGGGCAGAAACCTCGAGCAGATCCAAGACTCAGGGTGGATGGCCTACTGCCATGACCATGCAGTAGGTCATGACGTATGAAATAAAAGAGACAGAGAGAGAGTGAGTGAGAGAGAGATATCCCTAATCAACAACACATCCTAATGCTCAATGCAATGGGGGCGGCCATCTCCCAATAAGAAGATTAGAAGGTGGCCGGTTCTAGCCCCAGAATGTCATAGGGTCCTTGAACACAATATTCTCCCAGGGCACTACAAATTTGTTGCTCTCTGCTGCATCAGGGATTTGTGAAATGAAAAGAAATTGAATTTCCCTCAGGATAAATAGAGTATCTATTTGAAAAAAAGAAGTTTTATCTTTAGAATAAATGTTGTTATTGTACATTACGTTTCCCAAACCCCGGATATTCAGAATTAACATGGCTATATTAAAGGTGATATGTTAAAGCATTTCATTTCTGCATTTGGATGTCTTTCTTTAGTTTTTAAAAACAAAGTTTCCGTTGAGGCAAAAAAACTAAGAACTGTCGGGTTTAGGGGAAATCTGTCTTTTCTGATGATGGCTGGCTCTCTTGACACAATTATTCCCGCAAAATGTATATGCATGATGATAAGAAATATATTGCTGTCAATATAATATCAGTTGAAAAATTCTCAATGTTTCCTGAGAATCTGCTCTTTTAATGTTCAATCAGCATTCCAACCAGGCCAGGTTTCCTGACAGCACCGTCACAATTATTTCTTCACTTAATGCATATAATGTACTGACATACTGAACCCAAAAACAGGTTATGGATTAAGGATCACACCTGCTGGATCTCAGGCTCCAGTGGCAACATCCACTTGATGTAATACAAGCAGGAAACTGAAGTGTTTCAACATGTCAATGTTTAGCATATTTTTTGCATGATATCCCCTCTTTGATCTGCCAATAATTAATGCCCTTTCATTCATTTTTCATAAATGCCTGTTAATGCATATATATATATATATATATATATATATATATATATATATATATATATATATATATATATATATATATATATATGAGAGAGAGAGAGAAAAAGAAAAAAATTTGGTATTTCACTCTGACTTGCTTTGTGTGAATAAAGGCCAAGCTAATGAAATGAAGTGCACTGCTCGGACAAGAATAAAATGTCTGCTCTTGTACCGGCAATTATTCATCAGGTCTGAACCAAAGATTAGTGTGAAAATACAGTTATGGGAAAAAGTAAATCCTTTCAATGGCTCTGACATTGTTCCCCTATAACCATACTCCTTCAACCCGCGTTATTTTAGATACAGTACGGACAGGCACCCTTGTGAAATTACTCTAAGGCATTCCTCCTGTGTTATTCAGAAGACATAAAAGGCTAGTTAGTGGTGCCTTTGATAGAGATGCCTGGAACCATTTTAACATTTGTGTTATCAGCAAGACAAAGAAATACCAAGGCTGGGATGTGAATAAAGCCTTTTCTCATAATTAATCTCTATCTGTAGGAATAACAGAATAGCAATGTGCCGATTTTATAGACTTATCTTGGTGAATAGTGTCACAAAACATGGTTTTAAATGAGATATCCCAATACCCTCATGCTTTAACCATGTCAGGCACCGGAAACGAAATTAAAATTTTTCATTACTACTACAGAGATGAATAAAAAGAAACTGCAATGCATGGGAGGTCCGGCTACAGTGATTATTTCTGCAAAAAAACTTAATCAGAACACTTGTTTGTAAACTCAGCTGGAGGAAGAGCAATGGGGGGCGCCTATATACTGCTCACCAACTCTGGCGCACTCTACAGGACAGACGGCTCCTACCCACTGAGCGCAGCGGCTGCATTCTCCAGTTTTTATATTCAATTGAGCAAAAACAGCAGATAATTCGAGCTGCCATGCCAGGATTAACCCTTAAGGAAAAGAGACCGTGGCTTTTTTTTGTATATTGCAACATTGTGATGTTCAACACTTGTGTGCAGTGAAAGACGATGGTTTGTGTAGTTTTTCAAAGTGTAATATGTGACTTTATGCAGTGTTGTTTTAGCTGTGCAATGTCTGCTGCACATAATATATCCATTCTTTGCAGCAACACTGTCCCCAACATTTTTCACTGACAGGATAATAAAGTATAACATATTGTATGAGATTGCCACTCCTCTCATCTGAAATATGAATAAGGATGTTGTGGCATATGCTCTCATTCAAGGTGTGACCGGTTTATTTCTCAGTTGTAATTAATTATTCTCGGGACCGGAAATCTCTTTAGAGATACTCTCCGTTTATTCTGTTCACATAAAAAGACACGTGCCACACTTCACGCGCATTCAATCCCTCCAGCTCTTCACTAAATTCATTTGAAAACAAAGAATGAACCACATTAAAATCTTGTCATAAACATATTTCATGACTAAAATAAGAATTTAACAACTTAAGATGTACCATAATACAATATACATACAACCAAAAGAAATAAAAGGATGCCAATGGATAATAACTCAAAGTAAAACAAAGATGTACTAACCTCTCCCATGAGGGAATCAAAGGGGGCGAGGTTAGGGGAGGAAACAATATATATAGGGGTAAACACAAAGAAAAATTTAGGAAGGGACTCAGACATGTCTTACAAACAAAACAAAGAAGAAGCTGGAGGGCCTAACAGTCAGGTTATGCAAAAATAAAGCTAAATATAACACATTTTGTAAAATTATAACTAGACTGGTTACAAAGGCAGAGTATGGGGGTGTAATTTTGGTAGAGGTTGAACTTGGTAGAGACAGCTTGTCCAAATCCTACAGCTTATTTGCTGACTGGGAATGAAAGTGCACATACAGCCCAGCGGCCCCTACACTAGGCCCAGCAGGCTCCCAGAAAACAGAAGTTCAAAAGTCCAAACCTATACCTACTAACTGCCACTGCAGTGATCAATAATGTAATAGCTTATCCCCTACTGATATAAGTTCTGCAATTCAACAAGAGCCCACAACATAGATTTATTGTGATGGTCACGTTACATCCTTATACAACACGCCAGTAGAAGAGAGGCATTTACTAAAGTTTTTTTATCCTTAGTGAGGAAAGATCCTACGCAAATCATTCAGAGTGTAGCTAAAGCTCAAAGACGCTGACGCGCCTGTCCTCTTACATCCCTCTGATGAGTCAAATGAAGGCTGAGAGGCAACTCTGTGAAATCTGCACCTCGATTGCAGAAACATCCCCCTCTACAAGCGAAAACACGCGCGCGCCGACAATCACGCGCGTCCGCGTGCACATTCCTCGTAAAGGGGTGTGAGGGGTTGGCGGGGACTCAAACCCTCAGCATTTTCACTGGAGAAGGAGCCGAGAGTGGTGAAGCACGGAGAGACAGACTGGAGAAAAAGAACTTATATCAAGATCAACCGATCTCCGTTTCTCTACATTTGACTTCGATCCCTTTGACATTCTTCGGGGCTGTGGAACGAACGAGAACAAATCAAGAAGGAGATCCCTGACTGATCAGCGGGCAGAAGACAAGTCTGTACGCGGAGAAGAGAGCGAGTCTCTGGGCTTCGACTGCGCGTCCTTGAGCGGCGGGGACCTGGTGCTGAACTGTGGTGCGCTCCGGTTCTTCCTCGGAGTGACAGAAACTGGGTTGGGGGGTTGAATAACTTGATTCTCTTCTCTGGACTGCGGAGAGGTTCAGGATTCGTTCTAACAGAATTTCAGGAAGCCTGTGGGATTGTACTCACATGCATGTTGGAAGTGGGGGAAAGAGGGCTGGATGCCTGCGGGTTTGCGAGTCCGCAAGACGCAGGTGAATAAAACTGTGTTTGTTTAAAAAAAAAAAAAAAGACACAATGGTGAAATAAATATTACTATACTTAAAAGCATTACAATAATAATTTCTTCGTATTTCTAATCATTTTCCATAATTTCACCAATACCTATCATTGTTTTACAGTCCTTCTATTTCATGGGTTTGAAATACACGGATCATAAAATGCACAAGAACTTTCTGACTATTTTATTATCACCATGCGTTTTGTTCATGCGGGATTTGGCTGCACTGTGCTGAATTGAATACAGGCCGACTACCTGACTTTTTGTTAAGTGAGACACAGTTAAAGCAGCTTTGACTTAATGTTCCGAGGCTACTATAATTTATGCTTTAATTGATTTCCCCTAAATTTCAGAGCAGCAGTTTAATGTTGTCACGGTTGTGAGGCAGGTTCTAATCATTGGGGCATCTGGACAGCTGCTTTGCGTAACTGAACCTCAATGACTAAAAGACAAGAAAACGTTTTTTTAAATTTAGCTCTTAGGAAAAGAAGCAAAACTGTAATATGCTAAGCAGTCCAACACAGAAATTCTTCCATATGACTTGGAGAATCGGTGTTTTTTGGGGCAGATATTAAAACGCACAAAGGGAGCTTTTGTTGGTGTCACGGGGGATGATCAGTGGAGACAAAATAAAAAAGGAGGAAATCCGGAGGGAAATACCTGTGGAATTCCCAATAACCCCGAATTTGAAATAATGATGGTCTACGGGATCATAAAGTCACCAAATCTCACACAAATAAATGTTCCTTGAGGGAGTCCTGTTGGTTAGCCCTTCCATTTATATCTAGCTCCCTTTTATGAAAGAAGAGAGGGAGGGATGGGGAGAGAGTGAGTAAAAGAGAGAGAGTCAAGTCACTAAACGGACTGCTGGTGTTCTGTGAGTCAGTGTGCAGCTTCGCTTACCCATTAAGACATTTTCCCACATAGCTTGACTGGTCGTTCTTAAGCCAGTCAACATCTCGGAGTCCATACTGTGAGCTCATAGCAACATAGTGGCCCACATTTGAGGAAGGGATACATGCTTTTACGGTCTTGCTTACAACAGCAACAGCGCAGCGCGTTCATAGAGATTTGGTAACCTTTAGAGCGCATGGCCACAGCACACATTCCTAACCTGGTCCTTCGTTCTTTTTCACTCCACAGTCGAGGATTACCCCCTGCCCCATCGTTTGAGTAAGAGCGCAAAAGGACAGAGTGTTTTCTTCTCATATATTGGCTTCGTTGGAGAGGATATGGCACGGTCGGCGCTGGAGAGAGGAGCGCAGCCGGCACAGGCGAGAGGAAACAGTAGCTGAATGACAAGATGCCAGAGACTTGAGCCCGCACTCATATCACCTCGTTAATAAGAGAAACGTCTGCTTTATTTGTCGAGTCAAGAGGGGGAAGAAAGAGAACTTGCCAAAAAAAAAAACGGTCGGAGGAACCATTTTCGGAGCTTTTTCTGTGCGTAATTTTATTTTAACTTTGTTGAAATAACAAGGATGCATTGTGGATTAGTTTTTATCCTGTTCATGGGAATCCTTTCGGTGGCCAAGGCTTTCAAAAACGGTGAGTGCGACATCTGATCTGTATAAATACATGTTTTATAAACACTGCAAAGCTACTAATCCTAATATTTTTCTAAAAGATTAGCTTCCTCTGATCTCCGCTGATCTTTGGGCAAACTCACAAGGCGCTCACCTGCCTTTTCTGCCAACACCTAAAGAAAATCTGTCTAATGTTATTTCTACAGAGGCATTAAGGCTCAACAGAATTTAAACTAGAGACAACGTTCTGGTTTTTCCTTCTTAATTCCATATCTATTTTATATTATTGCCGAATACTGATAAATAGTGAGTTTTTTTTATTTCCGCCAAGACATTATTAAATATTTCCAAATAAGTCTACGTCTATATTTAAGTATCTATTTATATACGTATTACTATTTCGGAGTCAGCGTTTTTTGGGGGACTTTTGGAACAATTGAAAAGCCCGACTTTAGTTCCTTTTCTTTTTAGAGCCATAATAAAGTTGAAACAGTCAGTGCGACCTACAGGACTTCCCTTCTCCTTTTCTGCCACAATCTCCTTCGTTCTAGTGACAATCCCAATATTTTCAAGTGGTTTATTTATTGGCCAGAGAAGCAGCCGATGGAATCATAGATTAATAAATTGACACATGATGACAAAGGTGAGGTGCAGTAGCAGACCTCTAAAAATAATAGATTATTGTTTTCAAAACTGAAAGTTAATAAGGAAATTAAAGGAACAGATACAGATACAGATACTTGTTTGATTTCACAAAGAAAAAAATCTCTCTCCAAGCCTCTTCGGGTGACCTTATAGTCGCTCATTTTCTTGCGTTAACGGGCGGGTTTGTCCTCAGCGGTTTATCCTCAAGATAAATAGTAATACTATACAATACTAAGTTTGTTCCAGTTAAAATCCAGTTTACTTCATTTATCCAATGAACAAACAGGATAAACCGACCCGTCCTTCACTTATAAATGTTCTATGGAAGTTGAACAAATCGAAGTAGGCTACATTTTGATGTTTAATGTACAAGTTATGATTATAGTGTAGTGGTTTTAAGAAAACGGACACATTGAGTGGTGTAGTGTAACTGTTATATATCTGTAAACTCCCTTGAATAGCATTAAATATCAGTTAAATTTCCAATTTTATTATATCCTCCTATTGAAACATTGTGAAATCTTGTGTTTCCACCTTTAACATGTCTCCTCACTTGCCCCCCGCAGATAAATGTGGAGGCAACATCAGAATCTCAACTGCCAGCTACCTCAGATCGCCCGGATACCCCATATCTTATCACCCTTCTCAAAGATGCATGTGGGTGATTTCTGCTCCTGATCCTCACCAGCGGATCCTCATCAACTTCAATCCTCATTTCGATCTGGAGGATCGGGAATGCAAGTAAGTACATGACAAGAGAACCAAGTGACTTATCTTCAATTCATTCTATCTGATTTGATGCCTGGACACTTTCGGAAAGTAAATAAAAAAAGAAGCCATTATGGAAATTCTGCTCATATACATAACTGTAAACATATGTTAATATTCTTTATTGTTATAATTATTCTTTCATTCCCTGTCCGTGACTTCTTATCATGTTCTGCACATATTGCATGTTTTTGGACCAATCCAACTTTACCTACTGAATGTTTTTGTTCCACCTGAGGAAGCCGAGTTCCCTGGAGAGAACCCACGCAGACTCCACATAGAAGGATCTGGGCAGTTGGATTCGAACCCAGTACCTTCCCGCTTATATTATAACTATTATTATTACTGTGTTAGTAGGAGCGGTATTAATTTCCTTGGAAACTTTTAAAGATCCTTGGTAACCAGAACTTACTTTAGGAACAACTTCAACTCGACAGTTTTTAGATATTCACAGATCATGTAGGCCTTTATTTATTTTTAAAACCACATTCGTGTGTTCCCTTGCACCCGTGTGTGTATGAGTGTGTGAAATACTCATTCTCTCTTCCGTTCATGTATATTACATATGATACTGCGCCATCTAGCGTCTGCAAGGCCACCGCAGCTGTCCATCTACTCTGGCGGTGGGCAGGGCAGCAGAAATGTTTCTCCGCTCCCGTTTGATTTCGGAATATCCTCGTTTCTCGTCTCCATATAATGTTGATTTCATTGCGTTATAGCTTTACAGAGCGCTTTCATGGAGAGCCATGGTCCACACACTGTGGTTAATGTATCAACTGCAAGGAAAAATATCCATCTAATGAAAATATTTATTGACTCATTTCTTCCAAAATTAACCATCTTCATAAAAATTAAATGCATGTATAAAATGAGACTGTAAAATGTAAATTCAGTGTTAGATTCAATTGAAATCACCCGACTTAATCAGTTTTATTCTTCTCAAAATTAGGGGAAATTTTCCTTTTAAGCTGTACCTGTCAGAGAAACTTTCTGATAAATCAGAAAGTTTTTTTTACTTATACATAGCAGCTGTTACTTCCAACAAAAGGCAAAGCAACTAACCTGTTGTTAGATAGAGTTTGAACCGATGAAACTGGAGACGGACAGTAATGTGATGAGTCTGTGTCAGGGTGGGTGCCCTGAGGTGAGCCTCGGCTGGGCAGACATAGCTGTGACTGCCTGTCTCAGTGTGTGTGTGTCATCGGGTACCTCCCTGCTCTGTCTCAGCTGCTTGTTTATGCTGCAGGGTTCGGGAGCGAAAAGGACTTTGCTGGATCCTGTTACGGTATCCGATCTCCACCCAAAATCTGGACCCTACGCTCCTTTGAGCTCCATCGCTGGGTCTTGAGTGTCTTTGCAGCATTTACTGTTTAATCATAGATTTCAGTTTCTCTCAAAGCTTTTCTTTACCGCCTCCAGAGATTTATGATGTTGTTTGTCACCTATTTTGGGTCCCATTTGACCACCTGAGGACTATTAAACAATCCAAGTTTCTCAGTGGGAAGGAGAGGGTGAGGAAGAGACAGGAAGAGGGAGTTAGCATCAACAATGCTCCTGCTAATCAAATTTGTCAGGAACGATCTCCCTGTGCCTAAACACACGCAGTAAAAAATGTAGCCCCTGCAGGCTAAAGGAAGGCAAGACTGAGTTTCAACATCCATCGCTGTATCATTTAAAAAAAGAAGTCTGCTCTTTCATGGTTACAGCCATTAGATTGTTGGATTGCTAGTTAATTTGTAGTTTTCAGATATGGTAGCAGATGAAGTTGTTGTTGTGGCTACAGGTTGCATCTACTACTCCTCCCTCTCCTATATGTTAGTTATTTAGTTTTTCTCTTCCTTATTTGCTTATTCACTACATTTTGTGCAGACAGAATATATGTATGTATGTACTGCAAATAATGTGGTCAGAAGGGTTTAAATTGCCTACCTTGAGGAGAACAATGATCCATCAGATAGCTGTGGAACCTAATACTCAAAATACAACACAGAGGTATTACTTCTAAACAAGGTTGATGTGACCCACAGCATTTACTGTACCTATTTTGAACTTGTTGTACCATTTCATTTGAATGTTTTTATGAAATCAGTATTTATTAATGAGTTTTATTGGAACTAAGTTCCACTTCAAAATGCATTCTACCTTTTGCTGCTCCTTACGGACTTTAGAAACCAAAGACAGGCCATGAAGTGTAAGCCTTCAAATTTAAAATGATTGCACAATGTAACATGAGGCTGGTTTATTGTGCTAGTAGCTGACAAGGCCTGTCATAGGTAACTTGATTATGGAAGAGTGAATAGTTACTTGTGTATCTGTAGACCATAGTTTGGTCGTATATGTGTTGGTACATCTCAATCCTTGTGACAAACTCCACCCACCAAATCAGCCCTTACATAATGGAAACAGATGAGGGCCAGAATGGCTTCCTTATCTGATGTACTGGCAAAGTGGGTGGAGATTGAGGGGGTGGGGGAGTTGCAATGCATGCTTCAGTGCACTGCCTTGCAATCTAATTAGTGAGTAAATGGAACACACATGGACCACATGTTCCCAAACACGACTGTTATCAGCAAACCAAACAAGAAGCACTCAAATGGTGCTCATAAAAAGAAAAACAGCCTTAACTGACTGGAGCCTGGCCACACCGGTGTCTTTGCACATGTGCACCAGCCTTGACAGGTTTGTTTGGGGAAGGGCAGAGGCCTGTATCCTGAGAGCTGGAGAAGGAAAACACTTTATCACAGAGATAAGGCGACTAAGTGAGCCCTGCGATTCTGAATGCAGAACGTGTTTACCTTTTACGCACCGTTGTGGACTTTCACAGGATGGACTTTGACGGGTCGCCCCTTGCTGCTCTCACAGTTAATGAAGTTTGAAGCAAAGGCACATCAGAGCAAATATTTGAAGTCCAATTCAGCTCTGAAAATCAGCAGAATGAGTAAGACAAAGTCTAGTGAAAAAGTGAAGTAAATATATGTACTTCTACTCTGGTCTCTGCAAATGCATTGGGTTGCTGTGTAATCTGATAAGGACTGAGAGGCCTGTCTGACTGTCACAGCGTTAATATCCAAATGGAAAGTGGAGGTTTTGGTGGATTTGAATCTTAACAAATGATAGACAAGACAGATTTTTGTATTAGTAAGATGGAGGGTGGTTCTTTTTGTTTAGGTATATTTCTGCTCTATAGTATTGACTGATCAGGTTTCCAGTTTTGAACACATCTAGAATCTTTGTTCGGAGCTACAGATGGACTCAATCTCCTCCTCTTCTGCCGACATTTAGTGTGAGAACCAAGTTTATTTAGATATGTTATACCCAAGTCCTGACAACATTTATGAATCATTAATGACATTGGTTTCGCTAACCTGACCAAAAAACAGTTACTTCTTCACCACACTGAAATCTCTCGCAGCCAACCAGTCAGTCGAGGCGACACTGTTTGTTGGGTCAGAGAGCTGTCTCATCCTCAGCTCTCCCTCATTTCTTTGCCTTTCTCTTTGTGTGGAGGATGTTTTTCAGGACCCCACAGAAATTCCATTGTGACAGGCTGTGCATTAGACGGAGGGGGATTCAGATTAGATGTATGGCAATGTAGTGCTAGGCGGCACAGATATTTGAGGAATGTCTTCTCAAGCAGTCTTTTGTCAGGGAGAGGGGGAACTCTGTGAAAGCCTCATGCCTCGCCACGCTTCAAAAGTCGTCAAGAGGCCCCCTACCTTCAGGTTTCTGTAACTCAAAGCTTGGAAAAGTACTTTTTTCCCTTCTTTTAATTGTATTCTACTTATTTGTCCATCCTTCTGCCCCTTCCACTCCAATCTCCTGCTGGACTGCTTATATGATGCTGCTTGGCCTGCCGGGTATGCAAACATTCTCGGATGTATACCCTCTACAATAGACATCCTTCCTTTCCTGTCATTCCAAACCAGGCCTTCACACGAGAGGTGACTAAGAGTTTGGGAAGGAGGGAGTGGGATCTGTATGTGTAATTGGCTCTTTTTTTTCGGACTGGAATCCCACTTATGGTCACAGGACAAAACAAAGAGTGGCACCTGTTTCTTTGAAGTGAGAAAGGAGGACGGGAGGGGCTTTGGGAAAAGACCCATAGTTGATCGCTTTCCCTAATTCCCCTGAAGATCCTGCAGCAGCTTCATGATAAAGAGCAGGGTAGCTTGAGACCGATGAGCACTAACTTTAAACAAAGTTAACTCTCCCCTCTCACTCCTTTGTGAGACAGCCATGGGCAAACAAGCAAATATGGGCTGTTTGGCTGTATATCAGTCATTGTCTTCGAGCAAAATAAATAAGGCAGGAGCACACCAGAAACCCTCCCTCATTGGACTGTAGCTGGGGAGGCTTTCAAATAATCTTCTGGGCAGAGGACGGTTAATTCTGTTGTGGATCTGCGCTTCTTTTCAAATGGATGTCAGAGAAGCAGCTGTTCTGCTGGAGTTCAAAACAATTCTGTAAAATAGAGACAGCTGAAAAAAATAAAAAAGGGTACAGGGCGACAACGCTTCATATAACTACCAGGTTTGACAAAAGCGGATGAAATCATGCACCTGCTGTTTTCACACAACTGACAGAATGCCACCATTCATAATAATTCAAATAAAATTGCACCTAAATTACACTGAAACAATGTAGCTGGCAAAAATAGCTCGTCAGCAGCTTATCAAAAAGAAACCCCCTTTGAATAACTAATTTTTGCACTTAGCAAACTGCATTTCTTTACCATGGTAAGCTTCCAGATACAAATACCCAATCTCCAATTTATGTTTAAGATACATCCTCAAGTGTTCTCCATGTGAATGTAGCTGGCAATGAGGCAGGTGAACAATTCTAAGCAAATGAAAGCCACCGCCTTGATGGACGTTAGTTTTTCACCCTGTTAATTAACCAGACTGCAGAAAAGACATGGCGCCAGAGATGTTCACATTCACTCTCATGCAGAAGTGAACAAGAATGAATAACAAAAGTTTACTCTGTCGCTAATGAGCAGCATAAAAGTGTGTCTGTGCACATGGCTGCCTGCATGTCGTTAAACCTCGTCTGTGTGAGTGACCGTTTGGTTTAGGGTCTTTATTATCCCCTCAATGGTGAGTGTTTCACCTTGGCCAAGGCTTGGAAGGGCAGCCTGATTGAAAAGCTTTCTGGCCGTGGCATCTGCCATCCTCCCTGCTGTTCTGTCACCACTTTGATTCATGCGCAGCCCGATGACAACTGCGAGCTGAGCCACTCTACCTCACAGCAGGAGGGAGGTCACAGCAGAGGTGTAGGAAAAGCAAGAATGAGGGAGAGAGGAACAGAGGAAGACAAGGACCATGGTCTGGTTTTACTTTCCTTGGTCACATATTTTCAGCTTCTGAAATGTATCATACAGTCTCATGAGTCACTTGTTTGTTTTTTTTACTCATTGTGTTGATTTGGAGACTCATGCTTGCCAGAGATCGAGTGTCTTTAAACTGTTTGTGGCGCAGAACTGGAAATTCTTCTCTTTTTTTACCCTTTCTTCTTCTTTCCATCCTCAAACCAATATAAGCTTTCCTATAAATGGCCTATAAGGGAATTTCAACAGGGAACAGAGCTGCAGCCCACACTGCTTTAATAAATTAATTGTATACCCTTGAACTTTTATGCCAAGCAGAAAACAGTCGGTTACACAAGGAGAACTTCATAATAAAAGGACATAATTTAGCAGTCTCAACCCTCAATTGAATACATATCTAATTAATGGAAAAAATAGTTACTAATTTTTCTCAGGACTGATGAAAAACCATCAACAACTGACAATAATTCTCCCCTTGTCTCTGCCTAATTTAATCTAATTAGCCAAAGGTTATTATCCCAAACCTTGGTTTCTGCTCAGTGCATGGAGAGAACCAAAAGTGACGGAAGGAACGGAAGTTCATGATATGTGGGTGGCATACCAGTAGTCAGGGCTGGAAGTTTTTGTGAGAGTGCCTCCCAATGCCTTACTTATCCACTCATCTCAGAGGAGACAGGCAATAGAAGAAGCTGTGTAGTGGAATTGATGAGGGAGTCCTAGACACTTTAATACAGCGTGTCCAGGCTTGTCAGACATGTTTCATTCTGTGGTCTGAACTTGAACGGGGCTAATGCTTTTGATTGATGCGACCATGGTCCTACACGGCATGTTTGCTGCCCTAACGCCCTGGCACTTACAGATCCTCAAGGGCTGGTAGGTGGGGGGTTCGGCAACCAAAGCATTCTTTATTGAAACAATCAAGCAAGTCCCCAGAGGGGGCTCTGGGTGAAGCAAAGTTTATTTTGCAATGGGTAAGAGCGTAGGTTGTTAGGTAATAAGTAAAGACTATCCTGTCTCAGTCCCAGAGCCCGGGGTCATTTTCGGTTACTACGTTTTCAGATAGCAGGCTAACTGCCCGCTGGTGTTTCTCCACCACTCAGCTCAGCGTGATTCATTCAGAGCGGCAAGCAGACAGTGATTGATGGGGTAGTACCCCGCTGCTCTCTGATTGAGTTAGAGCCACTCACCATTCCTCACTTTGTTTGCACTTTGCTAGATCTGTCCTCACCCAATTGGCAACATTAGGCATGGGGTTTCTTTCTCATGACTTTGTCCGTTGTAACTTTATTTTTTCACACAGAATTATTTATTTTATTAAATGGTAGTTATTTTAAAAGAGGATGGCAAAAAATGCAACTGTGTAACATTTTAACTGTAGTGGACTGCTGAGATTGCTATTAGGGGATAAAATCTCTGGCACCTGTCCAATACTTACAGAAAAAACCTTTATCCCATGCACGCTGATACAATTTCCGAATAGATTGCGTAATAAAGGAGAGAGAAATAATTCTACTGGACAGCCAACCTCCAAGTTGACCGGAAACTTTGATTGTAGGCCCAGTAATTGGAAGAGTCACCTTGCCCTCCAAATGCTGTCAGCGTTTGGCTGGCCATCAGAACTCAGATCCGCCCTAATGGTTAATGGTAATGCCAAGCATTCCCCATCTTGGCACAGCACCTCAGACGAGATGCACCACTTGGCACGAGGCCCTCACAGCACGGCCTATTTGGCTTTCAAAGTGCTGTATCATTGGAAAATTGGAGTTCTCTGCATGCAGTGAGAACAATGCAGCTATCAGGACGAAATGAAATATGTGGTTGGATATTGCATCCAAAGACTGAAAGGCATTCAAAGGAAAGCAGGCTCAGCTGATCCATTGATCATGCTAGCTAGTGTACCCATCTTTCAGAAACTCTTTCCTTATTTATTTTCATCTCCATCCTTTATTTTCCTCCTGTTGAGAGAAACAAATAGTTTGTCTTAAGTTTATTATGTGGCTTATGTTCTAGTAATAGTTGATGTTGAGAGGGAATTTCCAGTCCTCATTCTCTCAGAATCCTTTAACTGTTCCTCCGGATTCCAGCCATGTGGCTGAAGATGACCAAGACTCAGAGAATTCTGCCCAGACTGCTCTCTGACCCCCGGATTCTCCAGCCGCCTCCACAGTCGGCGAGGAGGACAGAGGAAAGAAAGAGGGGGGGGATTGCTGGGGCGGAACGGGAATTCAGTTGAATAATTCCCATTGCAGTTATTATCATCGCCCTGGAGCATTGTTGCTGTTACAGATGTGTTTAAATATCTTATAAAGAGAGGGATCATGTTTCATAGCACTGAACCTCTGGCTTGTTTTATGTTGGAACCTGTTAACCAATAACCTCTATCAGCTATTTGCAATATTTCTCTATTTTGTGTCTGTGTCTGCCCTCTATCAGCCAGTCAACTTACATGCCTTCACACTCTTTTTCTATCTCCCTTTCAGTCTGTTTCCTTTTCACCCACCAATACCACCATCCCGCCTACCACACTTTGTCTCTCTTCCTGCCCATTGTGAAAAACGGGATTTTGAACAGCCCCCAAGAGCTTTACCTCTGGTTGACCTCAGCCTCATCTACTCTGCAGCCCACCCTCCCTCCTCTGCTCTTCTTTGCTACTTTAGTTGTGGCATGCTCCTCGTACACACACTCAATACCTGGCAGAGAGCACAGCTGCCATCTCACCCCATACAAAACAGAGGGATGACTGTCTTTGAATATGTTGCCCAATTTTGTGTGCTTTCTTTTTCGCTGTTTTCTTTCGTCAGCCATTGAAATATCAAATGAATTGGTACTCATTTTGCAAACATTAATTCCATGTTAGTTCAGTGGGTCACTAGCTCATTTATGTCCGTGATTTCTCATATTTCTCCTTGTCACATGGTTCCAGGATTCCGAAGTCCAACCATATGCATCCTACACATGGACTCACTAACAGGATACCCACTAATAGTCTGTCACCTAATGTGCTCTTGATCATGATATTTGATATAGTGATATAGTTATATTGCATATTGCATATTATAATATTGCAAACTAAGCGGAAGATTGTAGGTTTAAAAGCAGCCATCCTGCTGTCTCTTTTCAGAATGTGTATGTGCCATTACTGTTACTGCTTGGAGGTGATATAGTGACAGGACCATGGTGAGGACATCACATTTATGAAATAAAGTATACATGTCAGACTCTTTTCTACAAGTTCACTGTTATTTTTACCCTTGACTTCTCATTAAATGGGTTTACATGGGACACTTTTCTACTTTCCCTATTAAACCTTTCCGAATTGCAATGTCGGTCGCATGTTTCAATGACTTGTGATCTTTTCCAACCCAGTGTATACATGCATCGACTCATCTAATCAGAAACGCTTTAAGACTTGCGCAGACGTTCCACACTGTGCCGATAATGCTTCGGTGAGCTTGGTGCCGACCACCAACAAGCGCCCAGAAGAATATGACAAAGAGGGCGTGTGCGGAATTGACTTTTTGCCCATCTCACCGTCCGAAAATGTTAACATGTTTCAAAGTTGCAATGAATAAATGACTCTCCGATGCAGACCGGTACTGTTTTGAAGTTGCCGTATTTAAAATTCATCGTGCCGCTGAAAAAAACTTAGCGGAGCATTACGTCACAACGTCACGCGTGCGCAGATACAGCTCAAACAGAAAGCTTTCCGATACAGCGTTTACATGCAGACTACCTCCTTGCAAAGGAATGAAGTCTAATTCGGAAAGATTCTTTCCATTCGGAAAAGGGTGTTTACATGCAGCATTTTCCTCCCACTAGACGTCTTTTCCGAATCTAATCTGAATTATGGGTCCATGTAAACCCACCTAATGTTGGAACGACGGCATATCATATGAGCTGTGGTGCTTTGAAGGACTCTTTCTAATCTAACCTCTGCCTGCCCATTTCGCCTGTGCAATCACAGATCCTCTCAGATGTCAAGGGGGGACAAATGGAAGCCATTCTCTTCTGTAATGGACCAAGAAATGGTTGAAAGTGCTTTTCTTCCCCTCCTTCTCTTCTCTGCTCATCTGTTTGAGTAAAGAGAGAGATTTCCCGGCAATATTTTTAAAACTTTCTTCCAATTAACATTTCTTATTTTTAACTTGTACTTCAAAGCTTCTTAGATTTGTTGTGCTACGGTGTTTAACTGACCTACTGTTTAAATGCTTCATTTCATGGGGCCATTACTACACTAAGGCTTTGTCTTTATGAAGGATTTTTCAAAAATAAACGGCTAGTAGAAATAATTTGGCTAAATCAGGGGTGTCAAACAAAATCAAAGAGGGGGGTAAAATTAAATGCTGAGTCCACATCGAGGGCAGAGGAGCACCCAAATTGGCGATGTTTAATCTGAGGTATAATGACAATTTATTCTTATTACATATATAATTATAATCAATACATATAATTATGAACAAACCAAGTGAATAGAAAATAGTCAAATTAGATTAAATTCAAAAGAGATGATCCAGCATGATCCATTTTTGTGTCTCCGTTTCTATCAGTAGTGTTTCATGGAATCATTTCCAATGTTAAGTTTTTATTCACAGGCATCAACAACAGCCAGAAAACTACATTTTTGAAGCAACATCTACAGTTCTTCCGGTTTTACTTAACAATATCATCGAAAGGAACTTAAAATAACCCTTCGTGAAGGAATAGGCTGTTTTAGTTGTTTCCTAGTTCTACCAAAATAAAATTATAAAAGTAGACTGTTGCTCCTTGTAACTGTTCCTGCAGTCAGGAGCAGCTGCACTTCAGAAAGCAGTAAAGTGCACAAATAGCCCCTAGGTGCATTTCACATTAAATGTAAGTAACTTAATGTTTTCATGTTTTTAGTGCAACAGCACTGACACATGTTAATTACAATACATTTAAAAGTACATTCTTACTTATGCATTTATTATTTAGCATTTAAAAATGTTTTTCCCATCCATATCCTTTCCCATCTCTTCTAAGGATTAGCCTAAAGTTTATTAGAGTGACTGGATAAGCGTTTATAGCTCACTGCAGATGAGTGGAGAGGATAGCTCGGTAAAGGACGGCTCAAGGGCTGGTTCTGACACTCTTAAATAATGCACTGGCTATCGCAATGCATTCTGGGATTTGTAGTATCGATGTAATTTGTGCTGTTATTATAGAAATAAGATAATGTCTTGTGGACCAGACATAATTGTTCCGTGTTGTTGTTGTTGTCTGGATGTGGCAAATGGACCTTGAGTTTGACATGCCTTGGCTAGATGTATAATTTCCAGTTCACTCACTTCTGCTGTTTTACGGTATCTAGATTTAACTTTTCCTCTTATCACTGCGATGTATGACTATATTTTCTCAGATTTAAAAAAGAAATCCTGCTTATTATTTTTGTTGTTATTGTTTTTGTTACTATTTAAAGCTTTAACTTTCAACTTTGATCAAGCGTGATAAAAAAATTCCATATCAGCTTTTTAAACAGTCAAATCAGTTTTATATGCAGTTAACGTAAGTGTCAGACAAAAGTAATGTTTGTTTGTTTGAACTATTGAACAGATTCCACTTTTCTACAGTGATGTTATTTTGACCTATTAGCAAAGCCTCAAATCAAGCTTCCAACAAGAGAAACACGTCACTATTCAAACAGGATGACTGAAAATGCTTCTGCCCTTTGGACATTTCACAATCCCTCATGGGAATAGAAAGCAAGTGAACTGAGCATACTTAAGCACTGCAAGAGTTCAAAGTGCACAAGTTCTAACATGTGAGGTGAGCGCAGGGGATATAATAATAATAATAATAATACATTTAATTTATAATGCAGGCACCCCGCAAACATTGGCTCTTTTTGTGGTCAGCTTTATTAGGCATGCTTGTCTTTAACCCACTCCCTGTCTTGGTCACAGTAGTGAGGCTCTGCTCTGTGCTGAGCAGAAAGGATCTCCCCCAAACCCCTACGGGCAGAACTCTGTCAGTCTGTGCTCATATTTCAGAATAAAGGATGATTGTGCATGTTGTAAAGTAAGGGGGTATGCGATAATTGAGTCTAAATAGCCAGATTCATTAATTTGATTGTTGGCAACAGCAGATCTCTCAGCAGTGTAATTAGGAAAGCTAATGCGATGGAGGCCCATTAAATCCATCAGTGCTAATGATAATTTTCTCATCAGGAAAGAGAATTTGCTTTACAAACGTGTGGCTGAGGCCACCACAAAATCAGAAACAGCCAGGGTATCTAAAAATATGACGGAGCATAGATGATTGAATCTGTAAGGGTCACACCCAAAGACTCCTTAGTCTGGAGCAGCTGTCTCTGCGGGGAATATCTATCTTTTCATTAATTCAAATCTTCCATCTCTCCATGGATGGATGGAATTTTTTTTTTTACGAACAACAGTTTTCTGGATATAACTCATATTTTTTTTAATAAATCATTTTCCAATTTTATATCCATATAGACCTTACTACAAGGAAGAACTCCAACAATTTTGGGAAAGATCCATTTCTATAATTCTCAATGGACTCTCTCCAAGAATCTTTTTTTCTTTAGGCAAGGCAAGGCAAGGCAGCTTTATTTATATAGCGCATTTCATACACAATGGCAACTCAATGCGCTTTACATAAAAAGTCAGAATTTAAATAAAAATACAAATATAAAAACTACAGAAGAATACAGAGAGAAAAATTAAAAAAAAAATAAAAAATAAAAAAATAAAATCAGCATACAATAATGAATTAAAAAGGACATAGTGCAAATGAAAGATTACAATTTAAAGGGATTTGAACGATCAATCATAAGCACAGGAGAAAAGAAGTGTTTTTAACCTGGATTTAAAAATGTTCACAGTTGGGGCGGATTTCAGTTCAGCTGGTAGTTTGTTCCAACGTTGTGCAGCATAACGGCTAAAAGCTGCTTCACCATGTTTAGTCTGAACTCTGGGCTCCACTATCTGACCTAAGTCAGTAGATCTCAGAGCCTTACTGGGTTTGTATTCTACTAAGATGTCATTTATGTATTCTGGACCTAGACAATTCAGTGATTTGTAGACCAGTAATAGAACTTTAAAATCTATTCTATAGCTGACTGGGAGCCAGTGTAAAGACTTTAAAACTGGAGTAATGTGCTCTGCTCTCTTTGTTCTGGTTAAAACTCTAGCTGCTGCATTCTGAATGAGCTGCAGCTGTTTCATGCTTTTTTGTGAGAGTCCTGTCAAAAGACCGTTACAGTAGTCGAGTCTACTGGAGATGAAGGCATGAATCAACTTCTCCTGGTCTGTTTGAGACATAAAACCCTTCACTCTGGATATGTTCTTAAGCTGATAGAAGGCTGTTTTGGTGATGGATTTGATATGATTGCTGAAGGTCAAATCTGAGTCTATCAGCACGCCAAGATTTCTCACTTGGTCCCTAGTTTTTAGAGAGAGTGAATCGAGATGTTTACTGACGGCTATCCTCTTCTCTTTATTGCCAAAAACAATTACCTCAGTTTTGTCCTGATTTAATTGAAGGAAATTTTGGTTCATCCAATTTGTTACTTGCTCTAAACATTGACACAATGACTGTATTGGACTGTAGTCATCTGAGGATAGTGCTATGTATATCTGCGTGTCATCTGCATAACAGTTATAGTCTACATTACAGTTCTACTTGATAGTTCATATTTTACTCAGCAGGGGGAGATTTTACAAATCACACTGTTTTTCAGCTATAAATTCTTAAGTGTTGGCCCAATTTAGTCCACCTTTGGTGAATATGAATCGACTCATGGAGATCTATCGTATATATATCATATAAGCTAAAAAAGGATATTTCCCTTACTAGGGTGTGCTTTCTTTTTGAAAAACACTTTTCCGACATAACTTCACATTTAATTTCAGGAGTTTAATCAGGTTATTGCGTGTACAACGTAGTTGATTGGGGACTTTTTGGTGATATAACCCTTGCTGTCTGGAACAGTAATATAGGCCTACCTTTTTATCGTATCGTATCATAATTTATGTGGCTAAAACAGGATTCTGAATTCAGCTTCTATCAAATTGATAGTACATAATCTGAGCTGTTTCAATGATGTTTCATCCATCCATCCATCCATCCATCCATCCATCCAGCATTCACCTCAATGCCATCATTTTCTGCATATTCACAATAAGAAAAAGACCAGTGGGGAGAAATGTTTTCCTTGCACTATGGTAAAACTTCTGTTTAAAGAGATAGTCTTGACCTTGGTTGAACATTTTAATAATTTTTCATATGGGAACATTAAGACATGTTTTGTTTTACCTCCTTTGTCTCTCCAGAAAAAATTGGGATCCTTGACAAGACCTAAGGAAATATGGAACTTTTTTGTAGGTTAATACATGTCACATGTACAGGGAAACAGTATGGGAGGGAAAGTAGAGAAGTAGAAACCGTTTTATTATGGTGAGGTATTTCCCAATCAGACATATGAAAGGTAAGTTGGATATCAGCTTGTCTCATGCTCCTTGGACATATCTTAATGATGTTTTTACTCGAGCCCCAGGTGACAGTTTTTTGGTCATGGCTGGTTTACACTAGGAGTCAAGGGGCCAGAGTTTTTGACAATTGACAACAAAGTCCCATTTCCTTGTGCATCCCTTGGGGCTTACACAGCTGTCCCTGTCTGCGGTTAGGTCTTTCCACTTATGTTGCCCAGAAATGTTTTGACAAGCTATAGGTGATATGTTTTCATGCACTAACAGGTTATACCGTGGCATTTGAAAAAAAAGGAATGTCAGAGAAAAGTGCAGGGCATTTGTTCTCTCCATTGTCCATCCACAAGAGATGTAAACGCACAGAATAAGCTCTTGTGCTGGGGGTTTCCATGGCGTTCTTAAGCCTATAAATGGCCCGATTAAGAAATCAAACCATTTGTATGAGGCTTATATATTCTGCCATAGTGTTATTTCATTGCCTCAGATTGTATTGCTTTTGTATAACCATATCAAGCAGACATTTATAGGGGGAGGAAAGATTATTTCCATGGGAAAGCTTCAGGCAATATAACTGTTATATTGTAAGGCTGGTGGTTTGTCGCCTTCTCTTTGGCTGTGCAATGAGGGCTAATGTTCTTCTTTGACACTAGCGGATTGCTTTCTCTCTGTGCCTGAAGAAAAGAGGTAGGCTAATACATTTGAGTCGGTGAAGCGAAGGTCGTTGAGAATTACATTCAACCTCCCCACCTCTTTCTTTTTCTCTTTAATTTCCCCTCTGGATTGGCAAACCATTTTCACTATTAACACTGCGTTAGGCAGCTCACTGTGTGTGTGTAATTTTACTGTATGTGTTGAAGTGTACTGGCAAGCCCACACATATCCACAGCAGACTGGACAGATATATTGGTGCAGAGCTAACCTGGATTGTATTGTCTTGAGGAATAAGGACAACAGAAGTGATATAATAGAAAAGAAACAGTCTAGAGAAGGGATGGAGTTTAACTTTGCAGGTCACTAGACATACATAAGATGCAAATCCCAGAACTTGTGACGCTTAAAAATAGGTTATGTTCATGTTGGTCTTTTATGATCCTAGATAGTGGTTGTTTACCACTCCCTGTCCTCCCTATGGACTCCAAGCCTCAGTAGCAAGCACCCACAGGTGTTCAGGCCAATTGATTAGAGCTGCATTTAACACAACTGACAACAACAGAGACTCCCGAAGAGTCCTGCCAAGTGTTTCCAGTAATGTCTCCCAGATGATTAAGGCTTGGCTGAATATGTGTTAGCAGAGCAGAGCATAAAAGCAATAGACTTTTGCCAGACACACAAGCCTTTCAGTGACAAATAGAGAAGGGTTTTCTTTCTTTTGTAATACATAGGCCATAGTGAGGACACCCAGGACTCTCTTCCATCTGCATCCTCTCACCTGCTGAGCTACTTTACGAGGGCCATCCAACCTCAGGATTTGCCAGAGTTAAAATGTCAGGGTGAAAATGCAATAAACAGGTTTCCTGGAGGTGAGAGGAAGTGAAATGGAGTATACTTATGCTTTGTAAGGGCAGATGAAATGAAAACGTTGGTTAACTGGCACAACATGTGTTGCTGTGCACAGTATGCATGATGCAATGCTCGATGATACATGCATAAACAACAGAAACGGATTCAAAAACAGTCGCTTAGCTCCAGAAGCAATGTTGTAACATGCTTTTCTCTCTTTTCTCATCTCAGTGATGAACCTCAGCATCAATTTTTTAGGCTTCTGGCAATGCTCAGTTATCCGCAGATGGAGAGCTGCAGAGACAGAGGCTCTGAGTTGAATTATAAGTCAGCTGATAGATAACGGCAGAAACAAAAAGATGGAATAAGGAGAGGACATGAGATGAAAGGAAACAGTAGGGGGCCTTGTAACCGAAAAATGTATTGCTGAAACACAAGGAATTGGGGACCAAATCTCACTGATTCATCTTCTCGGAGGATATTGTAGATTTGTTAGACTGTTAATTATTTCATCATTAATATTTACAATGGTGGCCAAAGTAAAATATGCAGAAAAATACCTGATTCCCACTTAAACTGAGCCCTTCAACCTAAATAATGAGTGTCATTTATCTTTTAAGTGTGTGTAAGGGGGAGGTAAACACCAGGTGGAACTAGTTTTTTTTTTTATTGTACTGCTGCTGATAAAGAAGCCGAAAAAACAGGTAATTGTGTGAGGCAAGCTGGGATGTGGCCACAGTTGGTGACCCGATGACAGGGAGAAAGGGAGCAGACCTGAAATCACAGAGATGATGAGAAGCCAAACCGCTGATCATTATTAGTCATTATGCAAGATATTGAATATTGTTTTCCCCATGTTTTTCCCAACTAGTGTGTACATGTTTCCATATACTAAAATATAATGGATAATATCTTGATGATTGTAAAACAGATATGTTGCAATGAAGATGAAAACTACATCACATTTTTACTTCCAAACATTTTCTAAAATAATTTAAAGAAATCAGTTAACCTCTTTCAAGTAGGCTACATATAAATTCGTTGAAAAAGTGAAACAGTACCTTCACTTGTCAAGTTGCCGGATGGTATTGTTGCAATATCACGTACTGCCTTCTCTACATATGAAAACAAGGAAGCACAAAAATGACAGTGAAGTTTTGACTCAAATAAAAGTGGAGGCAATGAGCTTCGCAGTAATCTGCTACATAGTTAAATATGATGGCGACATTTGGACTGAACTAATTTTACTTTTTCACTGCTCTTCCAGTCCGTTGACATTGATCATATTTTGCTTGAGTTATGGCTTTATTGCCCAAAACCATTTGCCGCAAGGCTCGGCCCATATCCGTATACGTCTTTAACACTGAGTATAATTGGTTGGCAAGGGTTTTCAGGCTCATACCCCACCTCCTACACAAACTTCCCTCTTATGCGTGAAGACACATAACAAAGATCAACTCACACATCGACTGGATTAAAAAGATTTGCTTCAGTTGTTGAGGGACAGCTGGAACAAGATATTTTTGTACACATATTGCGCTCGGGTATATGCAAAGGCAGTTTATTGGTATGTTGTGAAATAAACCTTTGTTGTATCAGGGTAGGGCCTACGGCAGCAAGTTCCAAACCTTTAAGCAGTAGCAATATAAATTAAAGGGTAAAAAAAAACGCCTAAACGTCTGCATGTTGACAGCCCAGCGTCACCTCAGATCACTAAATCAGAGCAGGAAGACAAGTGCAATCATCCATCTGGCAAAGCTCCTCAGGGGACCCAATTTACAATTCATAGGAGTACCACATCTGTCCACCTTTAAATGTACTCTTTCATTCTCTTTGCCTTACTCTTGTTTAATACAATCCAGAAGACATCCACCTCCACTCCCCAGCTAATCTCTGAGAACTCAATTTCTTTTCGACAAATTAGAGGCGGTTGAAGGAAACCGTTTTGTGGATTGCAGGAGGTGCGTGTGGATACGTGTCAAGCCGCACCTGCGGGATTTGGCCCACCCGTAGCTATCATACAAAGCGTAAATCCCCCTTTGTGTCAAATCCTGATAATTAAGTGAATTCAGAATCTCTACGGAGGCATGATGTTTTAACAGTAAATGCGAAACAGCAGAACTATGAAAATAGGCCCTATTGCCCCGAAGGCACATACTTCTGTGGAGGGAGGAGACAGTGAGTGTGTGTGTATGTACCTGCACACACCTGCTGCACATTATACTTGCTTACATGAGAGTTAATATCTGTATCTACTGTGCCGGTTATTTATCAACTGGTCCCTGATGAAGATGGAGGACCATGGCGGCAAGAATGTTTTGTCTATGTCCCTACTGATTTGAAAGTTCAGCAGGAACAGGCGTTATGCACAATCAGGAAACATCGGAACCTTTATCTGCTTTTGGAGTGCTGCTTTCAATAGCCATATGTATGGAACTCCAATTGAATGCAAAGTTTGAGTGTGTGGGCATTAAGTAGCTTTAAAATCTGCTCTTTTTGTACACAAATATTAGCCGAAAGCCAAGAAAACTGATCACTCACCATTCTCTCATAGAACAAGTACACACACAATGTTTGATTGAACTGTTGGGATGGAGCTCTGTATAAAGCAGCTAGATGCGATATACTGTGTGTGACTTCAGTGCTGTTGGGGAAACAAAACCTCAAAGTGTGTATGTTTTGTGTGTTTACCAGATACAATGAAGGTATAGCTGTCCCACCTGCTCTCTTGATTAAGTTTGTCAGCCTACTATGTGCTCATTGAGAAAACTAGATCTCAATGAGCACATAGTTTTCATGTCCAGTACATTACTTGCACATTATGCTGTGTTTCTCTATCATCTCGTGGTGCCCTGAGTATAAATGTAAAACACTAACAAGTACTATTATGTTCTGCCATAAAATGCAAAAACAGATGCAATCCATAACAGAAGACTTTACCTGAAGCCAAAAATGGTTTCCCAAAGCACAGACTAACAACTACTTCCCTTTCTCTTGATGTATTCAGGTATGACTACGTGGAGGTGCGCGATGGTGTGGATGAAAGCGGTCAGCTTGTAGGGAAGTACTGTGGGAAGATCGCTCCCTCTCCAGTTGTCTCCTCGGCTAACCAGCTCTTCATCAAGTTTGTGTCGGACTACGAGACACATGGAGCCGGCTTTTCCATAAGATATGAAATCTTTAAGACAGGTGGGATCTTGTTACTAAATAAGATTATTATTATTATTATTATTATTAAGAATACATAATTTAACTTATTCAAATTAAGAATAAAATGAGATTATTAGATTCAATTATTATTCTAAATTTGTGTTTGAGTTTTATTTGTTCCGGATTTTTTTTTTAGCATAAAATCAAAAGCCAACAGGAAAAGTTTGGAACCTATGATGAGGATGAAAAGACTGCCTGTATTTTTTGTGTTCAGACTACACAGTTCATGGTTAGGACCACATTTCTTATTAACGAGTTTGTTTCTTGTTTCCATTTAACTGAAAATAAAGAACAATATTCATTTGGTAGCTCTAATCTAATCAAGCTTTAGTTCAAATCATACAGTCAATCATGGGATTTTAGATGATTTAAGAATCTTTGAAAGCTTCATAACTCCCAAAATGAGGTGGTTTTCATTCCAATACTGTTCTATTTTTCTCTCTCCTTAAATCGTTCCCTCCTCCTTTCTTATGGTCATATGATATTAAAACGGTTGACCTTACCTCAGAAGTAGCTACTGACTTATTGGTTTGAGATTGAGGAGAAAATCAATGTGATTCATCTTTATGCAGAAAAAATAGGGCCTCTATCTAATTTCATGGGTTGTTAGTGGTTTAGCGAAGGCAACAAATTATGCAATAAAAATATGGCAAGCAATATGCTTATTTAAAACCAATAACTCATAGTCCCATATGTTGCATAATTGTAGCAGTTTTTCAATGTTGTACAATGAACAGGGGCATCATTTGCTCAGTATTTATTCAACATATGTTACCTCTTTGTTTTAACTGATTGCCAGATGGCAATTCATGGTATGGATATAAGCCTGCCATGAATGCGTAAGGTACAGTAAACCACAAATATCCTCAGGGGATCTTCATTTTATCAAAACACAGCATAACAACAGTGGGAATTTCCTTTTGATTTGCTGCCTTCCTTTGTTTGGACTGGGAACAGGAGGTCAGCACATGGATTTTGTATGTCCCATAGGCAGACAGGTGGTGGAGAGTCCGCTCTCATTAATTAACCTAAGCCGCAGTCTGGTGGACCCACCCCCTCATGACCGCTGAGGTGTAATGAATGATCCAACAAGGTCCGTCCTTTCTTTTAATCTGGGCTAGTGTGTGTCTTTGTGTCACCATCACAACGGAGTAGCCAGTGGAGTGTGGATCCATTTACAAGATCAAACGACACCCCACCCCAACAAACGAAAACTCTCACACACATTGACTCATTCCCCTCAGTTGGCTGGTTAAATCTGCTCCTTTCCTCCAATCATTAGCTTGGTATTTCTCAGTCCCATCCATGATCCAGGAGAGATAAGAGATGACACTACTGGTAAAACTACTATTGCGCTGAGATTCAAGGAAACCTGATAGTACTAAGAGAGAAATTTGACATAATCATAACAATAAACAATATATGACATAAAAAATATATAATAATATTTACTGACAGGTTTCCTTCAGGATGTAGCTTAAACATTTGAAATTTGATTTCTTCTATTGCACATGCCAATTCCTTATAAGTTCATCAAAACCGTCACCATTTGCATATGTAAATAGTGGGGGAATAAAAACTCCTATTGTTAAAGAAAATTAATTCAAATGATGGATTCTGACCCTTTATATGAATGTTTAAGGGCTTCTACTAATCATAGGCCCAAAGTCCTCGCTATATTACATGAAAATCCATCAAGCAGTTTC
Organism: Lophius americanus; assembly: GCA_037951165.1. Classification (NCBI taxonomy): domain Eukaryota; kingdom Metazoa; phylum Chordata; class Actinopteri; order Lophiiformes; family Lophiidae; genus Lophius; species Lophius americanus. The sequence goes on along the minus strand of JBBDHG010000289.1, from coordinate 539,547 downwards.
AGCATTTTCTTTTACTTTTCTTTTTGCAATCCTGCTAAGCAATGACCAATCTGACACATAGGACCAATCACATAACTTCCTTGACAGAGTTAATAAGCGTCTAGCAATAAAATATATGCTCATATTCATGTGGATAGAAGGTGAAAAGTCAAGGCTGTTTGGAGTCATAGTTGTAAATTTAGAGTTTCTGTTTATGATATGAAAGTGAAATCAGTGCTGATAGAAGCAACTTGAGATTAAACCCAGCACAGATGGTTTTCATTAGGGCTTTAGAACCATCCCGCTGCACAAAGAGCAACATGAGAGAAGCCCCTATACTACTTTGGGTTTACTCGTGTTCTGACTAGTGTAACACGGGCTGCCGCCAACAATGAGGCTATTATATCAATTAACCACCCTGTTCATTGTAGCAAGAGAAACAACCGAGCAGAGATTCTCCATTAGCTGATTATTGCAGCTTATCAACATGCAGGGTATTAGCTGGGAAGACGTTGTGTTGGTTAATAAATGTAACAATCAATACTGATGCACAGATAGTCTGATAACGGACGGAGGAATGTAAACCTCGTGCATGTCAATAAAGGAAAATGCAAAGAATGCAGGTTATTTTTATCACTGTGATGATAGGCCTGGAGATCACTGGAAGTCAACCTCTGGGATGGATACTGCTTTTCATCTGGGGTTAAATACAATCAAAGGTCACATTGAAGATAAATAGCCCCACTATGTAAACATAAATTAACATGAACTCCCCCTCAGGGATGATATAACATCTTAAGCAAGTATGTTGTTCAGGATCACCCACTAAATAACTATAAACTAAGCAAATATACACATATATCTTACTATAGTTTAGCATGCTGGCATTAGTGGCCTTAGCTTTCACCAATGATTGCCTGCAAAGTCTGTAAATGAAATGGAGCAGATTGTTTTGAAATTAAGGCTCCATTTCCTCCACTTCTCATCCAATCCAGCAATCTCTATTAGCATGGGCTATTTATTTTATAGCTTTTATAGCAAATTGGCAGCCTAAGTCCAGTGGCTGATCTCTGGCAGAAATAGGAACAGCGACATTGTTGGGGAGAGGTAGCTAGAGAAGAGGGATCGTTGAGACGAGAGGAGTATTTGAGTTGAAGAGAGCGATTTGGCAAAATGTTTATAAAACCTATGTCAGATACTTGACCACCTTAACAAAAAAGAAAATCCAGTAATATCTGAAGATGCCAAAAGAGAATCTAGGTTTTTCCTTTTGTCTGACAGTATCTGACTTAAAATCCAAGTATCTATGGAAGGATTTGTCATCAGTGTACTTGTGCAGATGCACAACACATGTTTTCTGTTAACAGCTCTTGCTTTGAACCACATCAGTGCTGGCGTGGGGCCCATTGAAGTGGGTGAGAAGGCAGAGATTTTCCAAGGGTGAAAAACACACAAGCTCATCTCCGTCTCCTCAACGTTACTCAGCAAAATGATCAAGGCCATTTGATCAATGTCTATCATTTGTCATGTCACTGTGATGTGGATGCTTTTACTTGGGGCACACACCTGTGAAAACATTTTTGAGGTGTAAGTGTGTGTGTATATTGGGTGTGGCTAAAGCGGCATGTTCTGCTTCGCAGACGTCACAGACTGTTTCCGTAGGTCACATCTGGCATGGAGACATACTCTCATCACAAACACAGACACACAAACAGCCCCCATGGAAATGTAAGACAGCAAATCTCTTTAAGGGGAGCCAGAGGGAGTCTTCTTTGCCCGTCTCTTATCAATAATAGGTCATCCCTCATTAGACAGAGGAGAAGCCACGTCACGGACACAGCTGATGCGTTAAAGACATTGTTAACAGCGAAGGGCCTCTTGATGTATCTAAGGTTAAATGTAAACCAGCATCTTGATGTATTTCAGTGACTGACACTCCACAGAATTCCGGTTAATGTATGATTTAGTTTTAAAAGAGTTACTTCACCACCAACAACTAAACCCTTCTCAGCAGGGCATGAAGACAAACTGAAGGGGAGAAAAAGGGAGGTACAAGTGGGCTGAAGGGTTGTGAATCGGGTTAATTATCAGCCAGAGAGCAGGATGAAACATAAATAGTTTTGATTTTCTTACCAGTCCAAGTACGACACCTATGGCTTCTATGGCTCTAGCGACTCATAACCCTAAATGGGAAGATATCGAGGTGGAGTGAATTAGTGAATGGATATATGAAATGGGACAGACAGATTTAAAAATGGAAATGGCAGATTTAAAAATGGAAATAGCAGCAGGCTGACACGTTTCATGCCTGGACTTTGGCACAACTTTATTTAAATAATTAATCAAGTAATCAGGGAGAGTATAAGAGCTGATGTTATATTTATTCAGCATGAATTATAGATCGCCAACACTTGCAAATATGAAATCAGATCTCCATCAAACATTATCTTGTCCTTTTAAACAAACACTCAGAGACATTTATTTACTCGCTAATCCAGAAAATGGCTCAATATAAACAAGAGATAAGAGAATCCATTTCTGCCAGCAGTAAATGTCTCAGCTTGTTATGTGTTCAGGGTTACTTCTTTTTCTCTCTCTTGACACTTCCTGTCGTAAATTCAGACTGAACCGCATGTGGTCCAATGATCTGTTTTATCTCATGTGAAATCAGACATCTAAGTGTTTCCTTTCTGCTTTACCTGAGTCTAACCACAAGCCTTTTCATAAGGCAGTTAATGAAGAAAAAAAGTCAATAAAAACCCCAGTGATAGAAGAACTGAGAGACAGAGGACGAGTAAGACTTAGTATCTGGCCGACAGCCTGGTATGTTTTTTCTTGTAAACAGAGATGCGCTCCCCCTCGCTGGACATGCAAGCGCCACCACAGATGAGCGCACGGCCACTTAGTGTTTCTCACACAGGGATCAGCACAAAGCATGCTGGGTGATAACAGTTTATAATATAATATAATTTATTTATATGTATCCCTTATTAATCACAATCAGTCATACACAGTACAGTATAGTGACATTTTTTCTTTGCATTTGACCCATCCCTGAGGGAGCAGTGGGTAGCCCCTATGAAGCACTCTGGGAGCATTTTGGCTTCAAGGTCTTGCTCAAAGACCCTTATGGCACGTAGAACTACTACCATTGAGCTAAAGCACCCCTAAATATGGTAAAATAGTCTTGTATTGATATATAATTTTCATCATTGATCCATCAATATGGGCAACTCAATTTATTATGAATAGAAGTCTTCATACTAGCATAAAGATCTAGTCTCTGAAAATCCCGTAATGGGCCTAACTGAAAAAAACACATTTCAAAAATTAAGTGAGGTGGGCTATTTAAAATGAGTATTTTAGTTTCTTGATTGAGCTGATCTTAAGAACCCTTACCTTAAGCTAAACACTACCTTTTACTGGTTAAATCAAGTCAATATTAGCTGTTTTATCAAGTTAAGGCAAATTTAGATATTGTATATTTTTGTCCAATCAGATCATTTTCTTTTCTTTTTAGACAAAAAAAGGTCCATTTCACAGAAAGAACACTTAAAAGGTCTTGAAATAGTTTTTTCTAGTCTAAAGTCAATGGTTCTACATTTCACATATACATCCAAAACAAAAAATGCTTTTCAATTATAGTTTAATGCTGACAAAAAAAAATATTGGAGCAGAATCAGTCCAGACAATTTGTGATTAGTCTGTATTTCTAGAGCCTAGATTTTGGCAGGATGTCTCAGCGAAGGCCGAATCTGTTATGGTCAACTGTTAAGCTGAGATAAGGATCATGGCTGAGGTAGATGAAATGGATGGAGATTGGATTTCTGAGGCAATATCCAGAAAAATGTCAGCACATCGACCTGGGTCGCACTTAAGGTGAAGAAGCAGTCCAAACCATTTAATGCACCTTTTTCAAAGAGAGAGTTGCCTCTTTATTTTCCCCAAATTGCATGACATTTCTCCCAAATACGGTGACGTAAGGTGCAAAAGTGAGGCCTCCAGCAGCCATTTCATCTCAGGACACTTTATCATTTTTTCACGAAATATCCCCATTTTCAAGAGTAAATATGAAGGGACACTGTGAAATTAATGGTGCCCACTGTTCTCAAAAGCCACACTTTAGCTGCAGCACTATATATCAGCTCTCTTCAGAGTCAAAATGATGCTTGCCATGGCTATCAACTTGAAAAACAACATGGCTCTCCATCACTTCACTCCCTCTGTTAGTGGACATTCTTAAGTGGGCATGATGGTCTTGAATCAGGGGCCCAACAAGATGCTGTACTAACAAAGGAAAAAAGCAGTTTGCCACATTTATTTCAACTGAAAGGACTCTAGCACAGTGGCTCTTTCAAGAGATAACACGCTACAATTTTGGTTTTGATCGCCCCCATCTGTGCCAATCATGCAGTCTTTCAGACTAGTATGAAATGGCATTATCCTGGACACATCTGTGCCACTAATGGCCCCAAATAATTGCCCTGAATGACAGTAGTCCTGTTTTTTGCCTGATGTGGATGTGTATCTATGAAGCCAGGCTTGGCAAAAATCTGTCAGCATTTGAACAAGCTTAGTGAACTTATCATTCTGTCGCTATCCTATTTTCTTTTCTTTTTTTTGTAGCTGTTAGGATCTTTTTTTTCATCACGTCAGTCATTCTTAAATTATAATCTCAGGCTCGTGATGATCTGAAAAGTGGTTGACATAGGGAAACATTTCAATAAGCCTAATCAGCTGAAAGATAGCTCTGTCTGGAGTCTTGAAAAAAATAATTTGACTTTCCCTTCTGGAAAATGATGTGATTAATAGTGCATGTGCATTAATGTATGTTGAGTCATCGCCTCTGCCGTCCATTACTAAGGACTTTCCTATCACACATGTGTCCTGTGTCCTGATGAGGATGTCTGTGTGTGTGTTTTTGCAGAATAAATCAAACTGTTTATTCATTGTTCCTCTATTCTGGTTATTTAGACATTCAACTATTATTTATAATCCAGATGTTCCATAAACCACATATTTAATACACACAGAGTTTTGAAGTGGTGAGATATTTGTCACCACAAGGGAAAAAACAAGACACACAACCGCAGACAGAGGAGAGATGAACGACCAATATGAGGTTTCTAGTGAGTAGAGGAACAATCAAGGTGGTCAAAAACTAAACCAGAACCACTAAGTAATACAACAGCAGCTGAAAATAAGCATCTCGAGCAATTGCTTTGTCCTTTGTGTCATATTCACAATTTCCATATCATTTCCTCCTTTCCTGTAGGTCCGGAATGCTCCAGAAACTTCACCTCCAACAACGGTGTCATAAAGTCACCTGGATTTCCAGAGAAATACCCCAACAACCTGGACTGCACCTTCATGATATTCGCCCCCAAGTTGTCCGAGATCATTTTGGAATTCGAAAACTTTGAGATAGAGCCTGACCAGACGCCTCCTACTGGCGTTTTCTGTCGCTATGACAGAGTTGAGATCTGGGATGGTTTCCCTGGAGGTGAGCAAATATCAAGCACTCATGCTAACGCAGTGTTCAGCCATGTCAGCTTTGAAGCTTAAGAGGGATTTGGTTGACTAGCGGACTGACATAAACGAGTTTGTTGGGAGACTTCAAAGCTCTTTTTATACATTGTTCCTGTTACACTACCATCGTCATATCATCAACATGTCAATTGTTTTGTTACATACATTGAATAGCAATGTTAATATCTGTTTGTGATATGAGTCCCAAGTATATATACGATGATAAAGATATCTTTTCACTACCACAGTTTGAAAATTGTTTATCCTGTTCTGGAAATTGTTATATTGAGCTTCACATCACTTATCAATGCCTTTCTATGACAAAATGAACAACTTAACACAATATGATTGTATTATAATCATATCTTATTATTTTGACATTTGTTGATGCCAAACTCCTTATTAAACTCCTGCCCTTCTCTTTTCCGTCACACTCTGTAGTCGGCCATCGTTCATGTCTGCACATTTGGGAATCAAATGTGTAATCTAAACTTTTACATCTATTAAGTTGTTGACTTCTTCACTGACAGGAAGAACGCACATTTTAATCTCGAGCAAAGCTAAAAAATTAGCTTTGCTTTGTGAATTTGAATCAGTTACTTCTTAAATAACCAGCAACTCCTCGTCACAGGGATAAGCAGAGGCCGCAGCGCCTGTATAGATTCAAACAATTATATACTGTTGCAAAAAAAGCATTCTCAAATCCATCTAAAAAATCTAGCATGAGACAAGGCCTGAGGAGGTTGAGCAATGTTCGAAGTGTTGCTTCAACAACCTTTAACTCAGCAAGTAAAATCATTTTTGTAGGTCTCGGATGTTCTGATGGCTATTACAGCATGAGGTGCAGACAAAATGAAAGCTTTTCTCATCCATGTTTGGCAGAAAAGTGGAATATTTCTCAGCATTATCACTTGCATTCCGAATAAGCTGAAGTGTAAATCATAGCCACCTTTTTTGTGAGTTTACTTTATGTTGAATATCCTGAGTTTCCCTTAGATTTGAACTACATTTGTGGGCTTGACCTTTGATTCCAAAAAGTACTTCCTTTCATTTTCCCTGTGTTTGTATGGTTCTCCCCAAGTGCTCTAGCTTCCATAACATTAGAACCCCCTGCCTAACTCTCACAAGCCACACTCTGGTTGCCAGAATTGATCTACGATGCGCTGAGCTACATGTAACAGAATCTTTTCTGTACAAGTAGAACACTCAAACCGGAAATTGAACACCATCACTTGTGATTGACCTGCTATCACACTTTTCAGGTGTTATCCCATGTGAGAGCGAGCCTTCTATAAAAATAAACCTTGGGAGTAAAATAGGGTGTTTGCTTTTGCAGACACAGTATTGCTGTGGTGCCTGTTGATTGAAGAGTGCATTAGCAGAGAAGGATGGAGAAATGTGTGCCATTGGGTGTGCATAGGTGGGTGATGTGTGGGCAAATACAGGCATCCATCCACCAGGCGAAATCACATTCTCACCCACATACACCAGGCAATAAAGTTATGAATATTAATCTGAGCTATCACGCCCCAGCCTTCTGAATCTCTGCGGCCAGACCTTTGCTTTTCTTGTTGGAACTCGGCAGGAAGGCATATGTTTTGAAGACAGGAAACTATAGGGAGTCAGGATTATCACTCGCCACTGATCACAGCATTACCCATAACAGATAAGCTCACACACATCACACATCATCATAACACACATCAGAGACACAGGCCAAGGTCATTGTGGTCTTTTACGTTCCAACTCCCTTGTAATGCCATTACTCTCTTATGTTTCTCTGTGTACCCCTACCGTTGATCCTCCCTACACCTTACATTTTTCTTGCATCACCATTGCTCTCTGCTCGGTGGAACACATCCCTCTCTCTCTCTTTTATTACTCTCCTATTGTCTGTACCTAGCCTTTACCCTTGTTTGCTCGCCTTCACAAAACCTATTGGGCGACTGTGACCGCCTCAAGTCTAGCAAAATTGGAAGACAGGAAGTCTGGGGAATTTACAGCCAGCAAATAGACTGAGACTGTGACCTGCCCACACCACAGATCCACTTCGACTTTCATTTCTTTGTGTCCAAGGGCATGGAATGTTAGGAATCTTTTCTCAAAGGGACAAATAAACCCAAAACAAGAAACACCCAGTACCATACCCTCAATGACTAGTTTTCACACCTCCTTTGGGGTTTGGCTGCTAAATGCAAGTCTGACATGGCTTTGGCAAACAAACAACCTAAGTAACAATGTCTGTGCTCTTCTCTCCGGTTAACTTCTGTCACCAGTTGGTCCATACATTGGGAGGTACTGTGGACAGAACACCCCTGGCAGGATCATCTCCTACACCGGCATACTGGCACTGACAATCAACACTGATAGCGCCATCGCTAAAGAAGGCTTTTCTGCCAACTTCACCGTCATTGAAAGGACCGTTCCAGAAGGTGAGCTGGATTAAAAACACTGAAAATCCAACGGATGGGGAAGCCAGGGAGGCAAAAGCAGCTGTAGTCAAACAAAATATTCAAAACATAGTGAAAGGGAAAGTAAAATCTCAATCCACAGAAATGCGTGCATTGGAGGATATTTTGGAGGATTCCAAATAGAAAATGGATAATTAATTAGAGGCCAATAAAACCTCCAGAAGAATATTAATAAAAGCAAGAAGCAGAAGTTGTCTGCAACAATGCACGGTGCTATCATGACATATTTTCCATAAGCCTACACTTAACAAACCTCAAGAGTTATTAAGTAAACACCTCCTGCTGAATGTGTTACAGGGCACATTATGCCTCCCACGGTTTACAGGACGTTTTACTACTGCAAGTGAGACAGGCTCCAACCACCAGCTACTCAACTTGTAACCAACTTGAACACACAATTTTGCAAACAACATTTTCTTCATAGAGGATGACCCATTGATCTGATTTTGCAAAACGCTACAGCTAAACATTTCATTAGCGAAGACAAGCGCTGCTACAAGTCATAAATCTGTCCAGAGGCTAGACCACCCCGAATGCACACAGTCATTCTTTGAGCAGGAACAGAGATGGATGACGTTTGACAAATCAACTAATCATCTCCAAAAAGGATTTTCTCTTGCCCAAAGGCAAAACAAACACTGAGTACCCACTAACAACTACCAAAACTGCCTCTTCTTCACAGTAATGAGCCCAGTGATGACTGGCAATGTCTTTTTTCATCTGAGTGGTTTGAGTCACTTTAATCACACTTCTGAAATCAGATTATACAATTCAATTGTTCACATCACTATAGAGAAGACGACTGAAAGATCTGACCCATAATCTTTAAATACATTAATGTCGTGTTGCTTGGATTAAGATCACGGACCAATATATATCCAAGATAGAAAAAGAATCTCAAAACTTTCTTTGCGCTCCTCAGTGCTTGAATGATTCATAATCCCCTTATGTTAAATACACAGTTGTTGTTTTTCTTCTGCAAGAGGAAGGGTGAACTCTGAATGTAATTTGTTCTAACCCCATCACCCATTCACCCTCACTATCTTCACTGTGGTTGGATAATGCACAGTATACGCTCAGATGAAATTCTGAGAAAAAGATTAACTGTTTTATGTTTTTGTTTAACATGATCCAATAACCTTGTTGGTCTGAAAAAAAAAAAAGTTTGAAGGACAGCCATTGCCTCTGGCAGTGGAGAGGTGTGAGACACATAGACACAGCACAGCACAACAAAGAGACTGACCCAATGAGAGAGGTGTGGCAGATGGGAAGACCATCTGTGTTTGTTCCCAGGAAGCAGCTACATGACTGCCCCTAAACCTGTGCCTCTGTGTCCAAAAGCACATAATTGTATTTTTGGGTCAGGAACCATATGTTTATGGCAGTGATGGAATTTTTCAGAGTCTGAAGTGTGTGCGTTATGACCAACTACATAAATAAAGAAAGAAAATTAAGATTAATGGCACACATTTATGTGTGAAATTGCATCTTCATATACCTCTATTTTGTTGTGGTGACATTATAAGGCCCCTACCCTGATCAAAAGGTAATATTGTTTATTCCAACCATCGCTGCGGGCAAAAAAAGGTGCCAGCATGTTTGACTTCCTGGGGTTAGACATGCTGAGCCCAAGCTAAGCCTGCTGACTCTCAGGCCAGCGAGCCCAGGATACCTCAAAATGACTGCTCTGTCTCAACACAAACAAGCCATCTTCCCTGATGTGTGACTGGGCCAGTGAGAGTGATTATGGAACCAAATAATGTTGATATTAATCACAACTGAACTCCTCCAAGAGACCAAGTTGGTAAAATCATTCTATGTGTGCAAATAATATCAATTTCTCATTGGGATATGGAGGATCTCTTTAGTAGAGAAAAAACTATAGTCAAAGTCACTTTAATGCCAACATTCTTACATCTTAATGCTGAACCCTCCCTTCCTCCTTCCATTAAAAGCTAAAGGGAGAAACAGAAAGAATTTATCAAGGCGTCATTGACGTGCTTTCCTGTCACATGGTAAATGGCTCTTGCCTCTTCTCCACAGATGAGCTCTGACTCTGGCGGGCAATTAAAACATTAGCTATGTACAGTCTGGAACTTTGCTTGGAATTCAATTAAACCTCTTTTTCTCTCTTTTTTTTGTCTTCTGCCTCCTATCTGTCACTTTCCTCCCTTCACAGATTTTGACTGTAGCGACCCTTTGGGAATGGAATCTGGAGAGATTTCATCGGACCAGATCATAGCTTCATCTCAGTACAACCCCAGCTGGTCCCCAGAACGATCAAGACTCAACTACTATGAAAATGCATGGACGCCAGCAGAGGATTCAAACAAAGAGTGGATACAGGTAGCAAAATATCTTTGATACGATAGAGTGGAAATAATCATATTTAAGCTTTTATTGGACTCAAATCAGAAGATCACAGGTATTGCATGAAATCTTCAAGAGAATATCAATTATTCAGACTACCATGGCTTCATGAGATTCTTTTAGGGAGATTTGCTGCAGTGTGCATTTGGAGGAGTCTCCAAGGAGGAGTCTGAAGGTGTGCAGTAATCAGTTTTCGCCCTCACGCAATGTCAATGCCTTGATGAACCACCAGCAGTCCACCTACCTTTAATGACTATAATAATAATAATAATAATAATAATATTAATAATAATCATCATCATAATCATAATCACAATGATAAGCATAAGCATAATCAAAACCATAACCATAATTATAATAGTGTAACATCGTGAAATAAGACCTCTGCATTGACCCATCCCAGACGAGCACTGGGTAGCCCCCTTGAAGTGCCATGGCAGATTGGAGTTCAGGGTCATGCTCAAATAATCTATGTCATGGAGCAAAGGCTTGGATCGATCTGTGGACCTTCAGAATTGGTGAAGACCAAACTACCTACTGAGCTACAGCTATACCTTTCTGTCTCTTCTATCTCCATCTGTCTTCCATCTTACCTGATAAGCTCCACATTTCTTCAAAAAAGCAGCTGCCTTCATGGATGCAGGGATATTGTGAGGAATCCTGCATGCCTTACACACACACCCACAAAAACACACTCAGACAAGCCCTGTCATATATTGACTGTAAAAAGGGGGGATCGTCACACAATGGGGGAACATTATGTGCATAGATTAAGGTTCCTTTCTTTCATCTCCAAATTGGGTTAGGTCACATATCACAAGTCAACTCACAAAATTAGCCTTATGTCACACTGACACAAGCCCACTGGCCCAGCACAGATACATTTAAAGCATGCTTGATGTTTAAACCAAACATCAAGCATGCTTAAGCAAACATTTCCAGTACTTCAAAGAGACTAAACAGTTTTTACAACCAATCATTCAGTTAGGTCCCTGTATTATTATACATATTCAATATATTATATATATTCTTCATGGAATAAATAGTAAGTCTAACCAAAATCCAAATATTTGCTTATGGGTGGGCTTAAGCAAACTCTTTTTTTATTGTTGTAACGAACGCATTGTCCTGAGGGCCTCCACTACTCCCCTGGACTAAATTAATCAATGTTAGAGCATTTATGTGTGTGAGTTTGTTTGCAGTCTTGTAGGTATGCGTGCATCCTCCAGGGAACTCATGATATATGTGGGTGAATTAGGGAAGTATTTTTCTGTCATTAACTTCTTCTGGAATTTGAATGGACTGTTGTATCAAAACCTCTTTGGAGGGAAAGTCCATGAACTTGGTGTTCATCGTTTGTGTTACTCATTTGCATTTGTGTCAGTGGAACTAACGAGGAATCACAGTGTTTTTCAAGACTGTCCACATACAAGGGTTTCAATTTTTAAGTAAAATCTGGATTTTGGACTTGTTGCCATCAGATGCATAATAATAGATTCATTATTTATTTCATTATCATGACTGTAGTTTGATGCAGACATTTTATTCTTCATTAGTATCAGCCTTTTAACTCCTTGGCTTTTTTTCTTTGCTGTGCTGTCTTTTCTTTGAATATATACAGATTTTTCTGCCCATTTTAACGCTTCGTCATTCTGATGCCTGGAGAAAAGAAGGGCGAAATGTTGAAGTCTGTGCTTTCTTTTCCTGGTAATTAGATTGTTTTGGTATGGTTCAGCGTTGTGTGATGAGTTAAACAAGTCATTCATGAGTCCTTTGGTCTACAGAGATATGTACATATGTCCTCCAAAGGATTTGTTATTTAAGGACCGAGAAGGGAGGGAGGCCAAAATCCTGCATTCCATTTGTCCATGTCAGATCTGTTCTTTTTCACTCATTCCTCGTAAAAGATTCTGGTGTACAAATATATAACAACATAAATTAACATATTTACATATTATCCACATGTCTGAGGCATGGCTCTATTTGAAGCTGAAGAACAGAAGAAGAATAAGCCTTTATCGTCACATTCAATCACTCAAGTTGTCAAATGTAGATGAACCCCAATCTTGCTCAGGGACCTGTAGACTTCTGGGGATTGACCTTCCGATCTTCCGATTGGGAGACGGCTGCTCTACCCACTGAGCTACAGCCATCCCAGCTTGGTTTTATGCTGCAGGTTGCAGCCAAAAATAACTGGAGGTATTCCACATGGAAAACCTTACCAACACATTAAGTTGACAAGGAAATACCTGCATCTGCATAGTAACTCTTAAGGCATGTTTTTGAAACTGGTGCACCTTCTTTCCTCTTGGAAAATGGCAAGGGATTAAAAGGCTGTAAGGTGGAAGGGCTTTGTTAAATTTACAAGAGACAGGATCTGATGGGCAAAGACTCACCACACCCTGTGAATGATGCAATAGCAAGACTGGATCTCTGTCAGACAGTTTCCATTGATTGCACATGTATGCACTATGAATAATTTACACCGTCTAAGAGAGAACACAACTGTCAATACCTGCTAGCCTCCTTATCTAAATTCTTAAAAATGCAGTATACCATTTATGTACATACATTGGCCATTCTTTGATTTAATTATCCTCTGCAGTGGCTCATGGATTTACTTTCACTAATTCCTGTATCTGATAACCTAAAATGTGCATTCATAAGCAGGTTACTAGGTCCCCTATCTTTTGCCATGTGAGAAATACTTTAATCTTGCTTTCCTGATATATAATAGAACTGAAAACGAGAAGCTGATCAGTGATTGTTTACTCAATATGCATCATTATCTCCAGCATGTGGTAGTAATCTGAAGGTAAAGTCAGCTGTTAATTGACAAAGCTTGTCACACGTTTAGATAGGAGTTGTAAATGTTGTTGTTTTTTCTGCAGCAAAGCAAACAGTGCATTGAAACTAAGGCCATTTAGCAAAATAACATATTCTCTTTACCACCTGACCAACGACCACTAATTGCGCACCATAGCATTTATCTCTTCCACAGGCCAGAGTGCAGCGGCTAAAGCAGATGCTGAACCAGCGCACACTGCCATAGCCTGTTTCCCTTCTCATCCAAATGTGCATTAAATTACCCCAGGTCAATGAGTTGCAAAAATGCCCCATTATAGTCTCTTCAGTCCTGTCCCCATTCCAAGGCTTACTGCCTTGCCAAGTGATGAGTAATCAGAATGTGGACTAGTAATTAACAGCAGTATCTCAAGTTATGAAGTCTAGCTAGAGTGGAAGCTGGCATGGGGCTGTCAGTGACATCATCGTCACGTCCTAAAAATTAATACATGGATGCCATCTATGCCTCACTTTTCCCAGGCGTCGATCTCATTTGCAAAACCTGTGAGAGGATAGAGATATGTAGAGTAGCCCAAAAGTGGGATTATAAATGAAAACTTGAGGCATGTAATGAGGTTATTAAAACAGACATTGCAGCATAACTACTCAGTGAGAAAACCTCAGCTTGGTTGTAATCACCGTCAATTTCAGTGTCTTTGCCATAAACAAGAAAAATACCTTAGACCGATCTTGTACGTGGTCATCTGTAATTAGTCATCGTAGCTGCATACCTTGGGATAGTATCACCTAGCAATTTCCAGGCATGACATACCTTTGGGTCACCCTCTTCTCCTTCCTGATCACTGTATCTTAATTTCATAACCATTACTCAGACACTTAGTCATGTTCGTGTTGCAAGGATGGCAATTAAAGTGGAGCTGACTCAGAATGGAGGAAATCTTAAGATTGTTAAATTGCTTCTACTAACAGCTGTTACTCAAGCCTTCAATCAGTATGTGTGCACGTTTGAGGGAAACAGATCACGAGTTGATGGAAATACAAGTATAATTTAATGCCACCATAGAGATGTGAGGGAGCTAAGAGTAAACTGTAATTCTGTCAGGTGAATATTGTGATACCTGGAGGGTCACAAGTGGCTGCGCACACATGTAGCGAATATATGTCTTCGTCTCTCATTCCTATCACATATATCCATATTTGCACAGATACTTAAATACACTTTTTTCAAGAACCTGGTGAAGATATGAATTTGTTGAACTTTTTCACGCACACCAGGCTTTAACCGGCTGATGTTGCAGCAAGTCCGAGCAAAGCTAGTTCTTTTTCTACCTCTTTGGTTGCATTAGTCTGTGAATCTGGCTCCATGAACACTGGTTGTTTTGAGAGAAGAGATTTTGAGTCAACAGTTTGCCTCACAATGTGAAGATAGAGCACATCCAGTCAAACATATTCCGAATCGTGCTGGAGGAGGAGAAACCCCAGGGAGACAAGAAAACATAGAAGTCCTGCCTGTATATCAGCCTGCAATCACTTTATGGAAAGATTCCGAGAAGACTAGATGATTTCTTACCCTGCCTGGCATGTTTATGGCTCAAGGTATGAGGATCTCTCCGGAGTTACTATACATCAGCATGCGTGGAATGAACACTGTCATTTCCCTATAGGTGGGCTTCAGTCCAAACACACACTTAATAGAGTTGACACAGACACAATCCTGAAGATTTGTTCTGTTAAATTAGCACCGTTGCAAAATGCAGAATATCCCGATAGATCCTAGATTAGGCGTCATAATTAACCCCTTTTAGTGCAGAGAATTCAGTTGTCCATTTAGCATGATATATCCTCTCAGGGCTCAATGACAAATATTTTACTCTCTGAGTAAAATTTATTCACCCTCCATGCACCACCTTGGATGTCTAAACGTCAGTCATTAGTTTATGTGTTTAGGTTAGCTGTTATGTTGTCCATGATTTATGAATAAATGAGTCCCACTGTGGTGTCTGTGGTGTAGGACAGACTTCCTATGTAATCGTCCAAGCAGCCCATCCTTTTTCCATCTGATCATGTAACCCCAGCTTGTCAACAGTGTATCTGCCTCCTTCCTCTTCCTCCAACAATCATCCATTCATTATGCTTTGCTCATTATAAGGGCCCATTATCATCCACCCATGTCTAAATTGATCTCTACATAGAGAGATCAACATAGTCGGTTCACTTCTTTAACAGAAACACCACACTTCAGTTCTTCACGTTATATAATAATGATACATTTTATTTATAACGCACTTTACATTTGGATCAAATCTGAAAGTATTGCAAGGTAAAAGCAGATAAAAGCATCAATAAAAATAATTATAAAAAAAAAAAAAATTATGAGCGAAAAGTAGCAATGTTGATTAAAAGTTGTACGTTTTACTAATAAGGAAAGTTTGAAGTCCTTTTTTAAATGTGTCAGTCATCTGTGGAGCCCTCAGATGGTCAGGCAGGGTGTTCCACAGAAGAGGGGCAGCAGAACAGAAGGCCCTGATCACCCATGGTGCTGAGCTTAGTCCGGAGGAGGAGGCGGTTTGAGTGGGTAGAACGGAGGGATCGCGTTGTGGTCAGTGGGTTGAGTAGTTCTTTCAGGTAGGGGATTGCGTTAGTATGAATGCACTGTGAGTGAGGAGAGAGATCTTATAATCAATCCTGGTGGAGATGGGAAGCCAATGAAGGGAGTGAAGAATGGGGTTGATGTGTTCGTGTTTACACCCTCATCAGGATCCTTGTCGATGTTTTGAACATACTGAAGTCTTTGAAGACT
The DNA here is from genome assembly GCA_037951165.1 of Lophius americanus. NCBI lineage: Eukaryota > Metazoa > Chordata > Actinopteri > Lophiiformes > Lophiidae > Lophius > Lophius americanus. Next base: position 523,593 of record JBBDHG010000289.1, on the reverse strand, counting down.
TTTATCAGGGATCCCGATGAGAAGTGTGTTACAATAATCCAGGAGGAGACAAACATGTGGATCAGCTTTTCAGCATTGCTTAAGGTGAGTGAAGAACGGAGTTTGGAAATATTTCTGAGATGGTGAAAGGAGATCTGGCAAATGTGTTTTGATGTGGGATTCAAAAGTGAGTTGAGGGTTGAATCTTACTCCAAGGTTTGGGATTGATGAGGAAAGGGGAATGTTGTGACCAGAGAAGGTAATGCTGGTAATCTATGCTGGTGAACATCTATCAAATACATCACTGGTTGCAGCTTGTTTCTTCTGTCAACCTTTTGCGACCCCTCACTTTGCCTTGCCTCTTTCCATTCCTTCACCCTTTCATCTTTATTCCCTTCATCTCATCCCTTTAAAAACAAGATTCCCCTAATAGACTTCAGTTGCACATATTCCGTAATCTTTAAATTTGAGCCTTTTACCAAGACCTTTTAAAAATTGTAATATACTGTTAGCCCCAGCATTTCTGTGGTTTGTGGTAGGCTAAAACTATTGAACCACAAGTGATGAAAGTATTTTAGAGTACCACACCCAATGCCAGAGAACCCCTCAAGAAATTGGTATTCTACAAACAAAAACATCAGTTTACAATAAAAAAAATTCTAGTTAGCCCATGACATTAAGCTTGCTCTGGATCTGAGATTCTTTGGGTCTGAGCAGTCATGAATGTTCCCAATCAGCCCTGCCACTCATTTTAGTCCAAGTAACTCTTCTTCTCCATTATTCTTAATTAGATCCCTTCAAAAGGAAACATCCCAACGAGATGGCTTTCCCTATAAAACTTTTTTATGTGAGCCTTTTGAATGAGCCACTTTGCCACTGGTCCAGACTGGAAATGTGTCAGAATGGGCATTGAACACAGATGTTTAAGACCCGCCTGTGCTAATATGCAGCATCACGTGTCAAACTGCCATCCACTTTGGTAATTTATCCTGCAGAGAAGAATACACCTCCTTGGTTGTTAAATGTCAACTATCTGAAGCTGAAGGAATTAGATTTAGCCTCCCTTTTTACACCCAACTTAACTCTGGTTTAGTTCTTCTGGTTAAGTTCTTCTACAACCCCATTGAGCCTGTTGATAGGAACAAAACCGTGACTTTCTGTTAGTGTACGTCCTTTTCAATCTTTGCAATGCCAAGAGACATAGAGTAACATGGTGAACTTCTTTGGTGCCACATCTGTTGATGTCTTTTTTAGTACTTGAAGTGAGTCTGCGGGGCAGGAGCGTTCTGTGGCATGTTATGTTCCTTTCCTGCTCTTCACTCCAAGTCATTAAGTATGGCAGAGCACTGGATAGATGATTGGCAGTCAAAGATAGCTGGCTCCATGTGTATGGTTTTAACACGTTATAGTTCTGCAAAGACGTTTGGCAGCAGATCACCCTCCCTCAAATATGTGTGTCTGCTCACTCTCACATAAAGGACCTCACTGTTGTCATTCTTCCTCATACATGCAAGCACATACACAAACCTTTGATTAATTAATCGACTCAATATTATGTTCAGCGTCCATCGGACTTCGCTCACATCTCACATTAACATTAAAAGCCTCGTTTCTAACAAAAATCGTGAAATCTGCTTTACAGACACAGTAGCTTCCTGCAGCTTGCCACTTGAGACACTGACAATTCTTAAAAGTCTCTTAGTTTCACATTGCAGCCCAAGTTTTCTTCTCTTATGGATAAAGCCATGTCATGTGGGGTTAATTGGTGGCCAAAGACGTGTGAGATGGTGGATTTGCTATCACTGGGGCCTGAATAACATAATCTGTTTCTCACAACCGCTTGATCTCAAACTTAAGCCTTTCAGTCAAGCCCAAAGGCCAGGGTCACTCTATCAGCTTGAGAAAAAGCAAATCAGATATTTTTATTTAATGTGACTCAAAAGTGATTTTTTTTTTTTTACATATTTTGTACACAAGTGTCAGATTTTTTCTTACCGGTTTTGAGTCACTATCAAAGCGGTCCTAGGTTCTAAAAAGATATGTCATTCATGTTCATGTTACATGCAGCTTTTAATGCATGTCATCATGACCAAGTGCTGGTAGTAGGGGAGAAAGAAACAACCAGGGAAAGAGACGACAACAACAAGTAAGCTGATCATATACCGTTCACCATTCGTCTCCTGAATAGCTGAGTTGTCATGCTTTGACTGGCATCTAGTGCATCCATTTCAGTTTTAATACAGATTGTATCACAAATACGATGTCTTTCAGTGTAAGTGAGGCGGATGACAGACATGTGTAATGTGTTTGTCATCCGCCTCACTTACACTACAAAACATTGTTTGCTATGTAGGAGGTGTAGATACAGGTGCTGGATACAGGTCAGTCTAATCATGAATGTCAACCTTTATAACCAATTCTGATTTGAACGACATGGTTGTAATGTTATTATATCCCAACAGTCCCAGTGAAGTCAGGCCACAGCCAGCTGTATTATTTTGAATGAAATGCATGTTTTGAGGCTATTCTTACCACAGAAACAGAAGCCAGGGTGACACAGAGAAGAATGTGTTCCTTTGTGCTGTCCTCTACCTTGCTGTGTTTTCATGGTTGTAAAAAGGCATGATGATTGGCAGATACATAGAAACGTTTCTTTACCAAGTCAAATGCAAACCAGTTACTTTGTATGCCTCATGCATCAGCTCTTCATGTTGCACATGAAAAAACATGAGCAGAGAGCAAGCATACACCCAGACAATCACATGCTTCTGACCCCTATGCCTCTGGGTTTATCCATGTGGGAAAAAAAAAGAAAATCCCCCAGTAATGTAGCAAAGCTTATGATTACTTTATAATGCCCTGCATATTGTAATGCCACAATATTTGATAATCAATCTGAATCTCTCTTTGCTCCTGGCCAGTTGTGATCATGTGATTGCAGACTTAGCTCTATTCAACATTCGCCTTTATCCGATAAACTCTCCTCTTGCATCCCAGGAAATGTAGTTGTCATCCTGTGTCTATTTTAATAATATTTTTCTCAACAGCTTGTCATTGCGTTATCAATTAAAGAAATGATTAAATTGTTGCCTCTCCTACAAAATTGTTTCAAACAAAAACATGACATTGTATGAGTTCAAGCTCTTTTGCAATCTCCTTTTAAAAAAGTAATTTCCTGTGGAATTAACCCATGATTAAAAATTCAAGCAGCTATTTCTCAGTTATCTCCTCTCTGTTCACCCTCTACAGGTCGACCTTGGTTTCCTGCGGTCTGTCTCAGCCATAGGCACCCAGGGTGCCATTTCCAAGGAGACCAGGAACATTTACTTTGTAAAGTCTTACAAAGTGGATGTCAGCTCCAATGGTGATGACTGGATCACTTTGAAGGAAGGCTCCAAACAAAAGGTAGAATTCCTTGAAGTCTGTTCATTTTATGTGCCTTTCTTAGATAGTTCTGCAGCCACTAACTATGTAAGACTGCGAGAGCAAACAAGATCATCATGAAAGTAATTTTTTTGCATCTGCCGGCCAGTGATTGTGACATAGAAACCACCCAAAAACATGTAAATGCACTTTGTGAATCAAATCCTGGTAAGACAGCCAGCTAGCTTGTATTGTGAGCTGCTCCAAGTTTTCTTTCAGGTCAACAGAAGGGGAAATCCGCAATGTGCCCTCGATTCTCTTTCTAGCGATATCCAATTATATTTTTACTTGGTGTGGTGATATCCCAATATTGAGTGTAATAGGTTGATATTTTCAGTACTTGCCGAAGTAATATGGTTAGGATAATTTAAAAAAAATGCAGACTATGACTAAAACAGACTAAAACAGCTCAACAGATGAGCTGCCTTATATGAAACAGGAATGAGCAAAGGCTTGACAAAGAAGAGTTTGAGGGGGAAGGAAGAGAAAGAAACACATCTTGTTTGAGCAGTTGGTAGATGTGGGACCTAAAAAAGTTAACAGCAAGGAAGGGAGGGCCGTCATGCATGACTAGAACATCACAGGACCCAACCACTGAGTGCTGATCAGCCTCTTAAACAGACCAGGTTTTGTCCATGTGTAAGCAAACACAACCTCCACTTTAGTTGCCCGGAGGGTCAAAGAGAGTTGGTATGTATGATATGCAAACACCAGAAGTAAAGAAATGCAGCAAAAACAGTTACCCTCAACAACAGAGCATCCAAACTAGCTGCAGTGTATACATGTCCTCGGGCCTGATTATTTTATGGTCTCTCGAAAGCACGCAGTCTTTTCTGTCAAGCCAGTGTTTTTCTGGACTCTTAAGTGCTTTTGTACAGAGGGTACTATTTGCTACATGCTGAGTCTGCGGTTTGACAGCTGAGTGCAGCGGTGGAAAAACAGCCATTTTACTTTTAGTGAGCGTGGAGGAGACTCAGTGTGACATTTAAGAGAGTAGATAACTTTGTTGCAGGATCCCTTAGTGATGTGGCTGCAGGTATGACTCAGGGACTGGGAGCCAGAGGGATGGGCTGTATGGAGAAAGGTGTTCTGTTGTCTCTCTGTCTGTTTATCCATCCTGCTCTCTCAGCTGGATTCCTCCCTGCAACATAGCTACGCTGTCAGGGAGTTCACAAGTTCCAATGGTCACTTGTGTGATCAGTTGCTCAGCATGAGCTATGGATGGATAGAACTGTTTTGCTGGGTGGCTGGCCTTTTCCAATGGAGCTAGTAAACTGTCAACCGGCCGCTGGGGAGAACAGTGACATCTGACCTTTAAAAAAGAATATGAAGTAAACCTCCATCAAATGTGGGACTAAAGGACAGGGAAGGGACATTTTGAGCCAGTCTGTTCTTATTGGTTTTACACAAACTGCCTTAGGTTTCATAGTCAAAGGTCATGGCTTATTTGTGGTTCTACTTGTTGTCTTAGAGGAAGTGCTAGTACAATTTCATTGGTGAAAGGAAATTCCGTTTTATCAGTCTTAAATATGACATTTGCCTCGTGTAGTTAAACGGCACAGCATAACAGTGTAAGGAATACCCTTTTACATTTGAATTTCAACTGCTATGTGAGAACTTTGAGTCACTGCAGTTTCATGTTTTAGTTTTGGACTTGACAACACTCATTGAATTAAATCTTCCCCTGCCTCTGCCTTCTATTTATTAATTCATTGTGGCCAAGGTCTCTGAGAATTTTTCTACCCTAGGACTCTACTCAACCTATTCTGTCAAACTATTTCCTTTTTTTGCAGATTTTTCAAGGCAACATCAACCCGACAGACGTGGCCAAGACAATGCTGCCCAAACCCACGCTCACACGCTTCATCCGGATCCGTCCAGTTAGCTGGGAAACAGGCATCGCACTGCGGTTTGAGGTGTATGGATGTAAGATATCAGGTATGTACTGCTGGGATACCTGCTGATCCATAATAATACTGAGAAACACATATCAGCTCTATATTTGCTCACAGCAGATACTACTGAAAACCAGCAATTCTTTATTATAGTTGTTACATTCAATTAAAATAGGTTAAAAGGTTCTTTATTGTAATTGCAAATTGGTTGGTTTATGAACAGAACGAAAAATTAGGGACTGAATGTAATTAATACCCGAAAAAGAATATATCTAAAATATATACCTGAATTAGTTGATTACATTAGATTAAGAATAAATACTCTAAATAGACACTATTATAGCAACTGAAATATATGGCAGTATTGCACTTAAAACAGAGTATTTATTGTGTTGTCCTTAAAAGAAGAATAGGTATCTGACCAACAGGTACAAGTGTTCATCAGTTAATATGCAGTAGATTCAAATGCAACAATAAAATGATGCCACTGAGTTAAGCTGCTGCCCCTGCTCGGTGCATCATAAATGTCTTTCTTGGTATTTTCCATCCTTGTCCCACTAGTCCCAACATGTTACTTTTTCTAGGTGTGAGATGTTCTATAGTCCTGCTCTAAGGCGAAAGCAGGCGCTGCATAATAGATGAGTTCCCCGTGAAGGAGTATTACCTATTTATGTCACTCCATGTTTAGATGTACCTCATTCAATATAAATGGGGACAACAGCTAGCAGGAAGGTAGAGCTGGAACTGGGTGGGATCTGTACTGTCCCATTCCTCCCACTGATCTGGTCTGCTTTGCCTTTTTTGTCAGTTATTTTTATGAGCGGCGTGTGTATGCCATTTAATGCATAATTTTTTTATTTTATACCCACATAGAGTCAGAGCGAGGAAGAACTGGAGTTATTTTTGTAAAGGTCTGCTGTATATTTCTGACACTGGGGGGAGCTTTATCTTTGAAAGTGTCAGGCCATAATTTTGTAACCATTCGTCCAATTTGGTCCGAATTTGGTGGATATGAATCAGAAATAAGGAGATCTATCTTGTAAATATCCAATTTGTATCACGTTATTCATCTTTCTTTCACTAGAAGAAACTTTTCTTTAGAAAAACAGTGTTTTCCAGACATAAATCAAAATTTATTTCATGGATAATTTTGGGATTTTATACAGACATTCATATGAGGAAGACCTGCAATGATTTGGGGGAAAGGTCAGTTGTTAAGTTTCGACTCAACGGAGAGCTTTTTCTCTGAAAGTTGTCAGACTATAATTTTTCAATCATTGGTCTCATTTAGTCTAAACTTGGTGCATCTGAATCAATTCGAGTAGCTCTATCTTTTCACATGGTGTTTTACTCAAAGATAAAATTTCACACACTCACAAGGAGAGTTTTTATGAAACACTTTTTTTCGAACATCACTTCAAACATAACGTTCAATTAAATCCAAATCGGTCCATATTAATTGACTCGAGGAGATCTATATTGTAAAAATAATATTTTACTCATGTAGTAGGTATTTATACTCACCATTTTTTTTTTTTCCGGATACATTTCCAAAAGTATATATGTATCATTTTCCAATTTTATACCCACATAGACCTTAATGCGAGGAAAAACTGAATCGATTATGGGAAAGATTGGTTTCCTAATTCAACACTAAAGGGGGAGCGTTAGCTTCAAAGGTCTTTGATCAGTAATTAATCAAACTTTGGTCCAAATTTTTTAAAATTTGGTGCACATGAATGAACTCGCAGAAATCTTTATTGTATGTACAGTATATTACATTTTTCCATCACTCACTCTACCTAGTAAAATGGTTCATATCTTACTCACTAGGGGGGAGCTTTTTATGAAAAACACTGTTTTTTGGACAGAACTTCACATTTAATTTGAGGAGTTCAATCAAGGGGATTGATTGTACAATGCAGAGATTGGGGACTTATAGGGGATATTTCTTTGTTGTCAGCAGCATAGGCCTAGTTTAAGTCTTATATCACACTTAGATTCAGGATTGATTGTAAGAAACCAAATATACTCCTGTTCAGTGTTTGAAGCCTTATGCAGATATGGATTATACGTGTGGCTGTTCATGTAATTGGCATATACAAGTCACTGCGGGTACAACAGGGTTACAGCTGGGGCGGTATGGGCACACAACCAGACCGCTGCAAATAAGAAACACACATCATAGGATCATACTCACCACAGGGCCTCTTTTAGGACGTCCACATTCCGGGGTCCTCTGAAGATGCTGCCATCTCCACTGAATGCTAACAGTGCAGTCGGGCATCGGCAGTTATGAGGCTCAAGACCACTGCTAAAACTCAGCGTCACACCTTTCTTCTAACTTCAGTTATGAATTCTTAACATCAAAGCTTTGTGAAAAAACACTTTTAGTGAGTAAATATGAGTGGTTTTTAGTGCAGCTTCACTATTGCTAAAAGGTACTGACCTCATGGCAGCTAAAGAGAACCCTACAGTTTGACAAAACTTTTGGTGTAGAGTATAAAACTATAAAAAAGGTGCATTTTACGCAATTGTGCCAAGACTAAAATACATGGATCAGATTAGAGGGGAGGTTGTACTCCAGAACGCTGTATGTCTTTTCCTTCAATCATCTTGGTTGCATGCGCACTCTGATGCAAAGAGCTACTTATTAATAAGAGCAGCCACCACCCTGTTCTTTGTAAGTATGTCATTGCATTAAAAATATCTGTGAGGAAACCCTGATGCTCCACCTAAAGCCTAAATGTAGCCCACATAGCCATGTATCACGAGCTACACACTTAAAGTAAAGACAAGTGATCCTGCCTCTGGTTGTGTCACTGTGTGACATCTCTGAAGCTTCTATGTTTGCAGATGGACTTGATTAAGATCTCGGAGGACCAGGGGAGTTCACCCATGTGTCTATACTCAGATTAGACACAGACCTTATCTTCATAATGTATATCCCCATTTTAAAAGCAGTTAGTGAGTAACAAACACAGATCTTGGCCTGAAATGAATGGAAGAAGGAGCAAAAATCCTTAAAACAATAGAGAAGCGTTATACATCACACAGTGTCTGTTACATGAATAGAGATTTTATAGAATTCAGGATCAGAGATAAACAGTTGGAAAACATGAGTTGTGAAAGTGGCATTTTTCTCCAAGTCTTTGCTGACTTTTTCAAAGATGCAGTAACTATTTAAACCTGCAGTTGCCCAGCGTACTACCTGTCTCTTGGAGACACAGAAGGTGCGTTAATGCTTGCTGGATCCGTATTATGAATATTTAATTACTTTATACGAGTCTCAAAAACAGTGTCTCAAGAATACATGTTAGACTAGCTAACTAGCTAGGAAGACAGAGGAAAAAAAGGCTTTACCTCAAAGACAAATTTTTAACCGTCACAATTATGGCGGTAATAGCAATGATGAGAAAGTAAAAAAATGTCAGATGAATATATAATTTTAATTTGTCACTTTGGTCATATTATAGACAAAAAATATTTTGAAAGTCTAAAAAATCTGGTTTAAAGGTTCAAATACATCAAAGTTGTAGAAACAGGCATTTTTTGTACTTCAGTCCTAAAATGGAGGGGTAGAGATAGAACGATAGATGGATAGATTGATTCAGTGATTCAGTGATTGATTGATTTAGTCGTTGCAGCAGGTCCAGCATACAGGTATTCTAAAGATGAATAAAAAAGAAAACATACTATATAATAGGACATCTTATACACATTTTTAGATAAATAATTCATATAAATATTACTTGTATATATACATATACATACATACTCAATCCAATAGTAAGATATAAAAAATATGCACGTAAATTAAAATACAGGATTAAGTCCATTCAAAATATAAAGAAAAAGGGGAAGTGTCCGGTGGCATATATAATATGAATTGAGTGAAAAAGTGAGTTGTGCAAGATTTGTCCCTGTGCAGATTTGCAATAGTTGTTCACGTGCAGATGTGCAATAGCTGTCCAGGTGCAGATGTGCAATAGTTGTTCATCTGTAGATGTGCATTAGTTGTCCAGGTGCAGATGTGCAATAGTTGTTCACGTGTAGATGTGCAATAGCTGTCCAGGTGCAGATGTGCAATAGTTTGTTAGTTGCAGATTTGCGACAGTTGACCAGTGCAGATGTGCACTATTTGTCCAGGTGCAGATATGCACTAGTTGTCGAGGTGCAGATATGCAGTAGCTGTTCGGTTGCAGATGTGCAGTAGCTGTCTAGGTGCAGTGGTGCAATTAGAGGGAACACACATGGTGTGTAGTCAGTTGATAATTATCAGATAAACACATGGTGTTCAGTGACGTAGCAGAGTTCTGGGTTTCAGACACAATAATGTCTCACAGGGATTTATTGTAAAGTCAGGAAAAATGATCTGCGATAACGCTCTGTTTACACTGTGGGTGTCGAAGTCGGCCGTTGAAAGAGCTAATCAGAGTTCCCACATATTCAGGTAGGGGATGTATCAAGAAAAAGAGATGAGAAAAGAAAACAAGAATTAAGAAAATAAAGCTAGAGTAAATTAGGACTATGATTAGAAAAGTAGGACTAAAGGAACAGAGTTTAAAAATGTGGGCAGGAAACAGTAAGATGTTTTAAGATTAAGTACTGCTGTGGAGCAGAAGGTACATGAGTGCTGCAAAAGATAAAACACAAAGATAATTTGTTTTTGAGTTTATTTGAGTTTGTGGAGGGAGGAGGGGAGGGAGTGGATAAGTGAGGAATTGCTTCAGGCATAGGAATTATTATGCATGAGATGTCTGGAAAGAGAAGGAGGGGAGAAATCACCCTCAACAAGAGTTTTGGAAACTGCTCTCCCCACTTTGACTTTCAATGTCTCTAAAGTATATGAACATCACAGAACTAGACTTGTCACATAGTAAATCATTTTGAACATTAAATCTTTGGATTTAAGTTCTTTGTTGTGTATGTCCCTCCATTCTATAATTCCCCATAAATTTATATTAAAATGCTTATTCCCATTATTTGTCTTTCAGAGTACCCATGCTCAGGCATGCTGGGCATGGTGTCAGGTTTGATTACCGACAACCAGATCACTGCTTCCTCCCATACGGACCGGAGTTGGGTACCAGATAACGCCCGCCTGCTGACCAGCAGAACAGGGTGGACCCTGCTGCCCCAGCCTCAGCCTTTTACCAGCGAATATTTACAAGTGGATCTCGGAGGGGACATGCTGGTGAAGGGGTTGATCATCCAGGGAGGGAAGCACCGTGAGAACAAAGTCTTCATGAGGAAGTTTCGCCTTGGCTACAGCAACAATGGCTCTGACTGGAGGATGGTGTTTGACACCATTGGGAACAAACCAAAAGTGAGCGCATTTTTGCATACATAACACGAATAATCAAGAATCACTTTGGTATTTCTTCTGCTCTTTTAATCAGAAGCATAATCCTAGCCAAAGCAGCTAAAATTAATATTAATATTCTCTCTGTCCCATTTATGCCTTTACTTGTGGATGATCTGAACTAAAGCTGGAGAAGCCAAAAGTTGTCTATGTCAGGCCATTGGGTTTTTGTATTTCGTGTCTTCAGCCCTATTCGCACTGGACAAATATTACCTTAGGACGTGATTTGAATTGAAAATTACACCCCCATGTCTCTGTCTCATGCGGTGCTTTTGCATGGGATAGAAATAATCTATATTTGACTTGAATTTTCTGAAATTATCCCACCGGATATGATCAAGGCTCTGCATAATACACGCTGTTGCAAACAGGTCAACTGTCAGTGGCGAGGGGTGAGTCTGGGGCGGCCAGGGGTTATGGAGGTCGGAGGGATAGGCGGGCAGGCGGAGAATCATGGCAGCATGGATGTCCTCAAACCACCAAACACTCTTCTGGTATAGGTCGTTTTGGTGGATCACTCAGTGTGTTGGTGAAGAACGCAGCTAAATGCAAGAACTAATGTGAATCTGAGGACGCATTGATCATCAATACTTCAAACGCACAGTTCAAAACTGTGTTTCATTATATCCACCGCAGCGGCCGTAATTCAATGAGGAAAGAGGCAGAAAAAGTGGGCAGAGGGAAAAGAAATATATTCTGCCCCCGAATCACAGAGGGGCTGCTTCGCACAGGACTAAACTTATCACCTGACACCTTTTTTTTTTGACTAAATATGGTAGGTAACTTTTCCGTCGAAATTTTACTTTGCATATTACAGGCATGGTGCATTTGCATGGGGTTAGTAACACAAACATCCTCCGCAATTATTACATATTACCACTGGTTCCCAGGTAATAATAGTGTAATGCAAATTTTGTTTGGGTTGCGTTTTAAAATCTTCTGTTGGTTGCAGCCATCTATTAAACTACCAGCTTAATTCCATACATCCACAGTCCTTCTGGCTTTTCAATCTTAAAATGAAATCTTAAATTTGAAGAGCTGCATGATTCCAAAACTTTGCATTGACATTATCAGCAGTAACAGTATTTGCCTTTTTCTCATTCAACCTTTTCTCTCTGGAACTCTCCCTTCCACATTCTCTCCTTTTCCCTTCCAGATATTTGAAGGGAATAGCAACTATGACACACCAGAGCTGAGAATAATGGAGCCCCTGCTCACCCGTTTCATCCGAATTTACCCAGAGAGGGCCACTCCAGCTGGCATGGGCCTTAGACTAGAGCTGATTGGCTGCAAGATGGAAGGTAAACTGGAACCTTAGTTTGAAATTCTATCAACATGTTTATCTTATTTGTGTTTTCTCGTCTAATTTAATTAGGTCTTGGCGGAGCATATGCAAAACTTTGTAGCAAGAGCATTTCTACCTATACAGGTCAAATTCCTACCCGTGGTGCTTATACTCTACCTACAGTAAGATTTTACTGGCAGTGGAAACAGAGTTAAAGCATTTTTGAATCCATGCTAAACGCATTGGCAGCTGTGGTGATGCTTCATGACAATGAAATGTTCACCTTTGATGATCTCTTTTAATTTTTGTAAGAATATTGTTTTCTCTACGGAGCACACCTCCACCATTCATCTAGACATTAGTTTACAATTTCGTAAATGACAGGTCTGGACAGACACACAGGTGAGCAATCTATCCCCCGCCGGCGACAAAAACCAAACTTCTGTGTAGGGGGACAAACCAAATGGGGTGTCCAATCCAATTTCAATGTGGCGGCAGGTTACACATAAAACATTTTTTCCCCGAATTCCCTCTCTAATATCGATACGATATTGCCATGAAAACATAAATATAACATAAAGAAGACTTTTATTTAAGTTTCTCGCCAAGAACTACATGTTACAAGAATACATTTGAACACATCTTGATTGCGAAACTGAAAGTTACCGAATACTCCTTGTACTCATTATGCATTTTATCTTAATGCAACCTGGTGCAAACAAATATGTAAGCGAGATCTCCTGTCGATGTCATCATCAAACATTTGTTTGATTTGACATTAGTCTCTTTTTTGAAATAAAATAAGAGGGTCCGAAAAGTCAAGTGACAAATCGAGTGCTCACAAACTCACCTGAAAAAGAGTTTGTTTTAAGTAAACGTTTCCCAGTAAGTCCTTCCTGCACCTATTGAGCGCCAAGAAGTCACTCTGTAGTGTGTGGATGTGTGCGCCTTCAATGCAACTGTATATTTCCCGTTTACACTAGATGCACAGGTGCCAAACAATCATTACATACTTATTATTACGTAAGTGCTTTCAATACAAAGTATTATGATATTAAAAATTATACTATATATATAGTTGTCTGTTCCAATTTTTTTTATTGTGGGGGGGCAACTCCGTGGAAGGGGGGCCATGTCCCGGTAACCGGGATTTACGCCTCTGATCCCAGCTAACGGCTGTAAACTTGCATTTCATTCCTTTGCCACAGTTATTTAAAGGCTTGAATGAGAGATCCTGATGTTGAGCAAACAACTGTCCAGCTTCTGTGCTTATCCAGGGGACTGTTGTCTTGTCTACCTCTCACATCAGAGCTAACCCCATAGGCAACCATTTTTAGGGGGGATTAAATGAAAGCCCACATGGCCTATTAGGATTACTACAGCCTGCTGGTCATGCACTCTCCCCAAACGCTGCTTGTTTCTATTCTGTCGAAAAGCTACACACATTTTTTTAATCTATAAAATTACCTTTATTTTTCCCAGCTCTATCCGTCTTTCTCAAAGCTGATATGGTACAGACGCCCAGCAATAAAAGAGTGTTGCTTTAGCCCTAAGTGGATTTACATATTGGATTTCAGGGAGGCCCATTTTGTTTTAAGCCTCACAGACTCCCACTGGTCGCTTTAATCAGATCATAAGGCATGTTTTCAATGTTAATTCCAAACATACATAAACTCATAGATGTATACACCCAGAGCAACCGCAAATACCCTGTCAAACATGTATACATAATCACATACATGCATAGGTGCTTTTGAAAGCGCGATTGTGTGTGTCTGTGTGTGTGTTTGCGTGTGTGTGTGAAAGTGTGTGTTTGTGTGTGGGATGGGGGTTGAGAAAGAAAATACTCATCTCTGTGATTCATCATCTGTGAGAAGACATAGTGTTAACCTCACCCCTGACTTTACACTCCCTCATCAGCCAGGAGCTGACCCACCTCATATTTATACACATCTAGAACAGGGAGAGAACAAAAATGTTGGCTCACCAACATGCTCACACACTGATGTCACTCACAGATATTGTACAAAAACCGCCTCTGCTTAGGACCCATTGGTTAATTTGGAACTTGTTTCTTACGCTTTCCTCAGTCAAAGAATGGATTATCAGACACCTACACCATGCTGGTGTAAAGCCTAGAACCGGTTACTAGTGGCTGAGGGGGGGATTATCAAGATAAACCATAACTTAGTGATAGATTCTTTTTTTTTTTAAAACACAGATAGTGTGTATGAAAATAACTAAACTTATACAATTAAAGATGGTGAAAGATGAAAGATACAGATGGAGCCTTTCATATACAACCCGCTTTCATTTCATCCAGACTTTAACCAATTCTGTGAAAATTTATAGATATGGCTTAAATGGAGCAGTCCCACCAAAACTCATCAGAGGCAATATAGTCATCATCCAAGCGAGACCGAAATGTCTATGAAAATGGCATAGAAGAAAAAAGTGAAATAAAAAAATAACTTTTCCGTCCACATGTCACAATGTATTTATTGGCCTCAATGACCACTGGCCCCCTCACTGAAGAAGGAACATTATAACTACATTATTACCAATATCATTTTATGCATGCATTGATGTTGAGCTTTGCAGTGCTAGTGCTGCTGGGTAAAAGGAGAAAGCAAAGTAATGATGTGGTTCAAGTGTTTCTCTCGTCAGTGGAAAACCAAACCACATCTTAAGAGGTTGACTTTTTTAACCAACTCTGACCTGGCTCAAGCACCTGCCCAAAACTGAAACCCGGTTCGCTTCAAGTAGAAAAAAAACATGCATATGTCCTTCTCTGTCTTCACCTCCTGCTACACTGGGGAAGCCCATTCATTGCTCAGTCATTTTAAACACACACAAATAAGGCCAGACCACAGGACAAATGTGCGGCCGCAGAGCAGAGTGTCCACAACCAAGTGCTGCTAGGCCATAATGATAGGGCTCCATAATGGCTTCTACGGGTCCTGCCTATTGCCAGTTCAAAGCCCTACAAAAATCTTAAAAACCAAACCACCAAGCTTTAGGTTCACCTCTATTTAGTATAAACTCCCCCTCCCTTGCTCACATGTTCGCACTTACAAACTCCCTCACAGTTATTATACAAGAAATATTTTTCATACAAATATATAGTGTAGTCAAAAATAATCCCTTTTTCACATTATTGTTTTGCAGCTCAAAATCATTTGAATCTATTTTCCCTCCAATCTACATTTCATACTCCATAGTAACAAAGTGAAATAGAATATTAGAAAATCTAGCAAATCAGGGTTTCTTTTTATATAAGACATAAGGACTCAGACCCTTTACTCAGGACTACAGCCTCCAGTCTTTTTGGAGATGACCTTTGCACACCTGGGTTTAGAAGTGTTCTGCCATTCTTCTCTCAGGTCCTCTCAGTCTCTGTTGGTTTGGATGATAAGCGTGATCAGCCAGTGTCAGGTCTGTCCAGAGATGTTCTGACCTTCACAGAGTTCACCAATTTCTTCTTAAATATTTTCTTATTTTTCTTAAGAAGACTCCAAAGAGTAAACCTATGTCAGATTCATGAAACCTTCTTAAACCGACATTCTGTTTACACTTGGTGATCACCTTTTGAACGAAGGCTGGAAGCTCGTACCTGTGGTCCTATTAAACATAAGTAATCTGTTGTAAAAATGTTATGTATTTAAAAATGTTAATATAAATGGAAAAGATATAATTTGTTATTGTATTACTGTATTATAACAGTATAATTGAAAACACAATAAGCAATTCTTTTTCACAAAGATGACATCATTCAAATGTGTCGAAGACGGCTCTTGGGAGTTCATAGATTCTCCTCCGATCTAAGAACAAATCCAAAATAAGAAAACAAGTTTTAATACAAGAATCTTTGGGAAAAAAACTGCAAAAGTGGGATTCAGGAATAAATTTCTTTGTAAGAAAGGATCCCATACTAACAGGCCTATTGTTCTGTTGGTGGGGGATCTTTGAGCCCAGTCTGAAGTTCTGAGTCCTCTGGAGCAGGTTTCCATTAAGAACATCTCTGTACTTTGCTCCATTCAGCTTTTCCTCAACCTTTAAGTGTCTCCCAGTCGTTGCTGCTGAAAAGAGACCCACGGCATGATGCTGCTACCAGTATGCTGCACCGTCAGGATGGTATTGGGCAGATGATGAACACTTCCTGGTTCAGTCTTGGTCCCATTAGACCAGAGAAGTTTTTTTCTCACAGTCAGAGTCCTTTGGGTGCTTTTCTACAAACTCCAAGCGGGTTTCTCTTTGTTTCACTAAGGACAGGCTTACGTCTGGTCACTATGGCATACAGCCCAGATCACTGGAATGTTGCAGTGATGGTTGACCTTCTGCAAGTTTCCCCCCCATCTCCACACAGGATCTCTGGAGTCAGTGTTACCATCATGTTCTTGGTCACCTCTCTTGCCAAGGACCTTATCCCGTGATTGCTCAGATTAGCTAGTCTAGCTGGACCAGCTTTTGGGAAGAAGCTTTTGGTTGTTCAAAAGCTTTTTCATTTAAGAATTATCCTGCAAAACATCCCCCGATTTGTACCTCTGCTCTGACATGCATTGCCATCGGTGTGAGCTTGTATGGACAGATATGAGCCTCGAAATCAACTTGTCCAGCCAATGGAATATACAACAGGTGGACTCCAACATAACAAAGATGATCCAGAGAAACTGGAAGAAACTTAGTCAGTATACATCTGTCAGTGTGATATTTGAAGTAAACATTTCTAAAATGTTTTCATTGTGTTATTTTAAGTGCAGATTAATGAAGGAAATAAACCAGCCGCATAGTGAGCAAAAGCCAGTGTACTTCTAGTCCAGTCCCAAACCCGGATTAATGAGGATGGTTGTATCAGGAAGGGCATCCTTTGTAAAAACCTATGCCAAAACGAGATAATCCGCCGTAGCGACCCCTAAAGGGAACAGACGGAAGAGGAAGATTAATGAAGGAAACAATTGATTTAAAATAATTTCACTTCAAAGCTGTAAAATTTAAACATATGAAAAATGTAAAGGGGTATTAATACTTTCTGATTGCAATACATATGTATTGACCTTTTTTTAATGAGCTGCAAATTCATACTGAAACAACACAGATCTGATGCTAGCACCTTTGTTGTCTCGGTTCTTTAATCATAATGCTTTTTCCCCTGAACTAGCTGTGTGTTGCTGCCAAGTTAATGTTAATGTTGTGGGGAGGATATGATCCATCAGTGATATATAGACCGTGGTCGGTGCATTTCTGCAACTGACTTGACATCTGATCATTTTTACCTGCTTTTTGTTTTCTCAACAATTGCAGTTTCCACACCTCCACCTACCATGCTAGTCCCGAGCACTACTCCATTGGACGAATGTGATGACGACCAAGCGAGCTGCCACAGTGGCACAGGTGATGGCTACGATGTGACAGGTGCTAACATCACCTTCATGAGACTGCAGAACCCCTCAAACACCAACCTTCTCCCACTCAAACCCTTCATCTGCTCCACTTTCCCAGCTTCACTACTCTCTTTGTCAGTTAGGTTTGGTATTGTTAATCTGCTATCTTTGGCGTACACTTCCATACATGCATACATGTACTTACCTCTGCGCTGGCATGTACACAGCTCAAATTAGCTGCTACCGTAGCTCCCACATCTCCTCTCTGTCCATCCCTTCTTATCTCAAAATTTGCAAACACAAAGGATCGCTGCTTTTGAATCTGAGACTTCCAAATGTACAAACCACACACACTTACTTCAAACCCAAAGAAGGCCAGCTCTGACTCTGTTTTCCCTTCCTCTCATGCCTCATCCTCCTGAACCTTTTTTTTACTCACTCTTCCTGGCCTCATTTCCTATTGACCCAGTAACTCACTGGGCCTGCATTCTCCATGAACCAGCAGTCTCCAGTGATGAGCATTGCACTCTCAGTCATGTCTTTCTAAAGTATTACATAAATGCTTCAATGGGGATATACTGAGACAGTGCATTCATAAGACAAAAGGAAAAAACAAAGCAAGTTTTTGAATACATTTGATGCACAAGTGCAGCTAATAGGAAGAAATATGTAAGTATTGTAGTATGTATGCTAGGTATATCATTTTAATTTCTTCTGTTGTGACAGGTGTTACCACAATGCCAGAGACCACTACTACTGAAGTGGATACTATCCCAGGTGAGCACAACATTTATATATGTAACTTAAGTAAAAACAAGGTCCTCTTTAGTGTATATTTAAAAATTAAAAGCCAGAATGTTCAAATATAAATATTATCTGCTTTTTTTCCTAAAATTAATCACCATAGATTTATCAAGACGTGTGCCTTGATCGCATCTCAAAGCAGCCTCTCTCCTCTGATGTGCGTTTGTTATTAAAGCTGATAATATGGCCCTGAGAGGCTCCCGCTGAAGAAGGGAGGTGACGTGATGCAGAACGAGCTAATGATTAGCAATGGGCATTCGCGGCACAATCACTAATCACTAGGTTGACATTGGCCCACATTATAGACACACATCACAAAATTAGGGAAGTAAAATGCGATGTTCCTGCTGGTGGCTGTCCCAGAAAGACAGCCACCAGCTGTCTCATCAACCTCTCTTCAGTCTGACCTTGGCTTATGGGCCAAAGGCTCCACCTAGCCCGGTTTACTCTATCAGCTGACTCCGTATTCTGTCTGAAGTCGGCAACGGCAGCTATGATAATAAATGAGAGCTGAGGTGCTGGTGTGTGGGAATGCGTATTTGTGTCTTAACAACAGGAAGAAAGTTTATTTGTGTGTCTGTCTGGGTGTGTGCATGCTACCCACTCTTATTTGTAGAGGATGGAGGTCCCACGAAATTACTCTATTTTTCATCAAATGACCAAATGAGTCATATGACTGCTCATCATATCCAGAGTGTGTTGGCAGCCTTTGTCAAAACCTCCCAGAAAGAACAAAGAAAGCCAAAACCATCTTCATTGGATGTCGTGATGGAAAAGTGTGGCTCAATCTTCAAAATTCAGATACACCCAGAAAGTCCCTCATTTGTGCTTAAAGGCTAGTTAAAATTGTCCCATTATTAAAAGAGTGGTTGACTTGTACAATATATTACATCATTTGGAAGGCAGCATGATTATATCTCGAAAGAAGATCCCGTTTGAAATTAAGAGAGGGTAACAATCTCACAATATCTAATTCCTCTATCTTTGTTGGAAATATGAAAAACGCTGAATCCTGAGCTCTCATACATTAATTGCCTCCACAGAGGAATCTACAGCATGGCATGTGTCCATGGGGGCCTGTGCTATTGGAATGGAGCCACATCAATGTTACTCTACATGATTTCTACCCTCAAATCCCTGCAGTAATAAAAAAATCAGATGATCTGGGAGCTGACAGGAATTTTTGTTTGCTCAACTGGACATCATATCCATATACCATCTTCCTTTTCCCCTGTTCCTGTCCTTGTGCTGTGACTGTTTTCAGAGTTCCTCTACTCCTCTCTCTCCATGTACTGTCTAACTAAAAGATGAAGAAGGTTTGATGAAGAGCTTTCTTTCTTTATTCATGTTAGACCCATAATTTGCCCTATTTCCCTTTACATTTCTCTTGAATTTCACACCGCTGTGGGAGTCCAACCTTATGACTCACAGTTCTTTACTGCCCTCTAGTGCTTGTAGCTGATCAGGACTGAGATGATGGAGCTGGAAAGTGTAGCCTGCAGACAAATCATGTGTCCAGATCATTATTTGTTTGATGCGCAAAGCTCTTGGCAATTTCTCCTTTTATAATAAGGATGGTAATTAATCGTGATCTCCTTTAACAATTGATACTGACCTTTCTTTAACACATCCGCAGCTTTCTTTTGGTTTGCCTGTGACTTTGGTTGGGCCAACGACCCATCCTTATGCAGCTGGACATCAGAGGACACTGGTTCTAGGTGGCAGATCCAGTCCAGTGGCACCCCCACCCTCAATACTGGACCTAATATGGACCACACAGGTGATGAAACTTTGCTTATTGACACATATGAAAATTGTATGACCATCTGACAATGTACATGCACCTCTTGTCTCCTCTCAGCAGGTGAGATTATATCTTTCAGTAATACATGTTTTCTTATCCACCAGATGGATCTGGGAATTTCATTTACACTTTGGCGACAGGTGCCCAAGAGGCCGAGGTGGCTCGCCTGGTAAGCCCTTTGGTTAGCTCTCCAGACTCAGACCTGTGTGTCTCCTTTTGGTACCACATTTTTGGGTCGCACATTGGCACACTGCAAATTAAACAGCGCAAAGAGACAGCTGGTGGACCGACTGACGTCCAGCTGTGGAAGGTCAGTGGTCACCAAGGCAACCGTTGGAGGGAGGGCCGTGTCCTTGTGCCACGCACAAACAAACCGTACCAGGTAAATTAAAACTGACTTGACTTCTTCAGGCATTTACTCTTAACTTTTTCTCTTTACATTGTCATCTTCAAGAAATAGTTGCCAATATATCCCCGTGTTTTTGTTTTGCTTTTTGAGGTGGTGGTTGAAAGTCTAGTGGATGCAAAGAGCTGGGGAGACATTGCTGTGGATGATATTAAGATTCTCAATGGACTCCGCATGACAGATTGTAAAGGTGAGGATTTTAGTGTTCCCAAGCATAGACTTTGACTCCTGCCCCTATGCAGATTTGACTGTAATTTATTTTGTTTTGACAATGGATATAATTCAAATTACCTTTTGAACAGATCCTGACATACCCTCTGATCCAATGCTACCGGAGGATCGCTTCAATGAAATCAGTAAGTTATTTTACATAGATGCTTTGTTTAAACTTACTCCTGTTTAAGGGGACAGACTGCTGTCCTCCAACTCATCATAGTTTACATCACTCCTCCCATCTCAAGCTCATCTTCTGCTTCTGTCTCACTCGTCTAGGTGAAGAGATCACTGAATACCCCGACTTTGTGGAGACAAATCAGATCAGTGGAGCCGGCAACATGCTGAAAACACTAGACCCCATCCTCATTACTATCATCGCCATGTCCGCCCTCGGGGTCTTCCTGGGTGCCATTTGTGGTGTGGTCCTGTATTGCGCCTGCTCACACGGAGGCATGTCGGACAGAAACTTATCAGCCCTCGAGAACTATAACTTTGAACTAGTGGATGGTGTTAAGCTTAAGAAAGACAAACTCAATGCACAGACCTCATATTCAGAAGCCTGAGGTGGGACATAGTGCATTGTCATTATGATGTGCAGAGCACAGACTTTGCACAAGACTGGCTGTAGGCATTTCCTCTCATGTTTCTGCGAGGTGGCAAACACTTTCAACTCACGGAATGAGGGACAGGTTCAGGAACCAGTGGGAGGTTTGGACTGATCCACGTTTTTCTCAGGAGCTGCAGTAAAATTATCCTACCAGTAGGGGACACTGTGTACAAATAAATACAGAAAAAAATATGTACAGATGATTTAGGATATATTATAATTTAGTATTTTGATTTTCATTCATTTTTACAATCAGATGCTGGTGTTGAGACCAACTTATTAATAATGTTTAAGATATTTATCATTTTCCCAGAAAGAAATGTTTTTATTCAGTTTATGAAGGCAGTTGCTTATTTTAAAGTTTTGAAAAAGATGTATCAACAATGTAAATTAACCATATCCGGCAAAACTGTAGAATTGCCCACGATGTGGCATACAGGGTGTGCCCATTAAACATGACCAGAAAATTTATACTCTAAAGTGAGGGTCCCATTCATGTTAATGTATGGTTCTGACAGTGCCTTTAGTACATTTTGGTTGGCCTCTACTGTTGATCTGGGTGTTTTTTACTGTACATGGCTTAAGTGTTAATGAAAGGAAACAGGGGCAAATTATAATATAAGAGGAAAACTATCATAGAGCTTTTTCTGTCTGAAAACCACACACTGTAAGTAGGTTAAAATATATTTTATTGCCCTTTTTAAAGAAAGTGAAAATGAAAAAAAGCTGCAGTATCCCTTTTTTCAATGGTTTGAGTGTGTGTAAATACAATCTTATGTCTGTTTGTAAAAGGTGCAGCATTGTGGTCTCTAATTTTAAATTATTTGCTCTAATGTTATTTGCTCAGACGAGTTTTGATGCTTATCACATCAATACTGAATGTGCAATCAAGCTCTCCTATAGAAACACAGAAGGAAGAAGGAGCGAGTTAAAACATAAGAAAAGACAGCTGGAAAATAGATTTCTTTCTCAGCTTATCTCTAATTTCTCCATCAGATCCTTGCCGTGAGTTTGACTGGTCACCAGAATAATGTCATATAGCTTCAAACACAGTCCTGTCAATGGCAGAGGAAGTGGTAAAATATATAACATTTTTGCATACCAAAAAATCCCAACAATCTTCAGTGCTTTTCTTTAGCTACATTCTAGACGGGTCACCTCCAAATGTCACTGCGGGTTGTTCACTGAAGAACTACTGAACATGGACAATGCAGCCTGAATGCGCCTTGTTACTGACTCCCTCATAATAGGAGTCTGTTAGAGAGGGTTTACACACTAACTGAAGAATGGTGCTATCAGTATTTTAGCCAGATACATTTCTGTCTTGAGGAACCCAGTTTGAATCCTTCACATGCTGTTATGTAGCTTAAAGCCTCTCGGGATGCAAGAGTTTAAAGTGTAGCAGCCATAACATTGTGATGTCAGAGCTGATGTCATTAGGACGGGGCACTGGTACACTGAGCGATTGACTGGTGTCATCTGAGTCAGGTCACCTGGCCTGCCTTCAGTGACTTGATCAAATAATGGTATCCCTCTTCTTGTTCACTAACAAAATATCATAAGACTACCGTTTAACAATGTTCTCATCTTTCACTGACTGCTTGTATTTTTCTGTCACAAGCTCCAACATGGGAAATCAAGAGGAGGGGAATTATGGGACATTTACGGTGAAGAGCAATGTATGTTGATCTCTTTTTTCTGTCTCTGTTTAAACTCGGATTATTCCAAATGTTTCCTCATTGTGAACTCTATAAAAAAAACTATTGAAGCTTTTGTTTCGGATGGATGGATGGAATAAGAGAGACTAAAAGGGGTAGGGACTCTATGCGAACTCTGTGTTTGATTGATTATATCAGGACACAAGGACCCATGGGACGAGGATCCTTCAAAAGTTTGATCCTGAGAAGGATGGTTTCTTTTATGTCCATGTGTTTTGTAGATGCGGTTGTGGTGAGCACAATATCCGTTTGTTCCTTTTTGATTTGCTCCTTCATTATTCTTGACCGCTATGGCGTAGCGCTTTAAGCTGTAGAGGACGATAGCTCCAGCGACATCTGCTAGAGAAAAAGGATACTGTAGCGTAACAATAATGTTGCACTGAAAAATATATTTAAGAGGTTTATGTGTATGTAGCCATCATTTGCAAAAAAAATGTAAAAACAAAAAAATGCAAGTTCATTATTTCTATATATACATATATATACATATATATATATATATATATATATATATACATACATATGTATACATACATATATATATATATATATATATATATATATATATATATATATATATATATACACATACATACATACATACATACATATATATATATATATATATATACACATACATACATACATACATACATATATATATATATATATATATATATATATATATATATAGTTTCGGATTATGTGATATAAGTCTGAAATGAAAAAATACTGAGATTTTTTTCATCATTGAAAATTTGTTGGCTAAATAGATTTTCCAACAGTTTGTCCTTCCCGAACCATTTACATGGCAAATTAATGCTTCATTTTGTACTGTCATTTAAATCTTGTGCAGATCTCTTTTTTACAACAAGAAGAAAATAAGACTTTTATTTTCAATACTGCTTCTGTAATTTGCTGTTCTAGGCTGAAAAAAATGAATAAACAACAAGGTCTTAAAAAGTGGAATATTTCTGTTGTAGTCCACAATACAAAATTTGTTTCCTGTCAGCCTTACGTCATAGTAACAGGTACAATCAAACTTACCAAACCTGACAAACTTCACTTTGATGCAACATTTGTATTTTAAATCAAATTAAAGGGAAAGCACGATTACAGCAAGACAGAATATAGTGGGGGGCATTTAATCTGGGTTTTTTTCTCACAGTCCTCTGTTTCCAAATATATAAATGAAAGGCATCTTCATATGAGTTGAATGATTTATTTGGTTATTCATCTATTAGATTAAAATTAATTTTTCTAGGTATCTTTAATAACTATATATATATATATATATATATATATATATATATATATATATATATATATTTTTTTTTTTTATATTTGATAACAGGTGGCAGGTGGCGCGGTGGTTAGCGCTGCTGCCTCACAGAGAGAAGATACCAGGTAAAAATCCACCTCCAGCCCCCTGGGACCCCGAACAGGATAAGCTGTTGTTAATTGATGAATGCATATTTAATAACAGAGAAAAGGCAACTGAACAACCAGATTATGATGACACAACATGATGCTAAATATTTTTCTTTTATAATCATATGAAAATACTCCACTTAAATCTTAAACTCCACTTAAACTCCACTTAAACCTGCAGCAGCATAGCTAAGAGCTAGCTGATGACAGCCTTAATTATAAGCGCTATCAAAAAGGAGGGTTTTAAGCCTACTCCTACATGAGTATCTGCCCCACAGACCCAGATTGGAAGATGGTTCCACAGGAGAGGAGCCTGATAACTGAAGGCTCTGGCTCCCATTCTACTCCTGGAGACGCTAGGGACTACAAGTAACCCTGCATGCTGGGAGTGCAGTGCTTTTGTTGGGCAATATGGAACTAGGAGCCCTTTGGTGCTGGACCGTAAAGGGATTTGTACGTGAGCAGAAAAAGATTTTGAATGTGATTGTAGATTTTATCGGGAGCCAATGAGGGTAGCTTTTATAGGAGAGATATGTTCTCTTAACCTGGTTCTGGTCGGCACATGCGCAGCAGCGTTCTGGATTTGCTCGAGGGGCTTCAGAGACTACCTGTTAGTGCATTACAGTAATCCAGCCTGGAAGTAACAAATGCATGAACTAAGTTTTCTGCATCTTTTTGAGACATATGTCTTATTTTAGAAATATTATGCACATGAAAAATGGCAGTCCTAGAAATCTTTTTTATGTGGGAGTCAAAGGACATAACCTGATCAAATACAACTCCCAGGTTCCTCAGTGGATCTGGAGGCAAAGGTCATACCATCCAGAGTAGTTATATTACAGATAAATTGTTTCTAAGGTGTTTGGGTCCCAGCACAATAACTTCAATTTTATCTGAATTTAATAATAAAAAGTTGCAAAAGCTCTTAACGGCTTTGAGACACGTCTCTAAATTGGATAAGTGATTAGATTCACCTGGTTTCATTGATTTGTCCTCTACATAACAGTGAACGTTTAAGTAGTGTATCCTGATAATGTCGCCTAAAGGGAGCATATAGTTTGAATACCACAGATCCCTGGGCAACTCCACCGGTAACTTTGCTATTCATGGAGGATTCATTGCTAACAAATACAAACTGAAACCTGTCGCATGAATATGACTCAAAACAATTCAATGCAGTGTCTTTGATGCCAATTAAGTTTTCAAGTCTGTATTACAATTTGGAGTCAATAGTATCAAATGCAGAACTAGGCTCCTACAAGGCAAGAACATACACCAGTCCCTCATCAGATACCATTAAAAGGTGATTTGTAACTTTGACCAGTGCTGTCTCTGTACTATGGTGAGCACCTGATGGTGATGATGAGGCTAAACATGCAAGTGTGTCAGTGATTGGATGGATGAGGTTACCTGAAAGGGTGCAGCTGATATCAATCAATAAAACCAGTTACGCGTGTAACGCAGATAGCAGATACCACTTTCTCTAGGATTTTAGAGAGGAAGGGAAGGTTAGCTATCAGTCTCTAATTTACTAAAGCCTCTGGATCAAGGGTCAACTTTTTAAGCAGTGGTTCTGATTATGGCTATTTTAAAGGATTGTGGTACGTAACCTGAATTTAGAGACGGAATATATAGTCTGTATATATTGCTTTTTTAAATTTTATTTATTTTGCCAGGGGGAAAAAACATGCAGGATAATGTACATAATATAAAACGGTGTATTTCAACTGTAAAAATAGAATGCGTAATGGAAGTAAGAGAATGTGTTTTGTGTTGAATGGCTATTGAAGCTATATGACTGATTTAAATATTCATCACACTGATGGCCCATGGAAGAGACTTTTCACTGTTTGTTTTGGCCTGCAGTGCTCTATAGTGCCTGCTAGAGTGAAGCAGTTGTTAAAGGTTTGTTTACAGGGTGTGATGGTCTTGCAACAATGTCTCCGCCCTTTTCCTGACTAGGAATAGTTCCATGTTGGTTTTGACCGTCATAACATGAACGAAACCTATGCATATAACCAGAATCATGTTTTTATCATTAGTAGTTTGACTGTCGATTTGGATCCACTACAAAATATGACAATTTCCTCCATGGCGGATGTCCCTCCCCTCCACCCTGTTTCATGATAATTTATAAAGTATCGTAGTTTTGTGTTATTGAGAAAAAAGAAAACATTTTTTATATGGGTTTTGCAATGTTCAAAATGATAGAAAAATTCCTGAAGCTTGCTGTTTACCCAGATCCAGTTATATCTTTAATGGGATTTTTCCTATCATCACAATTGACATGGCAGCAGTTCAGGAAAATCCATCAAGTGGTTCATGCCTAACAGAGGGGACTCTCTTAAAGCCTGATCAGGATCACTCAAAAATGTAATGAATTCTTCCCTTTAAATGTGCAGAACCCTCCCACTTAGCTTCATGCAAACTTGTCAGGTTGTGTGCGTGCAATCCTGCAAACAGATAAACAAACACTGGTGAAAATATTACCTCCTCGTCGGAGGTGGTAATGTGAATACTTATTCCAACCCCAAACATAATCCTAAAACAACCGTACGAGTCGAGTCCCTCACTCTTCTTTCCAGCTCGGTATGTAGTTTTTCATTTTACCACTGGATGGCTCAGTAGAGAAACGTTAGCAAGTACACATGTCTCGCACGTGCTGTAGAAGCACAGTTAAAACCAGCTGTTTTATTAAACTGTGTTAAGTCATCGTTCTCACAAACAATGCACAACTGTTTTTAAGACGGTTTTCATAAAGCAATGAAAGTGCACTTAAACCCATGTGTGGCACACTCCCCTTTATGTCTTTTCTTCTACATTCAAATTAATACGTTTTTAGTAAGCAACCGGCTGATAATCCATCGTATACTTATCAATTCACTTACGGTAAAAAGCTGCAAAGACCTTTTCACAGAAGTTGCTGGGAGGTTAAGTTAATGATGGCTGAATTTTTTTCAGGGTTCATACATTGTTAATGCTAAATCCCTTTAACACTACCTTAACGTGACTCTCAAACAGAGCAAAGGCCCTGTGGTTGTTGTTAGATATTATAATTACACTACTATTATTTCCTACTGCAAGTCTGTAAAAGGAAAGAACAGTTTCCGCTATTCTTGATATAGTTAATGTTAATAGGAATTGTAGGTGCTATTAACAGAAAAACCACGGACCTAGTACTGCATTTAAAGGCATTTTTCCCCTTTTGATATAGTAACGCCAGAAGTCATTTCAGAACCAACATCGGCTACTGTATCTACAGCAACACATCAATCATGCAAATCATTGTTCTGTAATCTCTTAAAATACAAATAAAACAGTCAATTATAATATTGCAATCTTAACATAACATCTTCCTCTTTTTTACTTTCAAAAGGTGCAAATGTTTCAAGGCGGAGTCGACTCTGTATTTACTATTTGTTGTGATGCTCCATACACTATATATAGAGGATGGCTAACATCCAAGCCTCTGTCAGACAGCCTTCATCAAGTCTGCTTTGTATTAGTGTTAATGAGACAAAACTAGGGTGTTGACTCTGTCATGTGATTCATGCACTTAGAAAAAGTGTTTCTATTCTGAATAACTGGGTTTATTTCATAACCTTAACACCGCTGCTTTATCTGGTGTGCCCCAAGGAAGTCCTGTTTCTCTTCAAATATCTGAGTCCTGGATAGGTCATCATATTTGATCATTATTTAATAAATACTGTAATGAATACTTGTATTCCCACCTCAGAATCATAGAACATAGAAAACAACTTATTCAAGTAAGAACTCTGGAAGATAGAACCAACCTCACACTTGAGCGCATATGTCTGCTACTTGACCTCTGCCTTAGCAACACATGCCTCAAGTACAATCAATGCTTCTTCAGACAAAAGCATGGCTGCGGCATGGGTTCTCTAATATCTCCTATCATGGCCAACCTATACATGGAGGAAGTGGAACATAGAGCTTAAGGCTCCTTCAAGGGGACAACACCAAGCCAGTCGTCAAGATAATGAATGACACGTGGGTCAGAATTAAAACATGCAAACAACAGAAGATCCTCTCAACACAACTTCCCAGTTTATTTCAAATTTTGCAACACTCTCAGACAAATAAATAAAGGGTTCACTATAAAGACAACCAGACCAGACTTTCCATTCGTATTGAGGGAGACCAGCAAAAGAGACTAACAACCACTTCATAAGTGCACGGCCCCAAAGGAGAACCAGTTCATCAGGACAGGACTCAGCAGTTCACCTGCATCTCAAGGCGGAGGGACACTTTTTTGAGGCCAGCAAACTTTGCATCGGAGCTCAGTGGGCACAATGTGAAGGTTGACCCCCATCTCTGTTTAGTAAGGTGCCACAGCCTCCTTTCTAAACAGAGGTGGGGGTATGCCACAGCCTCCCACATACAATGCAGTCTCTAAGCTGGGCACCTTACAAATCTAGAGCCGTGGCTGTTTGATTTTGTTTTTGAAAAGCGTTAGGTTGAAAGCTAGCAACGTTCTGACAGCAGAGGACCTTTCTTTCTCCTCGTGCTGTACAGTTGCTACCAGCCGCAAAGTGCAGTTCGACTCAGCAACTCAGTCTCTCAATAGCAAAGGAGGCGCTGACATCAGCGGATTGACTCACGGGCTCTACTATTGCTGTGCAAAAGCCAAAGTCAGCCGACCACAAATTCTGACAGAACCAGAAAACCATCTGACATCCGATTCAACTTGCAAGGATTATATTTAAAGTTCTATATCACCAGAGCTATCCATTAAACAAGAAATGGTATGAATAAACAAAGATTTTCCCATCTAGTAACAGCAGATTTTCCGTCATCCCAATGGGCAGTGAGGGAGGCAAAAAGCTGCATACTGAGGTTAACACTCCCCAGAGCAGGATTCAAGGACCTTCCGTGTGATTCATCATCATGATCATGTGATTGTTTTTTCTGACATTTTTCCACTTCATCCCAAGCATCGAGATAGGAAATACTCTCAACCAAGTTAAAAGCAAATACTAACTGCTTTGAGTATTTTCACTGAAACGGTTTCAAAAACTGTGTATTGCTAAGACTATCATGTGGTGTTTGATGCCGTAAAGAAATAAAATAAACTATTATTTATATGTCAAGGATTAATAATACAAAAGTCAAGGACTTCATTCATTCTACAAAGCTGCAATTAAAGAGATTATCATTTATATTAAATTTTTAATATACAAAAGGTAATATATTTAAAAATTCCTCAAATATTTTATTCTTTTTACAGACTGTTATTTGGTTGAGGCCAATCAGTCCACAGAGGACACTCTTTCAGCTAATGTAAATGGCATATTGCACCGGCTTTCATGGCATTGTTTGAGACCAGTGTACGCTTAATAAAATTGAGTAGAAATTAAGTCTCTTTCTTTCTTCCATGCACCTTGTTACCTGTTTGTTTCTGTTTTCCTTTGACCACTGAGAGGGACATCTCCACCCCTTCATACTAATGACTTTAAAAAAACAAAAAAACTGAAGACATTAGTCAACATCTTTCATTAAAATGGACTATAATTATCAAAACTATGAATGGGAAAATGCAAATGGGGAGAATGAATAATACATAAATTGAGAGACACTAACATTAAAATATGCCTAATTTTAAGTTAAACAACTTCAATAGGATTCCTCCACATAAAATCAGTATTGATCACCAAAGCTTAATATCTCCATTACAGCTGTCATGCAAGTAAATCTAAAATTTGCATCAGTTAAGTTAATACATTTTTCGATGTCACATCAAACTATCATGAAGGAGAAAATTGTGCTTGAACAATATAATCATGTCATTTTTAAGAATCCCTACTGGCAATAATCTGCCAGGACTGATATAACCGGAGAGAGGGGGGTTCAGACTTCTCGACTGCAGAGACAAATGTAAATCATGAAAACAAGTAGCCGCCTTCAAAATAAAAGTAGTCGAACTGTAATTTATTTGCTAAACTGGGGTAAAAAAACATATTCTCTGCACGAATAATTCCCCAGTCTCATTTTTTCAATTTAACGCACTGGCAATGTATTTGCTCTGGTTACAGGTCAAACCTAAACAAATTCGTTGATGATTCTGTGCTACATTGAACTTGATTAATACAGAGTTTATTACGGAACCTCATATAGGTATCGAAGAATGGGCGTATTGAATTTGTTTTTCTATTAAACAGGTGTGCATAAAAAACACACTTGCTTTTTATCTTGAATATTGCAACCGGAAATGCCTCGCATGCGTGTCCTCGCGCTTGTTCAGTAATCGTTAAATTATCTGACGTTCTGCTCCTCCGCCTTGCCCTGACTGAGACCGAGGGAGAGATATCCAAAAGGGAGCCGCTGGGGTTTTGTTTCCTTCCCTGCAGAGTGAGCAGTTCCCGCATCTGTTTCTTATTTAACAAAATCTGAGCACATTTTCTCGGTGGAGGAGGCTGAGTAGAATGAGTAGCAGGGGAAAGCTACCGTGACTCTGTCGGAGGAGAAAGTGGCTCCCGGTGCCAACAGGGCAGAGAGTCGGTGCCGACGGTGCTAGCGGATCATCGCTGGGAGCAAGGAAAGAAAAAGCTAGCTTCATTCTTCTTCTATGTCACCTTCGAAGTAGAACTAAGGTAAGGACGTCAATACATATATCCATGCTATATTTTTGTTTTTGTTTTTTGATTAATTCCAACCTTAAAGATAATTGAGAGTGACATTTGTCATGTAAATGTATTTAACACTAAGACCTTTCCTGTTGTATTACTTATTATACATTATGATAGCACAGACATAGACATTGCCGGCACTTATAAATAACTCATAACTACGTCCCAATAAAATCGAATGTAATATAGTTATAATAATAATGAACATGTAGGAAGATTAAAATATTATCTGGTAAAAGTAAGCCCTTAAACAGTCCACAGTATTCTACTACAATCAATTACTTTTAATTAGGATATTGTGAACAACATTAAGCGGGGAAAACAGTTACTGTATTTTCACTCAAGTTTGTACTTACATACCGATATCAGGTATTTATATTTTTACTAGATTGTTTCCATTTTATGCTTCTTTATAATTACAGCACTATAACTGTCTGACAACCGTTATTACCTGTTACTTTTAGGTTAAAATGTCCTTATGCCTCCCTCTCCAGTGAAAACAATGTATCTCCAAATTGGTTGATTTTTAAAGTTGAAAATTATCCCACTTTTAAAGCTAATTAAACTGTTTAAAACCGTTTTGGATTATATGGGAAATGCATTGTCACAGACTAACTAAAACTACTAGACTAGAATAATTTTCTCAAAATTTGAATTTTTATAAATTTGTAGTTGTCAGAGGACAACAGTACTCTAATCTCATAGACTAAACTACCCTGCATCATATAACATTAACTCAACCTCTGATACCTGCTGCAATAAGATGAAACTTGGGCCTACACATTAATCCAGCAGTAATATTAATCCAAAGACATCCAGTTTGATAGTTAAAGACTGAGAGAGACCTTTGTATACTCAATGAACACAATACTTGGCCCACTACGGACAAAATTCTATTCAGCTATCACAAAAATTGTGTTATTTAATGTGGATGGTCATATGATAGGCCTTCATCAAGCAATGCCTCATGATTTTATGAAATTATTCAGGGATCTCTAATAACTGAGTGGCTCACAGCCCTGACGGAGAGAGATGCTTGAGGTTTTAAAGGTTTAAGGGTACTAAAAGGAGAATTCAGTGAGGTCTGAAAACACAGAAATAATGAATTATTTTGCTGCATACAGGAAACAAAGATAAAGCGATGTAGATTATTGCTGAAAAGATTACTGGATAACAGACATCAGAATACATACATTTGCTCTTTCACAGAATATGGCCCTTGTTTTCACACAAGCAGGATTGTCAGGCTAGGCTGTATCTATTTATTGGATCCAGCAGGGAAGCCCCTTTCCATCTGAAGGAGAGCAGGAAGGTAAATGCCTTATAAATACAGCTGACTGCACTGACCTTCCCTGCAGTTTAATCACGGGAATTGAGGCAGGAAGTGAGCCAAAGATGGAGCATAAGAGTGGGTGTGGTTGTGGATGTGGGTGGGGAAACAAAGAAGTGGACAGAGGACAATAATGAAAGGAGGGTAGGAAGGTTAATTGAGCAGGAGGGTAAATGGAGGACACTGGGGGACTTAAAAGACATAGAGTAACCAGTAGCCACCTGCTGAATGGATGTGACCAACGGGGAACAGCTGCCGGGTTGGGTTCCCACCTTATTTACGATCCCGTTTACCATACACAGAAAGCCACACCCTTAGCCTTTCTTGTGTACATGTTCCTTGTGTGCTTTTTTGAGTAACATTCGCCTAATGTGAATACTTTGTTTCTAGGACACTGAAGTGATGAAGATGCATTTTCTGATTTTTCTTGTATGCTTCCTTGGTCCTATGGGACAGAAGTGATGAATTTGTACGTTTACCCCCCATGACACATGCTTTGGGCCAGAGGGGAGATCTCAGCTCCGAGGCTTTCCCATAATAACCTGTTATAATAAGCATTTACCTCCGGCACACTCACAGACACACACACGCATGCTCATATGCGCTTACATGCAAATTTGAAAATGCGTCTGGGACTGGTGATCTCAGAGGAGCAGTTAACTGTGATTTGTGCAGCAGTGAATACCAAGCTTTACCAACAACAACATGTCTCAGCAGTCTTTGCTGCATTCTTAAGGTTTCTCAACCCATATGGTAGTTAGGTTATAACAGAAAATTGGAGACTCAGCTATTTTATGTGGAACTCTGAACTATGCTTTGCTGCTTTCCGTTCTCATGAAAATCATGGTTGGCATAGGTTTGTCTATTCTTGCAACCAGATTGCGGTGGGCGTTATTCTTGGTTTTGATTCGTGACCACCAGAGCTGCTTTTAGCCAAAACATTTGCTTCTGCTCTTCTCTATCCACTCTTCCTCTACACACTGGGTTGTACACTTACAAGCCTTTTTTGGGGGCCTCGTGCTTCTAAAAACAGCCTCTGAAACACCGGTTAGGAATGCCATGGTCAAAGCTGACCTTTCCCTGCCAGCGTTAGTGGAGAAATTGAAGCTCAACATGTTTTGTTAGTAGCAAATGGTTGTAGACTATTGCTGGCTTTCAATGAGTTTATTTTGTTTTGTGCCTTTCATTCACAGAATACCTCCGTGTCTGAATCTATACGAGATCGTATTCAGACATGTGGCTTCATTTAAAGCAGCACTGACTACTCTTTCATCAGCTCTCACAACAAAACCACAACATTTAAACCTTCATTAAATAAATGGGCAATTTACTCAAATGTAAATTCTGACTGATTATAAAATCCCTTAACTTGAATTGCTGTTTTTTTCATATATACTGTGAACGTTCATTAGATATTAAACAGTGAAGACATTAGCGGAATTTAATGGAAAACAAAAGACAGCGTCCTAAATTTTCCTGAAATGGACTCAAACTTAAGATGTAGCAGTTACATAGTTGTCTGAAACCCTGGGTTTTCAGGGACTTTTTTTTGGTTTTTTGTTGATCTTATAGTATCTAAGTCTATCAGAATTGTGCTTTTTTTTTAATCCAGCATCACAATATAATGCTGAAATAAATTCATGAATATGTTTCTCTGGTTGTATTTATTTCTTCGGGGTATGTCTTGCAAACTACATAATGACTTCAGCAAACTTTACACCAGGGGTGGGCAATATCTGTAAAATATATGATGACATCTTAATG
Source organism: Lophius americanus (assembly GCA_037951165.1). Taxonomy (NCBI): domain Eukaryota; kingdom Metazoa; phylum Chordata; class Actinopteri; order Lophiiformes; family Lophiidae; genus Lophius; species Lophius americanus. Next base: position 489,538 of record JBBDHG010000289.1, on the reverse strand, counting down.
GTTGTTGAAATTACGTGTTAGCTGGTAATATACAGTGCTCTAGAAGAAAAGAAAAAATCAAGGCCTAGCCAAGGCCTAAACCCAAAGTATTCAGCAGCCAAATAAAATTTTCAGGAGCCAAACTAAGACAATAGTTAAACAACATAAACCTTTATTAGTCCCACAACGGTTAAATTTACAGCGTGGGAAACAATATCAATGTATGATGCAAGAAAAGCAGGGGGATATAAATACAACTCACTATACTATAGGGGAGGTAAAACTATGTGGAATATCCATGTTAATAGTGTACATTAGAGCTGCAACTAACGGCGATTTTGAAAGTCGATTAATCAATTAATCGGATAATTCTTTTTCCTTATTACATAAATGTTAAATAAAAATAAATACACAATTATTAAATGGCTATTTTGTCGCTATCAGCTTTTGAATCTAGCTTTAGGTTGTTTTTGGCACATACAAACAAACCAAAAAATAATAGAGATGAATTCTTCTCTCCGAAATGTCTTTTAATGAACTACACTCCTTTTATAACAGTGTTACACCATACAGGTTGCTATACCAAAAGTATATTTGCTGAATTGGAAGTTAATCATTTCATGTTGCACCACATCACTGCTGATATAAAAGGTAAATAAAATGTGTATATATATAAAAAAATACAGCAGTTTCTCTGGAATGAAATCAAACATCCATGTAAATTTGGGAAAATGAGCAAGGGTAGGAATATTAAATAGTCAGTGTTTTGTGCATTCTGTACTCAACAGTGACATAAGGCTAAATTGTTTACAAGTTGGATGCAGCCAAACATTGGCGTGTGGACACGCCACACGCAGAAATGTTCACTCGGCAGGCAGCAACACACTTGCAACACAACGCGTATGATTTTAACGTAGGAGCTATGTAACGTTTAGAGTTTCATTGTGATTTAATAATAGTTATTTGGTACTCTTGACGTCAATAACACTTTGCTACATTTCAAAAGTCGCGTTAAAACCAACAGAAGCCTTTATTACAGGCTCTTTAACATTAAGCTAGCTAGCTAGCCCGCCAAGACAAATCTTGCAGTTTACAACCTGTTTTTGCCATGTAAAGGGAGAAATACTCCCATTCCTTGCAAGTTTTCTGTCGCGATGGTGTGGCATTGGCACTAATGTTTACCTCCTCCTTATTAGGTGGTTATTAGGTGGTGGCACATATATGTGAACTGAATATATATATATATATATATATATATATATATATTTATATTTATATATTTTATTATCATTTTTTTTGTTATATATCGATGTCAGAGTACAATCTTAAATATCTGCCGTACCTCTTCTTTCCCTTCTGTACAGTCTGCCCTTGTCTGCCTTGCCTCCCACTGTGTGCATAATGTATTCTTTGTATAATATGTGCCAGGTCCAATATGCTGCAATCTTGTTACCATAAATACATATATGTCCTAATTTTTTTTGTATTATTTTTTTTATGAACTAAGTACTATTAGCTACTTCCTGCTTATTAAGACTCCAAGTCTTTACATCCAACCCAACCATGTAAATTACATTTTACATGTCAGTATGGTCTGCGGTGCCTTATGCCTGTAAACAACTAGACCCGCCGCAACTAGTCGACATAATCAACTAGATTTACACAGGAAAACTTGTCGATGTCAATTTTCAAAATTAATTTTGAAGTGAGTGAAGCACATGCATGTCACCAGCAATGGGCCGACCACAGTGATGTTGCTCGGCCGATTGCCGATCACATCAAACTAGACATCAGTGCACTCTCCGGCTCATCCTGGGAGCTCATCCTGGCAGATCCTTAGGCTTTCCCAGTCCATATGAGAGATATCGTTCCACCATCGAGTTCTGGTTCTACCTCCTCCAAATTGGAATTGCCTAAAAACCTCCAAAGGGAGGCATCATGGAGGCATCCTAGTTAGAAGCCTGACCCAACTCAACTGGCTCCTTTGGACGCAAAGGAACAGCAACTCCACTCTGAGCTCTCTCCGGTTGTGTGAGCTAAGTTCCCTATCTCTAATGCTGAGCCTAAGCTACTCTATCAAGGAAACTCATTTTAGCCGTTTATTATACTGTGGAAGTAGTTTTTTTTCTTTTTTCAATTAGTTTAAACTTTGTAAAACTAGGTTCTCCTGAACCAACTGAAACGAGATGGGTGAGAAAAACTCGTCTTCTTGGAATTGAGAAAACCAATCTCCCACAGCGTTAATAGCAAAGCACTAAAGGTTTCCTCTCTTTCGTTAGCATCATCCCTCCTAACACTCCCAAGATCGATATAGCGTAAGAACATACCCATATGTTTTTCAAATGCTCCCTCATTCAATATCATCTTCTTTTTATTTTCGATAATTTTGAATTGTTTACACATTCTGCAATTATCCTTCGGCTCACATAGAAACTATATTCGAAGACAGACAAATTTGTGCCAGTGATCCAGGCTACCATCGGCTTCTGAGAGCTTGGGGCGGGCTGCAGGTAGAGCGTGATTTTCAGATTTCTAAGGGATTCATTACTTTACGAGTAGCAGTTTCTCGTCAATAGTTAAATCTAAAAAAAAAAAAATTTTTGGGAGGCAACCATGGCAAAAACGCCGAGTGCGAGGTGAGAATTTAGTAGGCAATACAAACACAAAATCTATCGCTATGGTAACCATTTTAGTTGCCATCTGGAGCCTTGAAATAAAATCTCCCCACAATGTAAAATATGAAGCTTTGGGAGTCAGTGATCCACCGCAGGCCTAAACCAGTCTAGGCACCAGCACAAAAACACACCCAGCAAACTTTGTTATAAAACGTGCTTTTTTACAAAAAATCAGTAAATGACTCGACAGGATGATGGGGGCTTAGATGGTAGAACAGTTGTCCACTTATCTGAAGGTCAGTGGTTCGATCCCTGGCCACTACGGTCCATATGTGGAAGTGTCCTTGAGCAAAATACTGAAGCCAAAGTTGCTCCCAATGGCTGTTAAATCTGGCTGTGAAGGATAGCTGCTCCTGATGAGTTGCATGGAGCATCTATCATCACTGTGCGAATATTAGTGTGAATGGGTGAATGCCTACTCGTGTTGTAAAAGCACTAAGACTGGTCGCGCATACTATAAAAGCGTTGTATAAGTATAGTCCATTTACCATATGGACATAATAAAATCAAATAACAAGACTGAGCTAGTACAATATAAAAATGTTATACACAAATTTCAAGGACAAAGTTTTAGAAATTATTGAGATAACCACAATATCTAGTCTTGACAAAGGTAAGGAGGATATGTCACATACTGATGCATTTTTTAATACAATTTTTCAATAATCAAGGAAATTTAACATCTTTAGATTGCTTTTTCTTATGAAGTTCATGTTTTGCTTTTTTATGTTAAATGTAAACTTAGAAATATGTCGCGATTAAACTTTTTTCATCATTTCATTGTTTGAGAATGTATGGTACAATACTGTCTCACATCTATAATATCCAACCCCTTTATTTAGAATTCAGTTTGTAGAGAATTATTTTGATCATTTACTAGGAGGTGAGCCAATCCAGTGTGTCTAACCTCAGTGCTTAAAAGCGCTATTACTCATAATTGTGAATGCCGTCTATTAGAATCTGATGTCTCATTGGTATTACGTGAGTGACCAGTTATCTATAACAAATCTCTATTCTCTTAAGACTCCATTGCAATTCCGATTATAGCAAATGCCTATTCCTGATTATAGTTGGAGTTGATTGTTTTGAAAGAACCCCCCAAATATTAATATAAATTTTGTTGAAGAAATTCCCTCCACAAATTTCCTCAGGGAAATAGGGATAGGAGTAATACCTTCAGAACCTAGAATGATATGAGAAGTAAACATGACAGATTTTCCTCTATTGTTCCAGAGAGGAAATGCACGTAACTGTGGGGAGTTAAGGATTTTTCTCCCAGGGTAGCAGAAATAGAGGCCCTCTAGTTCAAGTGTCAGTTCTTGGGCCTAATTAAAAACATCTGAGTGTTATTAATGCGCCAGTTTTCATGCATTAGGGCCCATGGGATGTATCCATAGCTGGCCTGTTGGTTGCTTCATATTGGATTACGAACAGATTCTGACAAATGCAACAAAAAAATCAGAGCAGCTAAGGACTTAATTTAGCAGTTTCTATAAAGTTTTTGTAATTTGTAAGTTCCTTATGGACGGCTCCTACTATGTCATAGTTTGATCTCTGGGCTTCAGTTTTCACATGAAGTTATTTTTTGGCTTTTGTATGACTATATTAATACATTTTTTTCCACCATGTATCTCACAATGTATCTCACATTTAACAAACTTTGAATGGTCATGGATGCCAAAATGAATGTAATGAGTTTGAGAAACTGTCATTTTTCGTTTCGCACTACAGAAGACATCCATGTGTACCTGGTAAGACGCCAGGTACATATGTTGCCCATGGTCACCTGGGATAGGCTCTCGTGCCTGTAATCCTGAACAGGATAAGAACTTACGGCTAATGAATGAATTAACAAAGAAAACATAAATCCTTGTAAACTTCAGC